>JAFIRS010002528.1:0-206840 GCA_018342105.1 Gonioctena quinquepunctata
GACTTTGGGAAACGATTTCTTCCATGCTCACTAATATGTTTGCCTCCAAATATTGCTGGTATGGAGCAAAAAAATAACTGGACAACTAAAACTGGCTGAATTATCACTAGGGTGAAAAGCCCATTCAGTTGTTCTGTTTATTTGATAATAATTTGTATTGCCTCAAACAGACTGCTAGTTCAGTGAGAATGCAAAATTTCCAAGAAAAGTTTATTCAATAATGCTTTTATATATATATATATATATTGTCAACATCAGTATTCGAATTCAAAAGAAATATTTCTCAGTATTTTTTTGTAGATTTCAACATCAATTATACCTGTGAATATATACATATCATTTCAGACGGAAAATAAAAAAGCTACTGAAGAAGCCATCTAAGCATTGAGAAGGGCCCAAGAAAGGCATCTGTCATCTTCTAGAATAAAGGAAACATCTGATGGATCAAGAAATAGCATTCTATTTTTCTGTAACTTTATTTTATGATTATTCTGCATTTAATAATCTGTTTTATTTCCAGAGTTTACATATACATTTTATTTGTTGATTACCTCAAGTTTATGAAAATTTTTTTTTTTTGATACCAGAGTTTATTAATACATTTTTTTTTTTTCAATACCATTATTTCATTTCCTCCAGATCAGCTATTACTATATTTTTATCTTGATGGATATCCCCAAGGATATTTTTAGAATATCTCTCAGTCTTTCAGATAGCTTTTGAATATCCCTGAAGGATGAAGTATATCTTATGGATATCTTTGAAGATATCTTATGGACATCTCTGGAGGATATCTTATGGATATCTGAAGGATATTCTATGGATGTACAGGTTGCCACTTTGGACATCCATCGGATGTCCATAAGATGTCTTTTGGATATAATTGGATGTCCATAGTATATCCATAAAATTCATGGAAGGATGTCCAATGGATATCCATTGGATGTCCATGTGTTATCTGGGAAGTAATTTTAAGAAGTTAATAGTGAGTTTATACAGCAAGTAAAATAAAATAAGGAATACAATAAAGTAATTTAAAAGTTAAAACTACACAACATCCATACCACGTTTATACAGAAATAAAATAAATTAAGAAGTAATATAAATAAGAAGTAAAATAAAAGATGGTTAACTTTTATCTTTATTTTATTTTACTTGACAAGTTGTTAGGCACATGTACATATTGAATAATTTAGACAAATTGCTAGATAGGATGATACATGACATGATATAATAGCAGTCCTCATCATATTTCTGTTTTCATAACCGGAAAACGGTGTGTTCACTGGCATTTTAAATTTATTTTGTCTTTGGATGACAAGATTTTTTTAATATTGGTGTGTTGTCAATAATGGGGACCAAGTATTCATTTGAGTTTTGAGAACAACATAAAATCCCAAATTTCCATTGATAGCTTTCTTACTTCTTACATTAATTTACTCAGCTCTATAAACACTCTGAAAATTATTACTTTATTTTACTTTATTTTATTTCTTATTTTATTTTACTTGTGATAAACTCACTTTGAATAAACAATAAGGGACCAAATTTCGAGTATTCATCATTGAAGTTTGAGGTAACAACATAAAATCCAAATTTCGATTGACAGCTTTCTTACTTCTTCATTCTCTATAAACACCTGAAATACTTCTTATTTTACTTTTTTTTTTATTTCTTATTTTATTTTACTTTCTGTATAAACTCACTTTAAAACTACACAACATCCATAACAAGTTTATACAGAAATAAAATAAAAATAAAATAAGAATAATATAAAAAAAGAAAATAAAAGATGGTTAACTTTTATCTTTTATTTTACTTGTTGTTAGGCACATGTACATACTGAATAATTTAAACAAATTGACGAAAGTTGATGATAGATGGACATGATATAATAGCTATTCAGTCCTAGTATATGTTTTTGTTTTCATAACTGGAAAATGGTGTGTTCAGTGCCATTTTTTTAAATTTCGTTTTTTGGCCAATAATGAAGAAAATTTCATAATATTGTTAGTTTTGTCCAGTAGCTTATTTTTATTCAATAAACAATAACAGGACCAATTTTACAAGTATACATCATTGAAATTGGGTAACCTCAACATAAAATCCCAAATTGATTGACAGCTTCTTATTTACATTAATTCACTCAGCATAAACACTCTGGAAATTTTATTTCTTATTTCACTTTATTTTTTATTTTCTATTTTATTTTGCGTGCTGTATAAACTCACTTTAATGTTGAAAATATTTATGGAATCTTTTCAATGCAAGATGTTATCAACCATTAACAGCACTTCAAATATATTACCTGTTGAAGGAATCTCACCAGTTGGAAAGAATTTGGTTTCTTTAGGGTCTTTTACTATCTGTCTCGGCATAAACTCTGATTTGGTTGAATTATTCCCACCCTGCTCCAGGCGGCTTTGATTTATACAGTTCGAGATTTATTGGATAAATTAATATCAATGTGCTCCACCCTCATTGTTTCTCTTTTGGAAATATCGTCATCGTGAATAGCATTGAAATGATTCCCACTCGCCATTTGTTCCTTTTTATCTTTCTCGTAATCACTGTAATCAGTCATTGTTTTGCTGCTTGCTTCACAAATGCAAATGAACATGTGAACTGTGAACAAACGCAAACCACAGTTTATAGCTAAAGAAGCAGTTAGCTCACTTGGCGTTTGCACTCTGATCTTTATGTTCCCGTTTGTACACTGCCCAACTCTGATTTTTATCCCTCGCGCATACCGCGTGTTACTGTGTTACTAACATAGAAATGTAATTATAATATACTGACTAGAATGCGTTTCAAGCTGCGCGAAATGTCCCATGCATGGTGGCCGCCATTGTTGTTTATTCCTCCTCGCAGTAGCGGATCAATTCCAGTGGCATTGCTTGTAATGGAAAAATAGGTATATCATCATAAAACGTTTTTTTAAATAGATGATGCATCAAAGGTACAGAGAATTGTGAATATAAATGTTATATACCTGTGTAAAAAATGTTCACTCTTCCACCCATCTATTATATGAAGATATATGGAGACATGTTTTACATATCCTTATAATTGAATAGGTATTTCTATCAAGTTTTTTTCATTGCACTATTACATCAATATTTGAAAAATGAGTAGTTATAAGGTAACATTTGATGTGGGTGCCATTGTAAATTTGTATATATCCATTTTTCAGCCGACGAAACCAAAAAAGGATGAGGTTCTCTAGTCGAGCGTATATTTTTTTCTTATGTATGACCACGCTAACTTTTACAGAGGGGGTCCGATTCCGATTATTCTATTTTCATTGGATAGGGCATACTCAAAGTTAGTCCCATTTGAATTCGAAAAAATCCACCTAGGGTAGCAAAATGGAAAATATTTATCGCCCCACCCTCTGAATTTTGATCCGTTAATCGATTCTATCAGGCATAACTTTGTACTGGGTTTTCCGATTTGGATGATTTTTTTTATTACCTAGAATATCCCCTCATAGTTGATCATATTTGGGTTGGGAAAGGGAATTAATCCACCCTATGGTTAGAAAAATAGGGGATGATTGATTTTCACTTGTGAACATTGGCACATATATGTAGTTGACATTGACAGATCGCTATTGTCATTATTTTGTTCTACATCCGTCACAATAATAACATTCTATGGAAGGATGGAATTATATACAAAGTGATGAAATGAACTCACAGAACTATCAAAAATAATTTATAATATATAACAATAAATGTTGAAGTAGATAATCGTATTATTTAGCGTTATTAGTTGAAGTAAGGTGTTTATTAGTAAGTATTTTGGAATTATTCAAAGTTAAGTAGGTAGTAATTAGTATATTTCAGCCACAAAATTGAAAATAAAAACTTTTAACAAAATTAAACCGACGAAAAACGGAACTGAAAATCAAAAATAAAATAAACTTCCTTAGTCTTGATACTAAGCTCCTAAACTAATGAAAAGTAACTAATTTCGAGTCGGCGCCAAACGAAAATCAACGAAGATCATTAAATTACTTCGAAAAATTATCAGAATGCCACCGTGCATCTGATGCCATCATTTTACGCTTTACCTAGCTTGTTTGTTTGGCGCCGACTCAAAATTAGTTACTCACATTAGTTTAGATGCTTAGTTATTAGGACTAAGGAGGTTTATTTTATGTTTTGCTTTTAGTTCCGTTTTCGTCGGTTTAATTTTTTGTTAAAAGTTTTTATCTTAGTGATCTTTGCCTCTCGACTATACCGTAAATTTTCATTGTTTGAGAATATTTTTTTGCCATTTGTTTAATTCTGTATTGTTGACGCTTCAAAATGTATCATATTAAAACTGTTTTTTGAAAATGCCTTCATCTGAAAGGGAAAGGATTGAAATTTTAATTATGATTGGTGTTGGCGATATAATGCGGACTCAACAAGAGGTATGCAGATTATTCCATGAAATGCACCCAGATAGTGAACTTATTTCACAATCTACTGTAAGCAGAATAGAGCGAAAATACAGAGAATTAAGACACGTGAGGGTGCACCAAACCAAGGTAGACCTACAGTTAATGAAAATAATCAACAAGACGAGACGTAAT
Organism: Gonioctena quinquepunctata; assembly: GCA_018342105.1. Classification (NCBI taxonomy): domain Eukaryota; kingdom Metazoa; phylum Arthropoda; class Insecta; order Coleoptera; family Chrysomelidae; genus Gonioctena; species Gonioctena quinquepunctata. The sequence goes on from JAFIRS010002528.1 coordinate 4,583, forward strand.
TTTGTCGGCACCTGGATTTCTTACAAAATACATTAATTCCTGATTTGACCCAGCTTTTTCCTGATATTCAAATAGCCAATAATTTAGACCGCAGAAGGCTACCGCAACATTTTGTGCATCTTTGGTAGTGTATCCAGTAGCTGCATAACTACGTAATTTCATATAATAATTCTTAATACGTTTATTCTTCATTTCGTTTTTTTGTGAAATACAGTATCGATAACTTTCTAATAAAATTTTGAAAACACCTGTATTGTTGCCCACCCTCTACCAATTTGGAATCAGCAAGTTAACTCATAAATAAAAAAAGAGGGTGTTCATTTAATAAAACCACCGCTGATGACGTCATCTCTCGAAGGTAGATCACCCTGTATATTGGATTATTATTTTCAAAAACAGTAAATTAAAATAAAAAATCGACCTGTTTCGGGAATTTTTTAATGATATTGTTCATTTAGCTAATAATGAATGTATGCGTTACTTTATGGACACACTGAAAGGCAATATGTATAAATAAGCATGGCCACATATCATTACCTACTACTACAAACCCAATGTAACACTTCATTATATATAACAGTTTCAATTTATCCACTATAATCACTATAACAAAAAAAGACAACAAAGTACAAAGACACATCCAAACCGAACACAAAGGAATTAAAGAAAATTGGAATGATTTGGCAACGCTTATAAGTGCCAACCGACAACGCCGTTATGTTTACAAATAGATGATATAAATACTACCGTCATACGTTCAGTTGATTATCTTCGTCGCACGCATGTAATATGCTTATGAAGTCATACTTTCTTCATTGTTTGGTGTCCTCCTTGCTATCGCATAAGGGTGCCACGAAATTCGGGTGCGCAGTAGACTAAACGCGTTCTAGTCAGTATATTATAATTACATTTCTATGGTTACTAATACTGACATTTTCCGTATACTTCGAAGAGCGATAATCGCGTACAGTCTTCTGCGCATCCTGAATTCTTTCCCTGGAGTGGATGTTACCTTGGAACATGCATTTGGGCCAAGTGAGCTAACTGCTTCTTTAGCTATAAACTGTGCGCAAACCACAAACCATAGACCTTATTTATAACTGATGGACTGGCCGTCACGTGACTTTAACACAGTTATATAAGAGAGAGAGATGTTGTGAAGGATAGAAATGTCATGGCAAAAGATACAAATTGGCTATGCCATTACATTGGAAAAACCCTATTTTTTGGTTTTTTTTTTCAAGGAAAATATTGACTACTTTGAATGAGATGAGTTTTGAAAAAGTTCAAGGAATCACAGTGAGGAACTTTATGCAACATATTTTCATGATATCTTTCAGAAACAAAACAATTCCATTGAGCCTCCATCCAAATGAAAATGTTTTTTATTACTCTTCCACAGTTTTCAGAAAATTTATATTCGATATCATGAAGTTAGAAGTGCAATTGAACTCCAGCGATTTCAAAATTTGTTATTAATAATGCCTATTTATAAAACGTTTATGTAATCTATAAAATTTCGTGTCTGCAGAAAAAATGGCACAATTATTTTTGGGAAATACTGAGGAAAATAGTACGTGTTATTGGAAATGAAAGTTATATTTTTTTCTATCGGCGTGACGGGATCGACGGACAATCCGTAGGGGAAATCTGTCTCATTTCAACCCTGGCGCTGTAATATACCCATATTTACTCCGGCGGAGTAGAAGTATGCCGTTACTCCAACGGAGTAAAAAATTCCATGTATATTTATAACGTTCGAAGAAAACATTCTTAAATTTAAAAACATATATTTCTGAGTTTGTTCTGGGAGAAAAAGGAACATTTTGTGAATTAAATAAATTACATTATACTTTCATAAATATTATTAACCAATATCAGTTTAAGCAATTGCTCTGGAAAAAACATCAAATTCTACCTCCGAATCAAAAAATCCTACTACCCACCTATGATCTAAAATACCTAATGACAACTTCAGCTACAATATAAATAGCGGCAAAAAAAATAAAACCAAGTTATATAAACAAGAGAAGCCCGTAAAATGTTACCAGTTTATGCGTGACTGAGAAAATAAATTAAAATTTTCTCATAAGTTCATTTTCGGAAACCTTTAAAAACCCACAAATCACACCTGCATTCCATGCTTTCTCACCTATGAAATTTCACATCCAGCCTTTTTTTATCTTAACTACTCAACTGTAGGCTGCACACGAAGAAGGCATAGGTATTTAAGAATGCTTATAACTTGTCAAACAGTTCAGAAACACTGGATAAATTTATAAGAAACTTGCAAAACACATTCTGTCCTTTTCACAGGTTCCGATATCAATGATCTCTTTCTCACAACCAGTCCATATTATTATATGTCTATGGAAAGAGATGATTTATGTTTCAAGATGCCTAACATTTGTTTACGGCACTACCAGTGCTGCCGCAACAGTGAATTTTAGCGTACCTGAATTCTGTCAAAATAGTGCCTAAAACGTACCGACTATCGGGTACAATGTAAATATATGAAAGTAGAATAATGAAGTCCTTCCTTTGGTAGCACTGGACGAATGCGCTTCCCAGTAGCTCTCACACAACCTGAACTTTTCTAAAATTTGAAAATAGCTACTCGTTATATCAATGCGATGCGTATGGACGCATTGCTGCCACCGATGTACTTTGCACGAGTTTAACTATTGATAAGCATGTGTTGTCATTTCCCTAAAAATTGTGTTTTCAGTCTACGTGCAAATTCAAATTTCTCAGACAATTATATAACAATGAATGAAGAGCCACTATGTGTTGAGTAGTTCTTGGCTTGGTGTCTAATAAAAACATTTGTCTTCCCCTAAAAAATTTTACTTGCTGAGTCTCTCACATGTTTCAGTCAATAAACAATTTCTGTATTTTGATTTTATTAAATCCAAATCAGAAAAATTCCTTTCAGCTGCAGCACTACTGTGGGTTAATGTTACAATTATTTTGAGTAAAGTCAATAAAATCTGGAAAACTGGTTCAAGTCGACAGGGTGACGATTCAGAAAATTGACACATTTCGGAAAAGAAATTTGCATAGAACACAAGCTGGATTTATAGTTAGACGGACTGTAAATGTAGACGCACTGCAAAAAGATCAACTATACAATTTATGTACTCTTGTTTATGAATGAACGTGAACGCATGACGTAACGTAAGTGAAACGGACTGGAACGGAAGAGTTGGCCAACTTTCATCTTTTACACTACGTTTCTTGCGTCCGGCCAATCAAAATAAAGAATTATGTGTGATGTTTTTTACAAGACGTAATTATTCATTAAATACTGGAAAAGTCATTCACGTATACTTAAAAAATTGATCTGGATCAGCAGTCTTCATCTTTAAAAAATTATTGTAGGCATTCTCTACCTTTCTATTACGGTTTATGGGTCTTGTTTTGTAACGTCTTAGTCGCATAATTATTTCCAATGCTACTGCACACAACAACAGTCCCACGGCACCAAGATACCTTCATGTATTTCATAATCCATTGTGACACAGAAAACGAAGCATAGATAAATATTTAGAATATAATACAAATCCAAACCAACACAGGCTGTTTATTATGATTCGTATAATGTGTAGTTTATGTTGAATATCACTATCACTTCTACCCATGCGCAAAAATTCCGTTCCGTCGATTTATAAATTCAATAATATTTTACAGTCCGTTTGTTACGTATTAGGCAATCCATACCACGTGACCCAATATGGCGGTTGTTGGCACACAAACTGATAATCGCCATAAGAACATTATTGTCAGTGTGCACTTTTGGCTTGTAAAAGTGTATTTTGGTTATTTTCGGAGCTTTTGTGTTGTTAATTAATAATATTCAAATGGAGAGTGATTACCTGAAGACACTATTGTTGAAAAGCAGAGGCTTTGGTGAACGGTATGCTTGAAAAAATACATCCCCATCTTCTGTTTACATTTTTATCAATGTATTTGTTACAGGTATAAAATGAAGTTGAGGATTGATCAGTAATTTAGATCCTTTTTACACTGAATATTTCTGGACTGAATTGTTCAATTGTTGGTGCTCCTCCTGTCACGAATATGGATATTATAGCTTCATATTTTTAGTTAGTCAGTATATTTTTATTTGCTTTTACTCAGCTTTCCCAAATGCAGATGAAGCCCTATACAAGTTTAGAACCCATACATATTTTGAATCTGGCTTCGTTGTGAAGGTGAGAACAAAAATTCAGAATCATTCATATATTTTAGTAAGTCTAGTATGTTTTTTCCTAGGCAGCAGGTTTTTTCTAATGGGTACATGTACAGTTGCAAATCTTGAGTCATCGAAGTGAATTATTATAAATTAGGAATAATAATACATAAGAAGCAATTTATAACTTCTGATCTGATCTATTATTTTATTGCCACATTTGTTTATTATAAGAGACATTGATTTGATATTCAAGAATATTACTTCTCAACTTTCATAATAGTTCTTTCTAATCAACATAACTTTTTTTCAGGTCAAGTATTGACAAAAGGCAAATTAAAAACCTTCAGATGTTTGGTACATAATTGAAAAGGATGAAAGCATTTGTACTGCTCACTGTACTTGTATGGCCGGAAACAGTGAAGTAGGTGGTCGTATTGGTGCTATATTAGAGGCAGTGTCACGCACATATTTGGAAGCTGTGTGGCCAATGCCATCCAGTCAAAAAATTTATTGGACGACTTGCCTCTTGCTCAGTTGTTTAAAAAAATTAAATGTTTCAAATGAATATATATAAGTAAATGTTTGTTTATTTGTTGTTTTACTGATTCAGTTGATTACTCCTAATTTAATACCAATTATAAAAAAAATGACACAATATTGATATTTGTATAAATATTTCGATAAATATCACGATATATCCAATTTTTACTGTTAATAAATTACAATACCCTTTGAAGGTTGTAGACGATGTGGTAACTTGATTACTCTCGTTTCGGATGTCCATCGTCTCAATGTTCCTGAAAAGGTTTTCACGATGTTTCGAATGTTTGTATCTGCAATCGTCTGAATACAGTATTCACATTCGAAACATCGTGAAAACCTTTTTGAATACATTAAGACGATGGACTTTCGAAACGAGAATAATCAAATACAACACCCTTCACAAGAATTAATCGAGGCTTTCGATAATTTCGTGAAATATCTAAAATGGGAAGGTTGAGATTGAAAGACGTTTCTAAATATTTTTATTTATTGAGTAGCCAGAATCCTAAAGAAAATTTGTATTCCAGTAATTCAATAACAATACCTATAAGAATGTTTTTTGAGGAGGTAGGTACATATATATGAACATTCATTTGGAGTTTTCTCTACTTTTGAAGTGCAAAATATATCAATTATCTGTATATATATATATATATATATATATATATATATATATATATGAACTTTATTTGAAATGGGACTTCCTAATGTATAATAGTTCAGAGATATACAAGTAGGCAAAATCATACATGTAATCGTAGGAACAAATCAAATCACAAAAGTCTGAAGATATAGGTATCCATGACAGAATGAAGTATATTATCACGAATGTGCACACAGGGTATGTCTGCTGCAGCTTCTCTGATACTTGATTTTCGATTCCGTAAGATCTTCTAGGTTGATTCCAGCTAACCATAGAGCTCTTCTCCTCCTCGACAAGTCATTTTAACTGGTCAAAAACTTATGATTTGAAACTGTAGACACAGAGTGAAACCCGACTCTATCCCTGTCGTGACGGGACCTACAGTTAACTACAATGCAAATAAGGGGCATTTTTCTTCAGTTGAAGCACGAATTATAATTCAAAATTGAAAAAACTTCTCAAATTCGCACAGAAAATCACAAAATAAACACTTTTACCACTATGGTCGCTTATGACGAATTACAATATGTGCCAACAGCCGCCATATTGCTTTCGCGTCGACAGGTCGATGGATTGCCTAATACAGTGCGTCTACGTTTACAGTCCGTCTAACTATAAATCCAGCTTAATTCTCTTTGTGTTACCTCTTCTCATGTTTTTTATATCCTCAGCTACAAGGACTAATCGGTCATGGATGCCTGGGAGGCGAAGAATGCAATATTTACATGTTCTATGAATTGTTTTCAACCGCTTTCTTAGTTGTTTGACCAACCCTCAGAAGTTGATGAAAATTTGTACGAGTGAAGATCACCTTTTATAGTGGGATCCGAAACCACTCTTGGAGCTTTGAAATTTTTTCCGCCAGCTGCGAGAGTCGAACCCGAGCCGGGTTAAAACAGTGGACACAATACCGTCGCTAGTACCACTGAGCCACAAGCCCAACATGAATTGTCATAAATCCTTACCAATCAAGGCAGTTTTGTATCAAAATGAATACTTACGTTCATTCAGCATATCGTACCGAATCAGGTGTATTTTGATCAAAGTAGTATCTTTGTAACAAAAACGGCAGGATTGGGTATTACCAAAGAGTAGAGTTCGTAGAACAATAATCTTTGGCATTACACGGTTGCTACGCATAGACATATAATAATATGGACTGGTTGTGAGAAAGAGACCATTGGTATCGGAACCTGTGAAAAAGGACACAATGAGTTCATGCAAAACATTGGTTTCCTATATTGTTCATATGTGTTTTCGTGTGGTGTTTTGCAAGTTTTTTATAAATTTATAAAGTGTTTCTGAACTGTATGCCTTCTTCGTGTGCATCCTACAATTGTGTAGTTAGATACAAAAAAGGGCTGGATGTGAAATTTCATAGGTGAGAAAGCATGGAACGTAGGTAGTGATTTGTGGATTTTTCAAAGGTTTCCAAAGAATGAACTTATGACAAAATTTTAATTTATTTTCTGTCACGCATAAACGGGTAACATTTTACGTGACTTCTCTTGTTTATATAATTTGGTTTTATTTTTGTGCATCTATTTATGTTGTAGCTGAAGTTGACAGATTTAGGTATTATTAGTATCATAGGTGGGTGGTAGGATTTTGTTTGATTCAGGGGTAGAATTTGATGTTTTTTCCAGAGCAATTGCTTAAACTAATATTGGTTAATAATTGGTCAATTTTTAAATTGAAGGATGTTTCTTCGAACCTTATAAATATACATGGAATTTTTACCCCGTTGGAGTAACGGCATACTTTTACTCCGCCGGAGTAAAGATATACTTTTACAGCGCCAGGCTGAAATGAGACAGACTTCCCTACGGATTGTTATTGAAAGATAGGAGAAGACATATTGTGACGTAAGCGTGTATGTCATAGCCATCTTCCACATGACTCGTTTGAGCTGAATTATTTCCGATTGGCTCGAAGTCTCCTGTCATTTTTCATTCTCTTTGGTGATAGGATACTGATGAGTATCGATATTTTAGGTGTTTTCTTTCGAAAAATTGTTGTTATTTTTTATGCTTAACCTTTTTTTTTTAATTTTGGAAAAAATTCAATCTTGCATTTGAATACGATTCTACGTGACGTCATTATTATCACGAATCGCAAGAATGCATAATTTCGAATACGATTCAATAGTCAAACCTAAACTAAGAAATGTTCGGTTAGAAAGTCGGTAGACAATAAAACTCTCACGATTATTAGTGGAAAGTGGAATGCCCCACTATCAAGATTTATTTGGGGTATTATTATAAATCATGTCAATCACAAAACAACGAATTATGTTTTGAAACTGAATTCGACCTGGTTTCAAAACTCTATGAATACGTTTTGAATCGTTTTATATATGACGTCATCGTTTCAACGCCAGAATGGATGTATTTGAATCACAGGACGAATACGTTTTGAATACATGGGCGCCAAAAAACGGCTTAGATTTCCATCACAAAAGACAGTCAGGTGGTGCTTTCTTTTGGTTTCAGTTTGGAGCTTTGGTATTGGTGACATATGTCATCTTTCAGCAAGTCATGAAGCTGCAGCGGAATTATGAACGATCAATCCCCATCGAATCCCAATGAGAGTAAACGTAATCTGAATAGGAGGTACTAATAAGCTCTAGCCAATCAGAATCTTGTTGCATTAACCTGTCATGGTTACGTACATAGACATGAGTGCAGGCGGCCCACGTAACATAGAGTGGTCCAACATACATTCAAGAGCCTATAACTCTCAGATACCAGAGTGCGGAGTGTGATAGTCCGCCACTGTCTAGAGAGAATGGTGGCCATGACATGTCCATATACGTCACTATGTCTTATGAGGAATAGACTCTCCTATTCAGATAACGTTCACTCCCTTCGATCGAATCCACCATTTCAAATATATTTTGATCATATATGTATTACGTACCAATATTGATAATAAAGACAGCAAATGTGAAGCCAAAACAAATGAAGCATGACGATCGCCCGATCTCTCTCTCATTGGCAGCGTCCAATTGATGTGCAGGCGCGAAAACTTAAGTATGACATGTATTAGTTGATGTTCGGTTGACTTCGCGCTGACAATGTAACGCAGAAATACATATATGACCCGACTTCACTTTCATTGCATTGGCCAGTTATAAATATTCGTAGTTAATAAATATATGATTTCCATACGATGCCAAATTCCATACGAGATTGTCAACAGCGGGATTATGAACGATGAATCCGTAGTAAATCCACTATTTTTAGACAGAAGTACGGATTTTTAACATCTCGATCGGAGCCAAATACGATGCGTGACTCTCGATGGATGTTTCGAGTTTAGTAGTCAGGAAGCTCCGCCCATTTCCTTGTTAATGGTCGATTCAAAAGGGGTATCAATATTCCAAACAAATCCCTTACCATTTCTTCCTTAAACGATATATTTCGATGAATCTCAGTTCAGGTAAGGCAAATGGATCATAAACATTTCTAATTGGACGACGTCTTGATATCAATTCTTGATTTTCTTGCCTCCTTTGACGATTTCTCATCACTAGTCATACAATAGGCAGCATTTCGTTAACCTCAAGAATTCGTAAAAAAAACAAAAAATAAACAGAATGAATAACAATAACAGGGCTCATAACAGTGACTTCCGTCTCCGACGAGGTATCGAGCACACGTGGATCGGTGTTGCTCGTGAAGAAGGAACGAGGATGCCACGTGGGAGATGGTTGTCAGTATATGTTAGTGATAGTCCCGCCGTTATTAACGCGCATTGAAAAATTAATACGTGTTGAGAACAATTGTTTTTGAAAATTATCAGGCCCCTTCTCTACGCCGGTACCCAGGCCGGATGACAATGGATTTGTCGGAAGAATGGGTACTTTGACGTGTGAAAGTCGGAAGAAGAATAAGAGTGAATTAGACAGCACAATGGCAGGTAGAGCTCATCCCGTATTGAAACGACCTGTTGGTAGGTAGAGAGGGGGAAAACACGAGTGGACACGATTTGCTGTGCTACGGCGAATCTTCACCAGTGTCTTCTATTAATAAATAGGTTGTGCAGTTATTCATTCAACTTTGCAATAGTTCACTCGTTACCTTGCCAAAATGCCCAGTGGTAAGTACTTTTCAGTAGCGGAAAAAGAAATAGGAGTGTTAGGAAAGTTATAGGAGTGTAAGTTCTCTACGTCTCGTGAATTGCCTATACCAAATAATTTGGTACGCCTATGGAATTTCTATTAATAGAGCTCATCCAGTATTGAAACGACCTGTTGGTAGGTAGAGAGGGGGAAAACACGAGTGGACACGATTTGCTGTGCTACGGCGAATCTTCACCAGTGTCTTGGCATGCAGCGTTTGAAAGGTTAGGTTTGTTTAATTAATAAATAGGTTGTGCAGTTATTCATTCAACTTTTCAATAGTTCACTCGTTACCTTGCCAAAATGCCCAGTGGTAAGTACTATTCAGTAGCGGAAAAAGAAATAGGAGTGTTAGGAAAGTTATAGGAGTGTAAGTTCTCTACGTCTCGTGAATTGCCTATACCAAATAATTTGGTACGCCTATGGAATTTCTATTAATAGCCATAGTTAGACAATGGTTCGGGTATCTTCGATAAAAATTGGTTGTTAGGTGGGGGAAGGCCAAAGTGGTCGTTTCAATACTGGATGAGCTCTAGAGAGACGGAAAACACGATTGTCATCATGTGCAGCATGCAGCAGTGTCATAACATGCAGCGGCTGAAAGGTTACGTTTGTTAGGTTAAAAAGTGGATATATATCCATTGTCGTTTACTGTTACTTTGAAAAATACCGTGGGGACTAGGAAAAGTGATATTTAAAGTGAGTTTATACAGAAAGTAAAATAAAATAAGAAATAAAATAAAGTAAAATAAGAAGTAATAATTTTCAGAGTGTTTATAGAGCTGAGTAAATCAATGTAAGAAGTAAGAAAGCTGTCAATCGAAATTTGGGATTTTTTGTTGTTACCTCAAACTTCAATGATGAATACTCGAAAATTAGGTCTACGTTATTGTTTATTGAGTGAAATATAAGCCATTGTTGACAACACTACCAATATTATAAAATCTAGTCATTCAAAGACAAAAAGAAATTAAAAAATATGCCAGTGAACACCCCGTTTTCCGTTATGAAAACAAAAATATGATGACTGCTATTTATATCATGTCATGTATCATCCTATCTAGTCAATTTGTCTAAATTATTCAATATGTACATATGCCTAACAACTTGTCAAGTAAAATAAAATAAAAGTTAACCATCTTTTATTTTACTTCTTATTTTATTTTATTTCTGTATAAACCTGTTATGGATGTTGTGTAGTTTTAACTTTTTAAATTACTTCATTTTATTTTACTTGCTGTATAAACTCGCTATTAGATGACTTGCGCGAGCTTCGTCCTTTTGAGTATTTTTAGGATCCCTGAGAGTGGCTCATCAACGTAGCTTTCTGCCTCTGGGTATTCCGTTCCCTTCTGTGAAAACCATGTCTTTGCTATACCTAGTATATGGACAGCGGTTTCTTCTTCTGTCTGGCAAAACCTGCAAGTGGTTTCTTCTGCCAGACCTGGTTTTTCGTGAGCTTATTGAGTTTACAGTAGCCTGTTAGCATGCCGTCTATTGCCTTTATGAACCTTCTGTTTTTGCTCAGTAGGTCTGCCGTGAGCGAAGGTGATGGTTTAATGCCTATCTTCAATCACTGTTTTCCGATCAAATGTATCAGCTCAAAACATAGAAAGATATCACTTTAGGTACAACCAGTTATTGATAAATGAGAGGAGAATTAAATATAGAAATTGTATAAACAATAGTGATAATAAATCAAAATGCCTGTGGCAGATAGTAAGAGAAATAAAGGGAAAGCTTCAAGGCCGACAAACTGAATAACCGCATCCATACTCAATTATAATAATTTAATAAAAATCAAACTCTGTAGAAAATTTAGAAGCAAATGTCTCTTATAACATATTTCCTCAAGAAAATTCAATGTATCTGGCACCCATAACTATCAATGAAATTATTAAGATAATTAAAATGTTGAAAAATACAATGAGTGCAGGATATGATGAAATACCAAGCAGCATCATAAAGGGTTGTGGTGAAAATGAATAGCAATCCCTATGTGCCACATAATAAATAATTCTTTTCAATATGGAGATTTTCCATCCTAAAACTTGCCATTGTTAAGCCACTGTATAAAAAAGGTGATCCCACACTCTTAGAAAACCATCATCCCATAAGTTTAATACCATCCTTCTCAAAATTATTTGAAATATGTGTACTAGACTCCTAAGCTTTTTTAATAATGAAAAAGTGCTGAGTTACTCACAGCATGGATTTCATAGAAAAAATAGTTCTCGGATACGAAAACAAAAGTCAGTCAATAGGTATATTTTTGGATTTGACAAAAGCATTTGACAGCATTAACCATGAAATTTTGTTGGAGAAATTGGAGCGGTATGGTATTAGAGGCCCAGCACTCAAGCTGGATAAAATCATACCTGTCCGAACGTTTCCAAAAAGTATCAGTAGTCAGAGACGGAATGAAGCACTTTTCTGACGAAGGTCAGCTGTAGGTTGGAGTACCCCAGGGAAGTGTGATAGGTCTTCTATTATTCGTATTCTACATCAATGACTTGTCAACGACAAAACGCATCTCATAAATTATGCCGATGACACAAATATATTAGAAGTAGGATTGTCATTCCAAGAAATGTTAGGTATAGCTAATAATAGCCCAAAGATAGATATCCTTTATTAGTTCTGTGTAATTAAAACCTTTTCAGGTGTAGAACATGTCAATTACAGTAAACATAGAAGTAGTAGAAAATCATGAAGCATTATCATTAATATTGGTTAAAAGTATACATTAAAAGGCCACAAATGTGTAAATAACAAAGTTATCACAGTCAATATACTTAATGTAATATTATTATATCAGATACAGAGCACGTACATATACATCTATATATAGGGTTTAAAAGAGACTGAACTAAATGACAATACAAAATGGTACGACCTGAAATATTCAACAAGAACAACATCAGTTTAAAAATTATTATTGAAAAATTCTTCCAGCGAATAATAAGCTTTGGAGAGAAGCAAAGTTTTCAATTTATTCTTCATAATCATAGAAGACAAAGTTCTGAGAGATTCAGGTATCTTGTTATAAATATTAATGATTGAAAAAGGTATATTTTTTTGAAGTTAGGTCAAATGTGTCTTCATATTCAAAAGGCTATTTTTGTTTCGTGTGTTGTGGGTATGGTTCCTATCATGAGTCGCAAAAAGAGATATATTTTCTTTGACAAATACCACAGATTCATAAATATAGAGACCTGTTAGTGTTAATATTTTCTTCTCTGCGAATATTTTTTTACAGCTTTCTCTCTGAGAAAGGTTGAATATTTTTCTAAGACACCGTTTTTGCAATATGAATATTTTTTGTATATGTGCAGACATTCCCCAGAACATAATGCCATATCTAATGTGACTCTGAATATAACCATTATATGCTAATCTCAAGACTGGCTCATGAAAAATCATTTGACTCTAAACAAAGAAAAGACAACCTACATATGTTTTACAACAACCAAAAACATAAGAAACAAAACCCAGCAGGACATACAAATTCTGGCACAAAATGTGACCCTAGAGAATAACACAAAGTTCTTAGGAATTCATATTGACCAAAATCTTGATTGACAGATCCATATAAACGAACTCTGCAATAAATTAAACTCGGTGTGTTACTCGTTCAGAATCACAGCAAAATATTTAGATAGAAATGCTTTAAGGACTGTGTATATTTCTAACTCCATTCTTTATTGCGCTTTGGTATCATTTTCTGGGGAGGGAGCTGGGATGCACAGCTTGCTTTTATAGTACAAAAGAGATCTCTACTAATTTTGTTGGGAAACAGTTATAGGCAGTCATGCAGAGGAAAATTCAGAGAAATTAATATATTAACTGCTCCAAGTATCTATATATACGAGTGTTTGGTGTTTCTGATCAAAAATAGGGAAAAACTCGATAAGTCTAAATCACATCATAATTATAATACAAGAACTGTCGATTTGAATGTGCCAACCCACAGACTAACTTTGACAGAAAATACCCCTATGTATTCATGCATTAAGTTTTATAATAGACTCCCAACGGAACTAAAAACTGAACACTGCCTTAAAAAAATTCAAACATTGCATACAGGAATTATTAATTAAGCTAGGTACAGTGTAGATGAATTTGTAGACTCCTGTTTATTGTGATTTCAATGTAAACCAAATTCTTCTTTTTCTTTGTTTTTATTTCTACAATCTTAACACATCTGTTTTTAGCGCGTTTTTGTAGTTGTTTCTTGTCGAATACTTATTTTGTAGTTTTTAGGATTATCTCTGATGTTAGTTTTCTCTTAGACCTAAGCAAAGCATTTGACCTAGTAGATCACAATATTCTACTGAATAAACTAGACAGATACGGTTTCAGGGGTGTAGCATATTCCTGGTTTACGAACTACTTACATCAAAGAACTCATTACGTATCTGTAAATGAAACTAAATCCAAACAACTAGTAAGTAATGTAGGAGTTCCTCAAGGCTTAATTTTAGGGCCACTACTGTACATAATCTACGTAAACAACTTCTCAATACAAAATGCGAAATCTGACATCTTTGACGGATAATTCAAGTGAAACAATACTAAAGGCGAAAAACTGGTTTACAAATAACAACCTAATTTGTAATTAAAATAAATCAGCATTTATAAAATTTAGCCATACAAGCTTAGATTCTAGTCTCCTAATCAAGTAATCTTCTGGAACGATGAAGCAGGTTACGAATATAACATTCCTAGGCTTGCAAATTGCCTAAAACTATCAGAGGAATTGTCACATTAATACCTTATGTAAAAAAGCTTCATCCCTATGCTATAGTATTTACCACCTAAGCAAAATTCTTGACAAAGATATGTATAACTTCACTAATTTTCACTCCATAATGACACTTAGGGAATGGCGTCTCATGCAGAAAGAGTTAAAAGAAGAACAAGTGGTAAAGAAATATTTATTGAGCGCAGGATCCTTAAGTTACCTTGCATTTATATATTTCAACTACTAATGTATGTAAAAGCAGACATCACATTTAAAAGTCTGAATAGTAATATCTATGATACAAGAAACTCTGCGACACTGGAAGTACCAGCACATAGACTATCAAAAACTGAAATGAGTCCAAAATATGGGAATTAAACTGTTCAACAAATTAGCAACCAATATGAGAACATCACCAATAAAAACTTTCAAAAATTATATAAATCACCTACTCTTGGAAAAGGCATTCTAAAATATTTCAGACTTACAGGAGTATAATTAAAGTTGCCAAAAAAAGTCATTATAGTGAACGATTGACTAACGGGAACAATATGCAAAAGGAATCTTGGAAGATTGTTAATGAAATCAGAGGAAAAACAAAATATGTTCCGGTCAAAAGCAGTCTATTCTCTGAAGAACTGAATACTTTTTACTGTTCTATGACTGGTAATCTAACTGACAAAATACCGCGGGGAACAAATCCTACAACGTATTTAAATCATATTGCTATATCAAATTCTTTTAGATAATCACCAACTTCCGCAAATGATATAAAAGAGATTTTAGCCGAAATGAAAAATTAGAATTCTTCAGGTTGGGATGATATTTTATTGAAAATATTTTCCCAATTACCGGATAATGTATTGGATATTTTGGCAGAAACTATTGACAAAACTATATTAAATGGTATTTTTCTATCTTGTTTGAAAGTCGCTATAGTCATACCATTATTCAAAGGAGGTGTTCCTGACATTCCAGCAAACTTCAGGCCCATTTCTCTACTTCCCACTTTAGCAAAAATTATTGAAAAAGTAATGAAAAAAATAATATTCTGCATCCCAAACAGTTTGGATTTAGAGCTACAAAAAGCACAAATGATGCAATTTTTCTCTTCTGGAACAGTGTTCTGTGATTTGTCAAAGGCATTCGACTGCGTCAACCATGACATATTGTTAAAAAAACTTGAATTGTATGGTTTTAGAGGGAACAATATCACTGTGGTTCAAATCGTATTTATCAGGCCGAGTGCAAAAGGTAACTTTCAATGGTCTAACATATAATGAAATGGAAATCACCTGCGGAGTGCCACAAGAGTCTGTTCTCGGCCCATTGCTCTTTTTACTGTATGTCAACGATTTGGCAAATATATCTATTGGTGGAAAGTTTACAATCTTCGCAGATGACACGTCCATTCTTTGTCATAACAGGAACCTAAATACACTGCAGAACAATATTGAACATGATCTGAAAGAAGTTAAAAAATGGTGTGATGCAAACCTATTAACAATTAATGTATCCAAAACTAACATTATAACTTTCAAATGCAACATAGAACCGATTTTTCTTGATAACCAAATCATTGAGTCCAAACAAGTGAACAAATTTTTAGGTCTACATATTGATAAAAAAATTAAATTCGATAATTACATTACATTACTTGTGCAAAAAGTTATCTTCAAACTGCTATGCCATTAGAACCATCTCTAGTTCTCTCGACCCCAATTCAGCAAGAAACGCCTATTTTGCACTATGTGAATCCCACTTACGTTATGGTATATGTTATTGGGGTACAGGCTCCCAAAACATGATTAACATTATTAACCCTATCTTCACACTCCAAAAGAAAGCTCTCAGATATATTTGTCAAGCTGGAGTCAGAGATTCCTGTAGAACTCTCTTCAAAACACAAGGAATTCTGCCCCTGGCATGCCTGTTTATCTTAGAAACAGTTTGAGATATATTTACAATACCTACTATCAGAAAATTGGAAGCGAAAACAATCAGTCTATGCAACCGCCTTACTATAACATCAGTCTTCCTATCCCCTCAACAAACAAATTAAGAATCAATTATCTATAATGGAAAAAAGCTATGCAATCATCTTCCACCTACTATCAGAAAATTGGAAGCCGAAAACAAATTTGGAAAGAAGTTAAAAAACTGCTGCTTTAAAAAGTATATTATGATTTGAATGAATACTTCATGGACAACTTCATAGCTCACTCCTAAATATACTGAAAACTTTATTATATATTATAAACTATTTGAATGTGTTGTCTGAATTGTTTAATGCTTTGTGACAAACTGTACTGTGATCTTTTATATATAACTTTAAACTTAACATTACGTATTTACTTAGTTTTATGCAAGCTTTGACAACAAAGCATTTCTGATTCTGATACTCTGTGGATGACTACTCAAACTGCAATCTTGAAGTAAGAACTGTAGAATTATTCTAAGATTTTCAAGGCCCATGAATATGTACCATGCTCTGTGTGATTTGTTTTGATGTTTTAAAATGGTTTTAATACAAAGAACTATTAAAGATTTACTCATTTATTACTTAGAATAATTGTTAAGGTCTAATAAATAAATTTTTGGATCTAGTAAACCTATTTGTGTGTTTCAATACTATTTTATATCTACAATATTTTATATTTGACATGACCTATATCATTGTAATGATCCACTGGCTGAATAAATATTATATTCTATTGTGGATAGACTGGTTACATCCATCACAAGCACCATATTGATCATTATTAATGAACTGATCACATTTTAGACTCAACATGATTTATACAAAATATTAATGGCCAATCCATTTAAAACTGTCCATTCAGCATTTAAATTGTTTGTTAAGCAAAAAGTGCTTGGAATCTCTATCTTTATCTGGCAAGTTTTTGCTACCTCATGAAAAAAAAACAGAGAACTGCACAAAAGGAAAGGAGGAAATAAATAATAGTTTAAACAAACTAAAAAACACGCTTTTATAGAAAACCAAACTAAAAAAATTGAAAATAAATTTTAATAAATTTGAATTAAGAATAGTGTAAAAAAATTAATAAATATAAATTAATAATAATGTAAAAAAGAAAATTTTTTATTTTATTTAAAAAAAGGGTGGGGTGCTTTTTAAGATTCAGACTAAGCACCCCACGCTTTTTTTTAAATAAAATAATGTTTTTTATTATTTACATTATTATTAATTTATATTTATTAATTTTTTTTACACTATTCTTAATTCCAATTTTTTTAAATTTATTTTAGTTTGGTTTTCTATAAAAGCGTGTTTTTTAGTTTTTTAAAACTATTATTTTATTGTTGGTTTTTTATAAAAAGCGTGTTTTTGAGTTTTTTTAACTATTATTTATTTTCTACTTTTTAGTTTGGTTTATTTATCAAAGCGTGTTTTTTTATTTTTCTAAACTATTATTTGTTCTAATCTACTATTAATTCCGTGATTACTATTAGTAACTGTAATTATTTTCCAAATCATTAATGTGTACAGCTGTATTAATAGTCAAATCTCGATTTTAGAAGTCATTCAAAGATATTAACGTTGTCAATATATACAGTGAATTTTTCAATTTTCACGAAAGAATCATAATATTCGACTCCAAAAACCCCCACATACCAATTTTGAATAGAATCGGACCATAATCACAAAACTCGTCCACCATTTTGGAGCCGCCATCTTGAATTTTTAAATTTTGACAAAAGAATTATAATCTCCGAGCACAAAAACCCTCAGATACCAATTTTGAAGCGAATCGGACCATAATCACAAAACTGGTCCGCCATATTGGAGCCGCCATTTTGTTTTTTTTTCTCACAAAAATTTCTTAATGCATTGTTACCAGAATTATGTACACCTGCCAAATTTCAAATCATTCGGACGTCTGGAAGTGGGTGAAAATCAAGTCCAAAGGAGTCTTTTACAAACAAACATACAAGTGATGAAGCTAATATAAAGCGTGTAAAAAGGAAAGACGATAAATGCACAATTGCGTGTTAATGTCTGGATTATTAGCAGAATGACTGCACTGGTTTAACCATTTTATGTTGGTTGAACTTGTCACTGTGAAGATGGGAATCTTCAGTGACAGTATTTTGATACCAAATTTAGATATTATTGTGCACTTTATTCAATTTTAGTGTATATGTATTAGTAAACTAGGATAATCTTATCTTTTCTAATGTTTGTTATTAATTGTAAATTGGGTTATCTCGTGAAATAAATAAATTTTTGGGGTGCATCACCTTACTTTGATAGAGCTTTCATAGCTCAAAAAAAAATCTCGAAATTTTTCAATTTATTAGTATAATTGTACTACTTTGTTTTGTGAACTGGCTAGTCGGATAGGGTTGTGCATTCATTCTATATTTTATAATGTGAAATGTATGATATAGATTAATGTTTCTTCTTTGTGTTTGGAAGCCAACGATTTTGATCAAATTTGTCATTAAAATGTCTTCCCTGTATGTGTTCTCTCATGTCTTGAACAACTACTCTTATGAGTAAACGATTTTGAACAATTTTTGCATTGAAATGGTTTTTCCCCTGTATGAATTCTAATATGACTTTCGAGATTTGGTTTTGAGGTAAATGATTTAGAACAAATTTCGCACTGAAATGATTTTTTCTCTGTATGAATTCTACCATGATTTACTAAGGTTTGTTTGGAAGCAAACAATTTTAAACAAATGTTGCATTGAAATGGTTTTTCCCGTGCATGAATGCTCCCATGTCTTAACAATTTTTGTTTGAGGGCAAAACATTTTGAACAAATTTCACATTGAAATGGTTTTTCCCCTGTATGAGTTCTCCCATGTTCTAGTAACTTTATTTGAAGATGAACGATTTCGAACAAATTTCGCATTGAAATGGTTTTATTCCTGTGTGAATTCTCTGATGGTCTACTAAGTATTGTTTGAAAGCAAATGATTTTGAACATATTTTGCATTGAAATGGTTTTTTACCTGTATGAATTCTTAGATGTCTAATCAACTTTTTTGAAGGCAAAACATTTTGAACAAATTTTGCACTGAAATAGTGGTTTTTCTCCTGTATGAATTCTTTCATGTTCTACAACTTTCCTACTGGAAGATAACAGTTTTGAACAAATGTTACATTGAAATAGTTTTTCGTCCGTATGTATTCTCCCATGTTTTACCAAGTTTTGTTTGACAGTAAATGATTTGAACAAATTTCACACGAAATGGTTTTCCTTCTATATGAATTCTCTCATGAAGTAAACAACTGCGCTTTCGAGTAAATGTTTTTGAACACATTTTGCATTGAAATGGTTTTACCCCTGTATGCTTTTTTCCATGTTTTACTGATCTACGCTTGAATAGTTTGTTTTCGTATGATTCTCTGAAATATTTCCTGCTTGAATTTACTAGAACAGTATTTGAATTGATGGGGTTTCTTCTTTGAGTTAATCATCTCGCCATTTTTTGATTTTTCCACTATTGTAGATTTTCTCCTTGTACTGGTGACCAGTTCTGCATCTGTTCCATGCTCTTCTATAGTGGTGTTTTGTGGGAACACATCTAAAAAAAAAAGTTATTGAAAATTCGAGTTTATTTTTCTCAGTGCAATCTTCATAGTGGAAATATCCCAGAGCTTTTTTAGAAAATATGTCAGTATTTTTTGCAATTTTTCTGTTTAACTCCCGTAACACCCTGTAAGGTTTCATTATTTTTTTTATTTTTGGCCTTAGGGAGAGTATATATTTTTTTTGGTAAATTATGGAATAGCTCATATCTTAGTTATTCAGAAATTCTTATTTTCTTTCATGAAATCATATTCCCTTTAAAAGATAGAATATTATCGGTTGGAACGTGTTTTACCGTAAAAATACCGATTGTTTTGTCTGGGAAATGGACGCTAGAGAATCGGTTTTTCGTTATAAACATGATATGAAAAATTCGCAATGTCATGAGAATCTGTGTGAAACTCAAGACTAATAATTTTTGTCTAGTGGGAGTATGAGGTGAGGAATTTCAACCAATCACGGAAGGGTATATATGTCAGATTGAGTGAAGTTTAGCTTGATTTAGATTTTTAAGAAAAAGACTATTTGAGTTTCGCGTGGCGGGCTTCGCCTCGATAAGTCGTACTTAGGCACGAGTGCCGTGATTCGGTAGACTATTTTTTTGGCTTTGCCGAAAAAGTCGTCGGTTGGGTTTGCCTGTTGTGCTCAGGGCACGAATGTCGTGACTCGGACTATGTTTGATTAAAAATGTCAGGCGTCACTTAGAAACAAATTTTTTTTTAAGCATTGGGGGATATTTTTATTTAAGTTTTGGAATAAAGTACGTTTTTCGTGAATTAAAATGGGTGGTATTTAGATCTGGGATTTTATAGCGTCGATAGATCGAGAGGGAAAATATACGACAGTCTATGGAAAAATGGGTAGGAAAATTGGGACAACTATTTGGAGAAATGGGTTATTGGAATTTACAAGTATTTTACAGGGTGAGTGCAATGCTTTTAGGACACACATGTACAAAACTCGTTCGTATTTATGCAGGTGAATCACCTGTATAGATACTATTCGTATTGATGCTAGCATAAAACAGTTTTATTGAATTTGGGAATTATTGGTAATGACAAAATACGAGGTTTTACGGGAAATGCGGATTTTAATTGTTTTAAAAGTTCTTGTTGAAAAGGGAAACATTATCAATTGAATATTGATAGAAAGATTTTTCAATAAAAGTATGAGTTCTTTTATTGAAACAAATTGGTTATTGATCGATGTTTTGTTTTTTTCTTTATTTATTTATTGCTCACATAATATACAGTTACAACATAAGTTTAAAAACTATGGAAATAATAAGTTGCATTTAATTTTTTCTTTTGCACCTAAGTGTATAACACTTGTATGTGCAAGTATCGATCAACTAGAATATTTCAATTTAAGATATAGGTCGAGTATCTGGTTATAAGTGTTTGTTTGGTTTTATAATTAAAATATATTCTAATGTGTAAATGATAATCGGTAACATAAATAATTAACCTAAAATTTGTTGAGTATCTCTCAAGCTTACAAATGGCTTTCATAACAAAGCTTCAAACTTATTGTAGTTTGTACAAATATATTTTTTACAATTCTTATTGAATAGTCTCACAGTGCTAGATGTTCTTATTTCTAGAGGGAGTATATTAAAAACTTTTGGTGCCAAATAATTCACAAATCTTTGCGACGAATCTTTTTTGAACATTGGAATTGCTATTTGTTCATTATGTTTTGCTCGTGTGTTATAAGAATGAGATATTTGTTGTAGATATTGTTTTTGTATAGAATTTTAAATTGTTATGAAATAAAGTATCTACATTTAAAATGTTTTCATTATATAATAAACTGGTTGAAAAGAGCTTACCTCTTTTGAACATAACTTTTAGTATGTAATTTTGGACTACATTTAGTGGATGGAGGGTGTTCTCATATGATCCGCCCCATACTAATATGCTATATCTTATAAGGGATTCTACTAGTGATCTATATACAATAATCAGTTGTTCTTTATTTAGGATTTTACGGATATGGTACATTTTGTATATGAGTCTACGGAGTTTTTTCACTAATTCAACGATATGTAGATCCCATTTAAGATGTTTATCGATGGTAACACCTAAATACTTGATATTGTCACATTCGGTTATGACATCAGTAGAGTTCTCAATTTTGAGATTATTGTAATTAGGTCTATTATAATTTGTGATTGAAAATGCTATGTATTTTGTTTTTTTTGTATTAAGTGAGAGTTTATTAAAATCCAGCCACTCTTTAACATTTTGTACACCTTCTGCCTCTTTTACTTTTACACCATCCCAAGAGTCGTCTTCGAAGATCAATACAGTGTCATCTACATATGAGATTGTAGATTGACTTATATTAAGGCTTAGTAGTGAATTTATGTATGTGATAAAGAGTACCGGCCCCAATACAGTGCCCTGGGGGATGCCTAGTTGCGTATTTAAAGGTTCACTTACTGAGTCTCTAATTTTTACAGTATGTTTTCTATTATTGAGGTAGTTCTTGAAAATTTCTGACACGGTTCCACGGATCCCGTAATTTTCCAATATCTCGAGGAGTCTATTATGGGGGACCGTGTCAAAAGCCTTTGCTAAATCTAAGAAGACTGCAATACATTTTTTATTTCTTTCCAAGCTGTCTTTTATTGAGTTAACAATTTCATACATTGCGTCAGAGGTACTTTTACTTTCTCTAAATCCAAATTGATTTTTATGTAATATTTGATGCTTATTTAGATGATCATGGAGTCTAATCTTTAAGCATATTTCGAAACTTTTGGAAAAATTATTTATTATGCTAATGGGTCTGTAATTAGAGATATCTGTCACATTACCATTTTTATAGATTGGGGTTATTAGTGAAGTTTTAAATTTGTCTGGGACTATGCCCGTTTCAAATATTAGGTTGATTATATATAAGAGTGGGGATATAATATACGAATATATAAGTTTTAATGTTTTAGAAGTAATCCCATCTATTCCTGGAGAAGAGTTATTTTTTAGCGAGTTAATGTGTTGGATTATTTCGTTTTCAGTAGCTGGATAGAGGAACATAGATTCAGAAATAGTTGGGTACCTATTTTTGTAGCCATTAGCAGATCTTTTGATCTTACTAGCCATTTTTAAACCAATTTCATTGAAATATTTGTTGCAATAGTTAGCCATGTCAACATCATTTTAAACCTTTCATTCCCTCATGAATTTCTATTGTATAATATTTTTTTGCTGCTGTCGGTATTGCTTAATTCCGAGACTACTTTAAATAGTTTTCTGATGTCATTTTTATTTTCGTTGACTGATTGTTTGTAATAGTTATTTTTTACTGCGTGTATTATTTTGTTGAGTTGATTTTGGTATGATTTATATTCATTCAATAGTAATTCATTTTTACTCTCGATCGATTTAAACTTCATTTTGTCCCTGTGTTTTATAGAATTGATAATGGCCTGTGAAATCCAAGGTTTAATTTTTTTAGAGCATTTGATAGGTACTTCTTTTTTATTTATGGCCTGATTATATATTCCAATAAATATATCAGAAAATGTCGAATAAGCTATATTTGGGTTATTATATTCATGTATTATACTCCAGTCTTGCAGTTTTATTAGATTTAAAATTTTATTAGCATCCAGAATCTCAATAACTTTAGTTTTTTTATGTTTGGAGCATTAAAGTTATTTTGGGTACTATTCTAGAGTAAAGAAAAAGATAAATTGAAATTCAATATAAAAGTATTTTATTTGAGAAGGAAAGTATATTTTTTTTTTTTCATATTTAGAGAAAAAAAATACTATTTTTTTTTTGGAACTTAAGGTTATTCAAAAGAATACCTCGCATGTTAAGCCGAGGCCGAATTTTTTATGAAGGTTATGACTAAAATTAATCAGTGCCTTATGAGAATTTTTTTAAATCTGGTAAATTAAATTTACTTATGTTTGAAATTTGTAGAATGTGACGAAAAATCTATTTTTTGGCCATTCCGCTGGTGACAGCTGCCCGTATAATATTCAAAATATTATATGTATTCTTTTGGTCTTATTAGAAAAAAACCCAGATAGTGTGACTATATGGGACATCCGAGAAAGATAGTGTTAGTAAGTATGAATATTTTATTTTCGTTTAAAAGTACGGTATATTATTGACTAGTGTTACATTGTTGACAGCTCGGTGGGATATTTATTTTCCTTTTATCAAAAACTAAAAACTAGGGAATAGGCAATTCACTACTTTTACACTGGTGACCAGTGGCGGGATTGAAAAAGTATAGTATACATTTTTCTGAGTAATATAAGAATTTAATTATATATCTTTCCCGATAATTTTTTATAAAAAAACAAAGAGTATGGTCTAACAACCCACTACTTGTACAACTGGTAACATCTGCAAAATATTTTTTTTATCATTTATTTTTTCTTGAAAAAATTAAAACAAAACAGACAACGGTCATACAGAAGTTCCGTTTCCTGTTACACTCCCATACTTTGCATTAAAAAAAAACTCTTTGTAGAAAATAATATGACAATAGGGAAGATTACTTTTCAAAAGCGAAAAAAGATCATTTCAAATAATTAACAACTTAGCGAAAAAAATCAACAAAAAATTGATTGAAACCTGTGACCTAATCTTTGGAATATGCTCACTGCTTATAGTTACATTGGATATTTAAGCCAACGCTAAAATTCAGTGTTGGGGATACAAAACTTAAAGAAGCTATCCGTAGGTGCCAAGATATCAAGAGGGTTCCACAGGATGCAGTTTTGTCACCTCCAGTATGGGTGACTGGTAGTCAACAAGCTTGTCACGGAGCTAAATGAGTCAGGACTGCATACACAAGCATATGGAGATTATTTAGTCATGCTGGCTCAAAACCACCTAGTAAACCTGCTAAGAAAAATCATTATAAAAGCTCTTGGCAGAGTAGAACCTTGATGTACCACCGGAGGGTTGAGAATCAATCCAGAAAAAGTGGACTTGGTACTCTTTACCAAGAAACGCAAACAGGAACCCTTCAAAAAATACTTATCTCAGGAAGACGGCTTCCATACAAAGGGTCAACCAAATACCTTGGAGTCTAAGCATATTTAAAATTGCACCACGAAGGCTATCTGCTCCTATTGGACATACAGAAGAAGAGCCTTCGGCAACACTTGGGGGCCTGACACCTGAAGCCCTATACTGAATATATACGGCCATTATTCGTCCAACACTAACGTACAGGTCCATCATTTGGTAGACCGGTACCACTGAGAGCAAGCCCAGAAATGTAAAGTATAACTGCTGACTTGTCTAGGAATGACGATGCCAACTATAGCTCTCGAAGTTTTACTACGACTACCACCTTTCCCCAAAGGCACTAGCCAATGGATTCTCACTGAGGTAGACCATGGATATTCCGCTATTTGGAACAAGGTAAAAGAGGGCTGTCCGAACCATTAATGGAAAGAGATAGCATCTCAAAAGTGCCTTACATTGCCATATCTACGGAGTAAGAATGGAAAGACGCTGCGCCGTGCAAACCCCCCAATCTACGGATCAACCTGGTATACAGATGGTTCAAGACTTGGGGAAATGTCTGGCACGGGGGTATATGAAGAAGGAACAAAGAGAGAAACCTCAGTTCCCCCATGCCTCAGTGTTCCAGGCCAAAGTATATGCTATACTCACCTGCTTCCAAGTAAACCGCGATAAAAGAAGTGGAGGACCTACTGTGATCTACTCGGACAGCAAAGCAGCAATTAGGGCATTAGGATAAAATAAAATCGCATCCAAATTGCTGTCAGAGAAAAGAAACGCCATAGAAAGTTTATCAAAAACAAGGAAAGTCAGCCTCATATGGGTCACAGGACAATTAATACAAAGGGCCATCAAAGAAACTGTCGAAAGAGATCCTGTCACTCAACAGGCGGGATATCAGGACTGTGACTAGGCTTCTAACGGGGCACAATCACATGAACAGGCACATGGAACTCATCGAGATCAAATATAATCCCCTACGCGGATGGTGCCTGGAAGATGATGAGACATCGTCGCACATCCTCACTGAGTGGTCCGCATTGGTTCAGAGAATATCAACCTTGTGAGTATAATTCTGAAAACAGAGGATGTCAAAAAGATTGAGCTGAAGATACTGCTGAATTTCGGCATGCCCGGCTGAATCTCTGAACTTGTGGGCGCACAATGGGTCCAAGTGAAGAGAGAAGAAGCTATCCAAATATTTTTTTTGTTTTTAGAGCCAGTCAGTGACAATATTTTGTTATTGAAATTTTAAGTTTGGTATTATTTGAATTTATTTTCTACTCACTCTGATGCTATCTTAATGTTTTACATTATAGGCTTTAACTCCAATATTTATCTTTTAAATTTTCAATTCCATTTAGTGGGCGAATGTTATGAAACCTAAATCGGTCAATGGTAATTTTCAATATAATGAATGAAATTATTCTCATGCGCTTCTGAAGAATTATTATGCACGTCTAACGGCAATAATGAATCAAACATCTACAGAAAATTTTTTGGTGTATAAAATAGGTTCAGTGATATTTTCAGCGGCCTAGCTCTAGACATAAATTATTAAACGAAAACCACCTCACCTATTGATCGTTCATATGGAATACTTGGTCCAATTGATATATCGTCAATGTGGTTCAAATGTTCGCTTTTTCCACCCGATTTTTCCTCAAATATTTCAGGTTTGACATCTTCTTGAATGATATCAATTTCATTCTCAATTTTTATGGTCATTGTTTCCAATCCAGCATAATTTCCCAAAAAATCGCCAGAAGTATCAGAGTAATCTTCATGTTCATTCTTTATTTTGAACTCCTTAATAAACTGGTTGTCTTCAGAATTCAAATGTTCATCAACAAGACCATTCTCCAAACCATCCACATCTGAAATTCAAGTTATATTATTGATGCAGACGGAATTTGAAGAAAAATCTCAGCCACTAAAGTGGATATTCATTTTGATCTGTTGCCTAAGAAGTAAAACAATGAACCATGCTATTTTTACCACGCTTTATTGTGTCTGTCCGGTACAAATCTTGCAATCCTTAATTAACTTCCTGATAAGCTACAGACTTGAAACTTCGGAAATGGCTCAGAACTGGATGACAATACAATATCAACTCGTTTTCTTGTCTATCTGTTTGTTTTTTGTTTTTTTTTACGGACCACAAAAAGTGAGGTTAGGATCACACAATCTCTCCATACTGGTGACGAGTGGATGTTGTTTTGCGATCTAGAGTGTGCTCTGCAATAGTAAACCCTATTAAGATTCCCGACCTTACAGGCATCGGGCAAGGGAAAAAGTGAGGTTAGAAAATCTAAAAATCTGTGAAAGTATCAATTATTTTCTCTTAAAATAGTGAAAAGACACAACAACCACGGCTAATTGAGCAAAACAATATATTGAATCATCCCTCTATGGAAGAATCCAGCGGAAGAAGTGCCAAGTGTAAGATAAAAGTAAAACAGTGAAAACAAAATGCCACAAAGGAATACCTAATGGGAAAAACACCCAAAAAAGACATGGAAAAATTTTCTGCATTTCCAAACATGCTAATATTGAAAAACAGTTTGATATAATGAATACTAACATTACTAAACCTAATACAGACACTAGAGAGCCGTGGAGAAATCCGGCCTTGTCGAGGTTAACCCAAAAACATTCGAAAAAACGCAAATTGGAAAATTAGTGAAAGAATTTGGTGAGTCTAACTATTCAAAATGGGGATGGAAAGGGGAATAAGGAAGCACCATCAAAAACCTTATTCGGAAAAAAATCCTGTTCTCCACACTTACCAAAATACTACAGAAATTTTCAAAACAAAAAATTGAAATTGAAGACTAAGAATAACATATCTAATATAATAGATAAAGAAACAAAAAACAAAAAAAAAGAGGAAAATATAAAAAATGAAGGAGTAGAAAAATCCCAAAAAAAGATGGAAATCTAAAATGGGTGATAAAAAACCAAACTAACGAAAAAACCAAAACAAAAAACCATATCCATTGGAAATCAAAATGAAGATGAAGAAAAATTTACAGCTCCAGAAATTAGACAAGAAGAACAAGCATATAAAAAACCCGAAAATAGAACCAAAGAACACTCCCAAAAAATTCGGATACCCAGAAGGAAAAATTCAGAGTTGAATGAAATTAATAATTATTTAGATAATTTACCACGTTCATAAAATGGACTAAAAAGTATAAAATAATTATGTAAATATGTTTTTTAATATACCATGTTTATAAAACGGACTAAAAAGTATTAAATAATTATTATATAAAACGTAAATAAAAGACATTCATTTCACTAAATAATTTTCACTAAAGTGGGTTTACAAAACAATAGCTTTTTCAAGTGGAGAATAATAAGGAATGAGACCAAGTAGAACGGAGATTATATCCATTACCTGTTTAATTTCCAGTAGAACAAATTCAACAAAGGAGAATTATTTTAGTTGATCTGGTCATTAAGCAAAAATTGCAACTTTTTGCTTTCATTAATTTCTAAACTTTCTGGAAGGTCGTGTTTATAACCTTTCTTTTCTGTATGTAATATTTCAAAATTGTTAATAAAACAATGTTTTTCAGTCAAGAGGTGAGTAGCAAAAGTTGAATTTGTTTTGACATTGACAAAACAGTTCCTATGTTCTGATAACCGTGTTTTGAATGTTCGGCTTGTTTGGCCTATGTGAGAACTTGCACAAGAGCCGCAAGTTAATTTATATACTCCAGATTTATCAGATTTCTGAGTTTTATATTTATTGTTCTTAATAAATTTACTTAAATTATTATTTGTTTTATATGCGATATTGATGTTATTTTAACGCAAATGGCCTAAATATGTAATAACTTTGAAATTATGTTTTTTGTTTTGAGTAGGAAACACTTCTACTATAGCTTTTTCATAAAGTTTTCTTGAAAGAATATTATCCATAAGGTTTGGACTATAACCGTTATTAAAAAAAGAAAACATTGAAGTGAGAGAGCTACCAACAAATTAAATCCGCTTGAAAGCGTTTGTAGTGACGGCGCCTCTAAGCAGAAAAGAAGAACTCTATGATCGATCTTTCTGGCCCAATTATGTAGGAATCAACCGTTTCGATTTTAATCGACACAAAGATTTTTTACAAATGGGGGAGATTTTTTTCAAGATAGAAGAGACTATAATGTCTAAAGACAATGAACACATAAACCAATCACAATTGAAGCTGAGTATTATTCATCAAAACGTGCAGTCCCTAGGAAACTGTGTTAATAGGTTGGATAACTTCCTGTCAAGTCATCTAGATTGTACTTTTTTCTGTCTGACAGAACATTGGAAGACCAAAGAGCAACTGAAAAATTTCGGAATCAAAGGGTTCTATCTTGCAGAAGCAGTATGTAGAGAAGGACAACATGGAAGAAGTGCAATATTAGCAAGAACAGGGACGCAAATGATAAAACAGTCCAAAGTTACAAGTTTGTCCACCACTGGGATATGTGAATGTAGCGTGAGTGAATTCAAAGTTCATGGATCGAAATTCTTGATTATGTCAGTATATAGGCCATGCTCAGGTGATATAAATGATTTTCTAGCAAACATGGATGAGGTACTACTGAAGTGTTTGAACAATAATAGTATTATAGTTGCAGCTGGAGATTTCAATATTCCTATGCACAATGATAACAAAGATAAAGAAAATTTCTTTGCACTAATGAACTCCTATAATCTGTTTCCAACTGTTAAAGATTTTACGCGGGTAACGAGTACATCACAGTCATTAATAGACATTTTTACTAACAGCAAAGAGTATAGTGTTGAGGTATTTCACAATTGGATATCAGATCATACGGCACAAAAAATTATTTACTATGTAAAAAGGCAGAACAAACAACATATTGTCAAAAGAGTCTTCAATCAAAGAAATAAAGACAATCTCAAGAAAAAAATAGAAAAAGTAACTTGGGCAGAAGTTTACAAGTCTGATAAGGTAAATGAAGCTTGGGAAAACTTTGAAAAGTATTTTATGTATCATTTCAATGAATATTTTCCGGAAAAATACAGAGTAAATAATAGGTGCAAGGAAAATTAGATATATTGCTGGTCTTGAGCTAAGAGATAATAGGTATAAAGGGAATATAAAATGCTAAAAAGATATGAATTTTTGTTATCACAAAATAAAGCTAAAATTTTCAAGAATAAAATAGAACAATCTGATAATAAATCTAAATGTGTATGGTCAATAATTAACGACATAAAGGGTTCTGCAAAAAAAGAAAACATCAATATACAAATACCAGGAGAAGGCATGACCGTAGCAAATAATTTTAACAAACATTTCATTAAATGTGCTCCAAGTCTGGTGACAGAATATGCGGAAAATAATCATGTATGCCACGTGCAGAAGTCTGATAGATGTATGTATGTAAAAAGAGTAACAGAGGGGGAAATAACTGAAATTGGTAATCAACTGAAAAACAAGTCTAGCAGTGGTTATGATGAAGTACCTACATCACTTTTAAAATATTGTATTAAAGAAATCGCAATTAGCATATGTAATAAATTTATCGTTGAAAGTAGGAGTCTTTCCAGACATGTTGAAGATAGCTTTAATAAAGCCTCTATATAAAAAAGGTGATCCCACAAAATGTGAAAATTACCGACCAATCAGCTTGCTATCGGGTTTTTCCAAGTTTTTTGAAAAATGCATGTGTAACCGGGTGATGGAATTTATGACACTCAACAACTTTTTTCTATGAAGGCCAGCATGCCTACCTGAAGGGAAAGGGAACCCAAACTGCCATATATAGGTTCACTCAGGTCATTTATGAAACACTGGAAAAGAATGAAGTAGCCTTGGGATTATTCCTAGATTTAACCAAAGCATATGATTGCATAAGCCATACACTGGTGTTGAAAAAACTAGAACAATATGGGATTCAGGAGAAGACACTTTCATGGTTTAAGTCTTATCTTTCTGGAAGAAGTCAAAAGGTTATGGTCACAAAGAATGATACATATCAAATTCTAATCAAATAAACTTGGGCATTCCCCAGGGCAGTATAATTGGTCCGGTGATATTCATATTATATATTAATGATATGTCAAAGTGCGTGAATATAGAGAATTGCTCACTTACAAACTATGCTGATGACACAAACTTACTGGTGATGGCTGAAGGCTTGGAAAGGTTGGTCAATGGTGCATCTGAAGTTTTTCTTTCACTGTGTGACTGGTTCAAGAACGAAAGATTGATTTTAAATACCGAGAAAACAAGCTGTATACTATTCATAACAAATCGTTCCAACATGCATGTGCCAGTTAATGTACACTTAAATAATCAAGAAATCACATTTGACTAGCAGCACCAGGTTTTTGGGTATCACCTTAGATGAGTGTTTGTCATGGAAAGAACACATAAGTATATTAAGTAAAAAGCTGAATTCGGTGTGTTACACTATAAAAGTTATGAAACAATATGTGGATCAAAAAGTAATGAAAATAATATATTTCTCAAACTTTGAAGCACTATATCGATATGGAGTGATTTTCTATGGAGCATCCAATGATACTGAAAAGGTCTTTGCTGCACAAAAAAGAGCAATTAGAACAATCTTCAACCTAGGTTTCAGGGAGACATGTAGAGGTAAATTCAAAGAAAAACAAATATTAACAATAACAGCAGTATATATCCAAGAATGCTTATTATTTCTATTCAAAAACAGGGAATATTTCAACACAAATCAGACAGAACACACATATAGTACGAGATCGTTAAATTATACTTATCCCATACACAGACTTTCAATGTCATTAAATTTTTCAATAAGCTTCCGAACAGCATGAAATCTATCACGAGTTCGAATGTTTTAAAAAAAGGCATTCACAAACTGTTACAACTAGAACCCTATGATGTAAAGGAATTTATGAATGCCACCTGGTAAAGTAAGAATTTCTGTCCAATGTTTGTAGATTTTTAGATTTGTATATATATATACTGTGATCTATTGCTGTACTTACCCGTTTTCGAAATAAAGATATTATTATTATTATTTATAGCAATTTGTTTGATTATACTTCATTCTTTATTGAAATTTTCTTCTGAAAGCGGAATATTAAGTAATCTGTGTATCATACTGTTATACGCGGCTAATTTATGCTGGTATGGATGCTTTGATGATGTCGGTATATGAAGGTTTGTGGAAAATTGAAAAGTTATGTTTATTACTAATTAATGTTATAGTCAGGTCTAAAAAGTTTAACGAATTATCTGTTTCCATTTCTTTTGTGAATTTAATTGAATGGTGAATTGCATTGATAAAGTCGAAAAACACTTCTAATTGTCTTCCGGTTCCCACAAAAAAAGTATTAAAAAGCTATTGTACAGCGAAACACGTGTCGTGGTTTTGTAAACCCGGTTTACTTTAATATGGATTTTCATCAAGTATCGGCCGCATCAATTCAAAATAAAAATACAAAGTTTATAAAACGAACTGAAAAGTATAAAATAATTTCTCCTAACCCCATAGAGATTGTCCTGAAAATTTGTAATTGTGAGTCTTCAATAGCTATCAAAATAGTTGTAAGATTGAATACGAAAAACACGGGGCGCATGCAATAGATAATAGTAAAGAGTGTAGGGAGTAGCTGTCATTGAGAAAACACCAAACACTTCATCTATTTTGCAGTGCAATAAAATTGTTAGTGAACTATCCATGCTTCAATTATCTATGGGGTTAGGAATCTATATGGGGTTATAAATTTTAGTCCGTTTCATAAACTACTATCTGGAAAAGGGCAAGAATATGAGACCAGACCGGATTTTTACGAAATTTCCACAGGTGGTTCAAAACATGATATACTGTTTTTATCGTGTTTTAAACCACCTAAAGTTGATATTTATTTAAATCTTTTGCATAAGAAGTAAAAACAACGAACCATGCTATTTTCAACTCTTGAAGCCCACCATCAGGAAAAGGTTAAGAATATGAGACCAGCCAGGATTTTCACAAAATGTTCACAGGTGGTACAAAACACATTAAAAACAGTATAGCAACTGAAATTTTTGCGCCGAAACGATAATTTTAGGAGATATGGGCCCTCGAAGGTCTATAAAGAGAGGTTATGGATCGTCACTTTAGGAAACTGTAAATTGATATAAACAATACCTTTTTACACTAAAATAGTAACTGCACACTAACTGAACATTTTAGTTATATTTCATTCAGTTACTGTTCAATAAATTAAAAAAATAACTACTTTTCATATAATTTTTTTAAATCAATGTCAAAAATAAAACGTTGGTGATTGTGTTTTGTTTATTTGAATCTTGTGAATCTTGTCATACAATTGGTATGCGACGTTTCCTAGAGAGAAAGATAAATTACTCAAATTCAATGCAACAAACATTGAGCATATAAATGATAACCCTTACAGTATATGAAAAGATGATCTGATAGTCCTGAAGAATATACATGTAACAAGAATTTTCAAACCCAAAGAAAATGTCACCATGCTTTTTGGGTGTGTCGAATAGCTTTTGAAAATGAGGCATGACTGTGAAGTGTCGCAAGACACGCTTTGGCTCCAACCACTTTCTTGCGTAAAAGGAAGGAACACAACCTTACCTAACTTGGCTAAGTTAGGTTGGGATCTAGTCGAGTGGGGAGATAACCACCCCTTCCACTGCGACCTTCAATTTCCTAATTCAACTGTCTTGTGGCGGTACTACCTTAATCATTTCCTTCGAGATTTCAGAATAGATGTTGTAAAACTAAACCTTTTGTGCATTATGTGTGCACAATATGTTCCAGCGTGTTTCACAAAAGTTGTCTGCAGCAACATTTAAAAAAAAAAGTGAAATTTGTCAGAGATAACAAAATAATCTGCTGCCAGGAGGAAAGTTTCACGAGTGAACACGAAGAAGAAACCAGCCTACTGGAAAGAACAATAGACGAACTTACAAATGATGGATTTTTTAAAGATAAATACATTCAAAAATTGAAGGAGGATAATCAAATAGCAATACAGCAAGCATTAGATTCCGAAAAAGAAATGAACTCACTTCTAGAAGAGCAGAAAAAACTCGTTGAAGAAATGGATTTTGAAATAAAGGAATTAAAGAAAGAGGCAGCTGATAAAGGTAAAAAAGTGGTCTCTGTAAAAACCATGGACACACAAACAAATACTCATATGATGAATCACCAGTCCACAATGACGGATCCCCCGTTCAACAGTGGCGTAGACACTGAGGAGCCAAAGGATTTACAAAAGAGGATATCGAAATAAAAAAGATGATCAACAGATGCCACCAGGGTAAAAAGAAAAAAATATCTAAAAAGGAAAAAATAAAATGAAGAAAAAATTGCAAATAGGTCAAAAATCTGGAAAGGTATCCAAGCAGAATATCGAAATAAAAAAGATAATCAACAGATGCCACCAGGGTAAAAAGAAAAAAATATCTAACAAAAATGGAAGAAAATTAAGTGGAGGATTCTCAGTGGAGATAATCAATAAAGATAAAAACCTTCATGATGAATTCCAAAAATCGGAAAAGCAGAATGAAATGGACTTGGAATTCATTGAGGGAAACATGCGTGAATTGGAATATGAGAGTAATTCATCATCAAAGGAGGAACAGTTGAATGACATTTTACTCAGCAGATAACATTGAGTGAAGGAAATGAAGTTGAAGCTAATGAAAATGAATCAAGATCACAGATGGAAGATTGTGTAAACACATGCAACTGCGCTAAAAAAAATATTTTTATATTAGGTGACGAATATGCCCAAAACTTTTCTACAGTTTTAGGTAATTTAATGAATAGTGAATTTTGGATAGAAGAATATATAAACGATAGAATGGAACTTTCAGATCTTACGAAGAATATATTTCCTAAGTTGGTAAGTTATGGGCATGATGATTTTGTTATAACCATGTTCAATACAAGAAATATTAGTAACAATAGGACTCTTAAGATGGCATTGAAGAACTTATTACCAATAGGTAAATTCACTAATTTACTGATCATTCAGAACAAGATGCACCCTTGGATTGCATGATAAATAATAGTTTGAAAAGGGCCATAAACAAATATATAAAATTAATGAAAAATGTATCCATAAAATATGAAGTGGACCCAAAGATGAAAGCAAGCAGATTCTGTATAGTTAGTATTGTAAAAGATTTTCTATTGTATCCCAAGAACACTAATAATATTGTCATGAAAACATTGCAGCGTGCGAAGTTGTAACATTTTTTCGAGGCTAAAAGGAACTTGTCTAATACAGATTTGATTGCGACCATAAATACTGTTAAGGCTGGAAAAATACAACCACCCCAAAAAAGCATTGATGTTGACAATGGAAATCGGACCACTATAAATATATTCGTGTTAAATATTCAATCAATGAGACATAAATGTGATGACTTGTATATATATCTAGAAAGTTTGAATTTCCCTGACATAATTTTAATCACAGAGACATGGCTTTACAAAGACGAACTCATTCATTTATTCAACTATACAATTATATCTAGGTATGACAGAGCTAATAAAGAACACGGAGGTACACTAATATGTATAAAAAATGTAACTGAATGTAAATTGTCATTTCTTAATATAGATAAATATGATTACTTACTTGGAAAAATATTTGAATTAACTTAATTTAATAAATTTAAATAATTTTGTGTATATCGAACAAATAATAACGAATTTACACCTCACACTAATATTGAAATGTTCCTGAAGAAATTGGAAGAACTGCTCTCACTGCTACCAACAAACTGCCATATAATCTTAGCAGGTGATCTAAATGTTAATTATGAGGATCAAAATAGTAAATCTTGTCAGGCACTTACTAATATCTTTAATATATTCAACCTAGTAATGCATGTGAACTCATATACTCATATAAATAAAGAATCAAGATCAATAATAGATTATTTTTACACAAATATGGATCAACAAAATGTTAGTTGCACGGTGGTATCACCGAACATATCAGATCACGAGGGAATATGTTGTGAAATTTCTGTTACAGGGAATTGAAAAATAGCGCCTGCCAAATATAGTAGAATATATTCTGAGCTCAATTATATTAAATTTCACCAGCTATGTCTGAACTCATCGTGGGAGAACATGAATGAATTTTACGACTTTCATCTCAAAATACAAAATCTACATAACTCTGCATTTCCTATAAAAAATTAAAACCCAAAAAGTAAAATCCTGGCTAACTAAAGGCCTAAAACTTCTGGAAAAAAATCTAAGGTCATTATTATACATAAAAAATATATTAGAGATGATAGATTCGAATTATTTGTTAATAAATACCGCAACTTATACAACAAACTCAAAAAAATTGCAAAATCAATGTTATATGAGCAAAGAATGAACAGAGCCAGAGATAAAGGTAAGGAGAGCTGGAATATTGTCAATGAACTCAGAGGAAAGAAAAAGGGTAACAACGAATCTAAACTGGACTCGAACACTCTCAATAGTTTTTATTGCTTCATAGCAACTAAATTAACAGACAAAATTAAATCGACTAAGGATCCAATTGATTATTTAAAGAATATGAATGTAACCCAGTCCTTCTTTATGAATCCTACAGATATTACTGAATTTAAGAAATACTATCGGAAATCAAGAACAAAAATAGCTCTGGGCTGGATGACATCCCAGCCAAGCTAGTCAACTATATCCCAGATAACGCATTAAATGTACTAGTTCACTTAATAAATGCATCGTTTGAATCAGGAATATTTCCTGAGTGTCTAAAACAGCACTAGTCATACCTATTCACAAAGGTGGAGATACTGTTGATCCAGGAAATGTTCGCCCTATATCACTACTATCTACTTTTAAAAATTATAGAAAATTAGTGAAAAGCGGCTGATGTCTTTTCTTAGTAGCCATAATATACTAAATTCCAACCAATATGGATTTCAAGCAAAACGAAGGTACACAAGATGCAATCTTCTCCTTCTTGGAAAGGATATACCATAGCTTAAATGAGGGAGACATGGCAGGAGCCAGTATTCTGCGACTTCTCCAAAGTGCTGATTGCAGTGATTCATGACATCTTGTTGGAAAAGCTTCAATGTTATGGAATTAGAGGGTAATACCCAGAAAGTGGTTTTCCTACGATACCTAGCTGACAGGCATCAAATTATGAAGCAAGGTAACCAGTATTCAGATCGTGGAGTCATTAAAACGGGTGTACCTCAAGGTTCGGTTCTGGGACCAATACTATGACTCTTGTTTATAAATGACACTACCCTCCTACCGATCACTGGAAAATTTACACTACTCCCTGATGACGCTAACAATAAGCTGGTCGGACAGACACCGTGATAACCTACACCATAACAGGATCTAAAGACCTCGCAGAGGTTACAGAATGGAGGGCAGCCAATAAAGCGACATTCAATTTTAATAAAACGCACACATTGACCTTCAAAGGAGGACAGCGAGACATTACTGTAAATGACCATACCATTGAATCCAAACAGTGCAACAAATTATTGGGAATACAAATTGACAGTAGACTAAATTGGGATGATCACGTTGCGGCCCTTGGAAAAAGAATTTTAAAGGGTGCCTATGCTGTAAGAGTTATTGTAAGTGAGCTAGGTACAGTAGCAGCTAGACCCGTGTATTTTTCACTTGTAGAATCTCACCTTGTATATGGTATACCTTTCTGGGGAGCATGTAGTCGATATCATTTCAACATGATATTTGTTTTGCAGAAGAGAGCACTCAGATATCTCTGCAGAGCAAACTACAGACAATCATGTAAACCCCTTTTTGTTAAGAATAAAATATTGACCCTTCCAGCTCTTTTTATTCTTGAAACAGTCTGCATCATATATAAATATAAAAGTTCATTCCCTACTAGAGTTCATGTCTATAACACACGACAGGATAACAACATAAGATTGCCAATTCCAACATCAACTCTTGTTAAGAATTCTTTCATTTATAATGGTTTAAAAATGTTTAACCACTTGCCAGAACCAATTAAAAGAACTGAAGCCTATTGTAGGTTCAGGAGGGCAACAAAAAAACTACTTGTAGAACAGCCATTTTATTCTGTCGAAGAGTTTTTATCTTCTTGTTTGTAATTTTTTTTTTTATTTTAAATTAGGTTTTTAATTATAGCTTTTTATTTTTATGTTCTATTGACTGCTCTGCTGGAAAAATGTATAAATTTGAACAAAAACCATGAGGTATAAAGTTTTAATTATGTTTTATTTAAGTTCTTTTGTCATGCTTTGTTACAAAATTTATATTTTTAAACAATAAAGCTATTTTTGACTTGACTTGACTTCTCAGATATATTGTGGCCTAATCCTAATTTTTTTTTTTTTCATTTTTTATGTTCTGGTTCCCACGAAAAGGGATATCCTGTAATGTTCAGAGAACATCGTGGGAACCAAGGGAAAGAAGGTAGGAGTTGGTGTTCTTCTTAAATTTCTGGAGGTTGTATGCCTCGGGGAACACCTCCCTAGGCAATGAGTTCCAAAGCCTAGCTGTTCGTTGGATGAAGCGAGTCTTTGGAAAGTGATGTTCTGCAGGTCTCCAAAGTGACCACGAAGGGGTGTGATGACTGAACTTGACGGGTTAGTCTCGAAGAGACTGCCAAAGCAAGGAACGATTGTTGATATTTCAGAAGAGCATCAGCCCATGAAAATATCTATAAAATAGAGACAAATCGCCAACTTTTCTACGGTGTTCCAGACAAGTGAGCGAGTTTGTAAGCGAGGCATCACCGACGAGACGAATTGCCCTTTTTGGACAGAATCCAATAGCATCAGGATATGTTTAGGTGCGATCCAAATATGGGAACAGTATTCCAGGACAGGTCGGATCTGTGCCTTATAGATCATAAGCAGCTGGGTGGGGGTGAAATAGCTCTTGGCACGAAACAAAAAACCAAGTTTTTGGGATGCACTTTTGGCAATGGACCTCACGTGATTTTCCCAGGAAAGGTTATTGCTGATAGTAATACCAAGCATCGATATGGATGACTTCAGTGGTATGGTTAGAGAAAAGACATGCTTGTGTTTTGTTTGCATTGAATTCTACCAAGTTATTAGATCCCCACTCGAGTATTGTTGCTAAGTCCATATTTATATTATTAACATTTCTTCCTCGTTCATTTCTGGTTTCACGGGCTGATATAGGGGCCCTGGAAGAGAAAGCGGTATGGAGGGTACTATCATCGGCAAAGCTGTGAACTGGACATGAAGTTGCTTTCAACAGGTCGTTGATGTGAAGTAGAAATAGTGTTGGTGCGAGAATAGATTTTTGCGGAACACCAGCATTTATGAGTAGAGTGTCAGATGAAACTCCATCGACCACTACATGGAGAGACCTGTTTGAGAGAAAACTAGCAAGCAGAGAACACAGCTGAGGGGGCAAGCCATAAGACGGAAGCTTGGCGAGGAGTCCCTGGTGCCAAACTCGATCGAACGCCTTGGAGATATCTAATGCCACAGCTAAAGTTTCTCCATACTTTTCAATAGATAGCTACCATATATGTGAGACATAAGCGAGCAGGTCACCAGCTGAACACTGATGGCGGAAGCCATAATGCCTAACGTGGACAATTCCTGAGTCCTCCAGATATTTCATCAGCTAGATGTAGATGGCTATTTTCCATGACCAATTGAAATAATAGATAGCAGTGCGATAGGTCTGTAGTTGCTAGGTAGGGCCTTTTGCCTTTTTAGGGACTGGCTGTACTCTTGCAATTTTCAATTGGACGGAAATACCCCCAAATTGTAAGAGTGGTTGAACAACTTGCAAAGAACAGGTGTTAGTTCGAGGGCACATTTCTTGAGAACAATCGGCGGGATTCCGTCAGATCCACAGGCTTTGTTGGTGTTGAGACCCAGCAAAATCTTTCTGATAGTACGTTGGCGAAAGGTGATCTCGGGCATGTGACTGTCAATAGGTGTAATGTTCGGGGTTGTTTTCCCGATGAATCCAGAGTGGAATGTCCAGCAAATAGGTGCGCAAAGATATTGGCTTTTCCTGGGCAGTCGTTGCTAGTGTTCCATCTTCTTTGGTTAGAGGAGGAAATGAGCTGGAAGTGAAGTTTCTTCCCACAGCTTTGGCGAAAGACCAAAATGAACGGGATCCGTTAGGACATTCAGCAAGTTTTGATCTTATTTTGGCTTTGTGGGCATCTTTTGAGCATTCTATTGTCTCTTTGCATATGCCTCTAGCCTCGACATATGCTGCTCTGGTCTCAGGGCCCCGATTTTTCAGCCATCGATGGTATGCTGCCTGTTTGGAAGCCACAGCTCTAGAGCAGTTTCTGTTAAACCAGGTCTTATCGGATGATGTTCTTCTTTCGGTATTCGGTATGTAGGTTTGCATCCCCAACATGATGATTTCAGAAATTGTCTCAGCACATCGTGTTGGATCTACTGAAGAGAAACAAACTCTCTTCCATGGAAACGCTGAAAAAAACATACGAAGACCTTCCCAGTCGGCCGAATTGTAATGTCACATGAGACGGGGTGGTATTGTGCAGCTCGATGGTAAATGGAAAGAGCATGTTGTGGAGATGAGGGTGTGATCAGAGTTTCCAAGTGGGGCACAAACTTCTATTCTATACGGGTCAGGATTGGTGGTGAGGAAAAGATCTAGTATATTGGCAGACTGGTTGTTGACATCAGGGATGCGGGTTGGTAGCTCGACCAGTTGTTCTAGACCATGAGTGATGGCGAAGGCCTCGGCTTGACGACCCGCATCATCTGTTTTGTTAGAGAATTTGAGCCAGGCAGCGTTTTGTACATTAAAGTCTCCCATGATTATGGTTTCAGCTGTTGGATGGTTCTCCTGAATGTAGTCCAGTTTGAGTGATAAAAACTCAAAGAGGTCGTTATATGAAGGTTCATTAGGTGAAAGGTAAAGGCAGCAGAGGAACTTAGTCAGTTTGGTATCAGATAGCTTGAACCACATCACATCAAAGTCTTTCGGTTCCAAACTCTCTTCACGCTGGCATGAAAGGTTAGCCTTAGCGTAAAGGCAGACTCCACCTTTGAACCTGAATCGAGAATGGAGTTCGTAACCAGGACAAAGCATATGGACCTTGTTGGTGGACGAGTTTACTTGTGTTTCTGTTAGAGCCAGAATATCCGGTTTTTTCGTCTGTAGGTGATGGTGGACGTCATTGATGTTCTTGTTGAGTCCGCGGATGTTGCAAAATTAATCTTTAATGTTGAGTCCCCTCGAGTACCTCTCGCCCGGAAATCCGAATGGAGAGGTATTTTGCTTCCGGAGTGTTTTACTCTAGGAGACTTCATCATTATTACTATTAGGATGCACCTGAAAATAAAGGAGGAATTGGGGAAAAGGAAAGAGGGAGACCGGAAAGTATCGACCGAACACTGAAACATGGAATGATCCATTTCACAGCACACAAAGTCGATATGGTGGTATTTCACCGGGCGATGGGACCATCTTCCACCTACGGTTATCCTTTTAGCCCTTTTAGCCTCTTACGACAGGCAGGATTTACCATGGGGCTATTCTAAAGCCGACCCCATACGCCACATAATTAAATGAGAGTTCACCTTCAAGTCTCGCACTTCTGACGAAGTCCATGATACCTTTTCCAGGCCTTTGGGCTCTAGCTGTCTGTAATCCATACGGTAGAATCTTGTTTGTACCAGACCCTTGCATCGGCACAAGATGTGCTATGCTGTTTCTTTCTTGTCTTGACAAAAGCGCCACTCTGCGCTCTCCGCAAGTCCGATTTTTTTAAGATGCTTTCGCAGTCTACAGTGACCTGTCAGAGGTCCTGTTATAATCCCCAGGTTTTTCCTATTCAGTTTCAACAGGGCTGCTTTTCTTTTTTTCGGAGGGTTTGGTATAAATGCCTTCCAGTCTGAAAACACGTCTTTGGTTTTGTTCTTTGATATTCCGAAGAAGGGCTCTATGAACTCTTTCATGAACTCTTTGACAGAAGGTCGGCTTGCTCATTTCCATCAAAGCCTTTATGTCCCGGGACCCATAGCAGAGTTATCCTGTTGTCCCTGCCTGGTGGACGGAACTCAAGATTATTCTTTATTTTAACATCGCATCAATCCAATTACAGTTTCTGATATCCCTCTGTTGATTCCACACAGAGGTGGAATGATATTGATAGTGCATTGTTGAATGATCCTTCAATATCGAGAAAGGCTGCTAGTGCGATTTCTCTACATCTCAGCTAACATCTTGGCTCACATTGATATCCAAGTTGAATGCAAACTAATCAACATTACGAAGAGACGCTGCGAACGTTTCGATCCAACCACTTTCTTACGAAAAAGGAAGATACGCAACCTAACTTAACTTGGCTGATATTGCTATCCAAGTTGAATGTCAGCTAACATCTTGGCTCACATTGATATCCAAGTTGAATGCAAACCAATCAACGTTACGAAGAGAAGCTCGCGAACCTTTCTATCAAACCACTTTCTTACCTAACAACCTAACCTAACTTGGCTAACATTGCTATCAAAGTTAAATGCAAGTCAATTAACTTTACAATTAACATTTCGCTATGCTCACGGGCAACTCGAAGGAGTGATTTTTCTCTTTGACAAGAAGCCCTTTGAAAACTATTGGTAACTCAGCTATGGGACACCCCAGAACTTGACCGGCATGGGCCTCGGGAGAAAGCGGTTACAGTGGAACCTCGATCAACCGTCACTCTTTTAACCGCCACTCTCTGTTATCCTTCATCCACGAACTGAGATATTGTCTATTGTTTCAGTAACTTAATAGCGACTGACGAGTGCAGATCAGTGTTTCATAGTGCCGTTTTAATTGTGTGGTGTTGCGATTCAAATATAAATATGTATTATTCACTTATACATGGTTAAATTTCATTCCCAAACCGTTTGAAATCTAGTTCAAAAAATATTAAATGGCCACATCGATTCCCCTGAAATTTTGGAGCTAACTTCACTTTCTGCAAATTCGAGGAGAAACAGAAACAGTAATATCTTCAAGATACCATTTTGCAGGCAAATTATGGCCAAAATGAGTCACTCAATAGAAATATGAAAACAGCGAATACTCACAACCATGAAATTGAACTGTTCAACTCATCATTATGGTCTTTTAGGAAAGAAATAAAAAAAAATTGATTCGTCCATTTATTATCATATTTATTAGTCTTTATGTTTAGCCATCTATAGGCATATATATATATATATATATATATATATATATATATATATACCCTCTCTTTTTAAAATTGCATTGTATTATTGTATAATTGGCTTGTCCGTTAATAAATAAATAAATTCTGTACACATTTATAACGGAATTTCTGTTATCCGTCTATTCAGTTAACTGTCATAGTCCCGGTCCCGAGGGTGACGGTTAATAGACGTTCTACTGTATTTTGAAATAAAACCTTGATAAAACATTTTTAGGGCTGTAAGAAGTCAATTTGATAGGTCAATTCAACAGTCAATTTACCAGTCAATCGAACAAGTGAGATATTTGACCCCAGTCAATTGAGCGGTCCTGCACCAAACGCGGGCCGTCTCGAATGGTAATGCCCAGTAGAAAAATTAAACATTCATAGCGCTAGACTGGGAAACTGATATTCAACGGCTATTTGTACTACAGAAACGAGTAATACGTATAATCTTCAACTTAGGATACTTGCAAACCTTTTTTTATTAAATACAAAATGAATAGAATAGAATAGAACAGTGCTTTATTTTCAAGAATAACAATCACAGTGACATTACATTTAAAACAAAAATAACATACATTATCACAGTAACCAGAATTAAAGAAAATAGTGTCATATAAAGTTGATTGAATCAATCTTGAGACTTGAAGACAAGTATTTGTATCAGTTAAAATATTAAAATGAATAAATATTAAGTTCAAAATGAATAAAGTTTAAAATGAATAAAGTTGTCTTATTTTCAATGCAGGATCCATTCGTAAAAATATCTATTCTCCCAAATATTCTTTAGTAGAGTATGGTTCTAGATTCACTATGATATTGATTATAAGCCTCTTGAAGACTTTTATGTTCACTTCTTGTTTGACTGTTTCTGGTAATTTATTAAAAAACCTAATACACGCATACTCTGGAGACTTTTCTGTTAATGACAGTCTGTGGATTGGGATATTATAGTCGGTGTTATGGTTTCTTGTGTTTAGTCTATGTTTTATCTTGTGCGACTCAAATTTATTGCGATTTTTAAACAGAAACATTAAGCACTCATATATATAGGTCCCGGCCATGGTCATTATATTGAATTTTTTGAATTTACCTCTACAGGATTCTTTGTAATTTAGACATAGCAAAATCCTGATGGCTTTTTTTTGTATTTTAAAATACTTTCTGTTCGGCTACTTCCTCCCCAGAAGATGATGCCAAAACGCATCACCGAGTGGAAGTTGGCAAAGTAAATGGTTAGCTTGCACCCTCATCCAAATATGTCGATGTTACTCTAAATGCATAACAGATAGATGACAATTTGGTGCTGGTTTCCCTAATATGTTTTTCGAAATCTAAGTTTTGGTCAATGTATGCTCAAGAAATTTTGTGTGTTCCGCCAGTGTTATTATCTGCGTTTGTACTTGAAGCATCTCAGGTATGTTATTGTTTTTCATTTTAGTCCTAAAGCAAATATAATTTGTTTTATCTTCGTTAAGTATGAGTTTGTTCATGGTAAACCATTTCTGTGCTTTTTCTAGTGTTTCATTTGAGATTTCTAAAAGATTATTTAATGACCAACCCACCGTTAAAATGTTTGTGTCGTCTGCAAAATTCACTAAGTTGATATTTTCATTATTCACAATATCTAAGGCTAAATCATTTATGTAAAATATGAATAACAAAGGGCCCATGACACTACCTTGAGGGATACCTACCACTGTCGTAATTTCCTCTGAGTAATATTTAATT
Organism: Gonioctena quinquepunctata; assembly: GCA_018342105.1. Lineage (NCBI taxonomy): Eukaryota > Metazoa > Arthropoda > Insecta > Coleoptera > Chrysomelidae > Gonioctena > Gonioctena quinquepunctata. Next base: position 49,321 of record JAFIRS010002528.1, read on the forward strand.
CCCTGGCTATTTATAACTACTTTTTGTTTACGTTGTGTCAGGTAAGACTTTATCCATTCATGAGCGGTACCTCTGATACCATATCTTCCAGCTTTTCAACAGAATTTCATGATCTAGACTGTCAAAAGCTTTTGACAGGTCTAGAAAGATACCATTGATATATTTTTATTCTCGTATGCAGTAATAATTTTTCTATGAATTCATATATGGCTGTCTCGATTGATTTCCCTTTCAAGTAGCCATGTTGCGTGGCTCAACAATTTTCAGTATAGAAATAGCTTAGAAGCCTTGAACACATTGCTAGTTCAAAAACTTTGGGGAAGATGGTAGTAGACTTACTGGTCTATGATTTTGCATGAGTGTTGGGTCATCTTTTTGAACAGGGGCTTGACTATTGCTATTTTCAAGTTGTCTGGGAATAAACCGGATGAAAAGGAGTTATTGATTATGTGGCATAGTGGTATTGCCAATTCACCAGCACATAGTTTTATTATACTATTTGATATTTCATCATATCCAGTGCTAGTTTTATTCTTTAGTTTCGAACACAATTTTATTACTTCATCAATAGTAATCGGTATTAAGAAAAATGAGTTCCTACTTAATGGTATATTATTTGTAAATTCAATATTTGGTAGATCTTTCAATAGGTTGGAGGCTGCGTTAAGGAAGTAATAGTTGAAATTGTTGCTTAATATATATGGGTCACCTGATATTTTCAATTCATTTGTGGTTATGTTTGTTCCTTTGATTTCTTTCACAATCTGCCACAGACATTTTGATTTATTATTGCTATTGTCAATGCGCTTTCCATACTGTAATTTCCATGATTCTACCAACATTTCATTATAATTGCGTTTTGCTCGATTGTAGTTTTACCTATGACGTTCATCTGCCCGGCTGAGTACTAATAATAGATCTAGTCGATCTTTACTTTCCCTTAACTCCGCGTTTTCATAATACTTTGAGTGTTTTCTAATAGTGTTTATTTTTGTTTCTGAAAGCAGTGGTTAAATATTGGTATAAGTATATTCATAAAAACTTCCCACTGTTGGTTAATATCCTCATTTGGGGTGAAAAAAACTTGTTCCCACTCCTCTTCTGCCCACATTTTTTTGAATTTTTCTTTATTTTGTGATTTAAAAATTCTGCGTTGTATATTACCTTTTAGCGACTTATTTATGTTGATGTCCAGCAAGAGTTTTTGGCCCGTGTGGTCTGATATATGCGTACTTAAAACTAAAGCTTCGTAGGACTCACAGTTTGTTAATATGTTGTCTATACAGGATTTTGAGTCTCCAGATATGCGTGTATATTCCTTTACTGATGGGGTTATATTAAAAGTGTTTAGCAATGTTAAGAAATCTGTTCTAATTCTGCTGTCTTGTTTTATGTCTATGTTGAAGTCGCCTGCAATGAATAGAAGACAATTTTCGTTAAGAATGTACAATAATAATTGTTCAAATATATCTAAAATTCTTTCACACAAGATGTGGAGTCTGATATACACATAATATTAAACCCTTACGATTCCCGAATTTCACTTCTACTGATGAACACTCAAACACCTCTTTGATTGCTAAGTTCTCAATATCCTTACGTGATCTCCATTCTGTTCTATTTCTTAGGTATATGGCTGTTCCTCCGTGTTCACCTTCTGCTCTACAGTAGGCAGAGACCAGATTGAAATCGAGGAAGTTGTAGTTTTCTATTTGAATCCGGGATACACTGCAACACATTCATCATGGTTTAGAATTTCTTCTTGCATTACATCAAGGCTGTTTCCTATGGATCTTACATTTTGATGGAAGATGCTTATTTTGTTTTGTATTTTGTTCTCCTCCCTCTTTATTGATGAGCTCGGCTGTTCATTTACGTCTCTTTTAGATTTTTTTCTAACATCACATTTCATCACATTTGTGATCTTAGATGTTGTCCCTTTTGTTTTCGAGGGTGATGCTGGTATAAAAAAGTTGTATCTGTTAATTGACATCAGATGGTTTTGAAGCTTTGGAACGAGGCTCGCCTCTGAAAATTTGTCGTATCTGTTCTGTCTAGTTGTTCAGGTCGTTGCTGGTCGAGGAAGTGACAGCCTTGTCTGAAGTCAAAACGGGCAAAATGGATATTTTTGGCCAAGTTTTTCATACACGTTCTTTCAGTGCTAGATCGACTCCCACCATGAATGATTGGTTGTTGGTCTTAATTATTTTTGTTGTAAGCTTCCTCACATAGGTGTTCTCGAAGTTTGTTTGCTTCATTATATAGTTTTTTATGTTGTCTTCTGTTGTTTTGTCCGGGACTTTCGAGATAAAGAGCCAAATCTTTTTGTCTGTTTTTTCATTGCCTTGAAAGTTTTCGCTAACACTAGCAAGCATATATATTTTCGAATGTGCAAAGTTTGTAAGGAATAACCTTCATCACTTCGAGCAGTACAGAAACTGTTATGATACTCGAAATCAGGGCAAATTGAAACTAAAGAATCGTAAGACAGTTTTGTATGAGAAATCCCCTTTCTACTCCTCAGCAGCACTTTATATTAATCTGCCAATGAATATAAAACAAATAAAACCTATCGAAGTATTCATAAGACATCTGAAGGAGTTTCTTATAAGCAAATACACACACAAAATATCACTGGAAACGATCCAAAATAAAAAAATTCGTACTGTTGCCTACAAAATGGGCTTTCAAATGGACCATCGTCATAACTACACTGATATTCATTCCATACTACACCTAACCACACTGGAAAATAAGCGGACTCAAGCTGATCTAATATTTCTATTCAACTTAGTGTCAGGCCAATTAAATTGCCCAGTACTTCTCTCCTCAGTTAATCTGAGAGGCAAACAAAGAGTAACAAGGGATAATAAAACTGTTTTTGTAGAGAACTCACATCTTACTAATTATGGATTTAATAGTCCAATGTCAAGAATATTATGTATTTTTTATCTTTTTTTTAGTTTTAAGTATTTTAAGTACTTTTCATATTCTAATTTGTAAAACTTCTTGTAACTATAGGGGTTTTCCAGTTTATACCAAATCAAATAATAATAAAAAAATAAAAATTATTATGTGGAAGAGTTTTTAGGTAGCTGATCCATGCTCTATGTTAACATGTTTTGCATTCATAATGTTTCTTGGTCATCACTCTGTGCCAAACTTTATAATTGTATTGTAACAAGCCTATACTCTATTGTATTTGTTATTGTAGCAAATTGAATTATAACTATTGCATTTTAGCCTTGACTTCTCGCATTTGTGTAAAAACAGCTCATGTGATAAATAAAGTATTGTATAGCTCCAACTGCAGACTTAATGCTCACCTAATATAAATAATTAGTTAAGTACTAAGAATAATTTTCAATTTAATGTTTTCCCTCTTAATAAAATAAAAAATACTACATAATTGTATACTGAACTATTCTGTTTCATTTAAAATTTAAATAAGTATGTAATTGGTAGATCGCACAAGGTTTTGTCAGTAAACAGTAGATCTTGGGCTAATCAAGTTGGCCAACCGGCGTGAAGTTAGCAGCTAAATTTCTCACGATCCTTTTAAGAAAGGAACAGCTCTCGATTGCCATTCGAAGACGGGGACTGGTCTTTATTTTCATATAGATTGAAAAAGGGATATGATTGTTGTTCGTTGTGTCATAAATGACTCAAAATAATTGAAGAAGTGTTATGAATTTCTAGTTGTAATTGCTCATTCAACCTATACATTTTTACAATAGCATCGTTGACAGTGTTATCACAGCGTATTTCATAAGGAAATTATGTAGTTGCATGGCTTATGAAATTGCAGAAAACTCCAATTCCTTACCTGCCGTGAGAGGGGCAGAAATCGCTCTCTGATGATTTTAATTAAAAAAAATCCATACCATCTTTAAAAAATGTTGTGTAAAGATGATTTTTATATAAAGATGTAGTCTTTGCAAGGCTTTAGAGTTTGCAGAAAATTACAGTTACTTACTTGCCGTCGGAGGGGGTGAAATCATCCCCTGATAAATTTTATTTAAAAACGCCATATGATCGTTAAAAAATTTTGTGTAACTATGATTTTCATATCAAGAGGTAGTATTTGCATGGCTCATGAGATTTCAGAAAAATATTATTCCTTACTTGCCGTCGGAGGGGTTGAAATCATCCCCCGATGCCTTCAATTTTTCAAAAAAATCCATATAATCGTTAAAAAATGTTGTGTAACTATGATTTTCATATCGAGAGGTAGTATTTGCATGACTCATGAGATTTCAGAGAAATATTGTTCCCTACTTGCCATCGGAGGGGTTGAAATCATCCCCCGATGACTTCAATTTTTCAAAAAAATCCATATAATCGTTAAAAAATGTTGTGTAACTATGATTTTCATATCGAGAGGTAGTATTTGCATGGCTCATGAGATTTCAGAAAAATATTATTCCTCACTTGCCGTCGGAGGGGTTGAAATCATCCCCCGATGACTTCAATTTAAAAAAATCCATACCATCGTTAAATAATGTTGTGTAACTATGATTTTTATATAAAGAGGTAGTATTTGCATGAATTACGAGATTTCAGAAAAATATTATTCCTTACTTGCCGTCGGAGGGGTTGAAATCACCGCCTGATGAATTTAATTTTAAAAAATCCATACCATCGTTAAATAATGTTGTGTAACTATGATTTTAATATAAAGAGGTAGTATTTGCATGAATTACGAGATTTCAGAAAAATATTATTCCTTACTTGCCGTCGGAGGGGTTGAAATCATCCCCTGATGAATTTTTTTTAAAAAAAATCCTTATCATCGTTAAATAAATGTTGTGTAACATAATTTTCATATCGAGAGGTAGTATTTGCATGGCCCATGAGATTTCAGAAAAATATTATTCCTTACTTGCCGTCGGAGGGATTGAAATCATCCCCCGATGACTTAAATTTTTCAAAAAAATCCATGTCTTCGTTAAAAAATGTTGTGTAACTATAATTTTCATATCGAGAGGTAGCATTTGCATGGCTCATGAGATTTCAGAAAAATATTATTCCTTACTTGCCGTCGGAGGGGTTGAAATCATCCCCCGATGACTTCAATTTTTCAAAAAAATCCCTATCATCGATAAAACATGTTGTGTAACTATGATTTTCATATCGAGAGGTAGTATTTGCAAGGCTCATGAGATTTCAGAAAAATATTATTCCTTACTTGCTGTCGAAGGGGTTGAAATCATCCCCTGATGAATTTAATTTCAAAAAATCCATACCATCGTTAAATAATGTTGTGTAACTATGATTTTTATATAAAGAGGTAGTATTTGCATGAATTACGATATTTCAGAAAAATATTATTCCTTACTTGCCGTCGGAGGGGTTGAAATCATCCCCTGATGAATTTAATTTAAAAATCCATACCATCGTTAAAAAATGTGTGTAACTATGATTTTTTCATATCGAGAGGTAGCATTTGCATGGCTCATGAGATTTCAGAAAAATATTATTCCTTACTTGCCGTCGGAGGGATCAAAATCATCCCCCGATGACTTCAATTTTTCAAAAAAATCCATATCATCGTTAAAAAATATTATATCTCATGAGCCATGCAAGTACTAACTATCGATATGAAAATCATAGTTACACAACATTTTTTAACGATTATATGGATTTTTTTGAAAAATTGAAGTCATCGGGGGATGATTTCAACCCCTCCTACGGCAAGTAAGGAATAATCTTTTTCTGAAATCTCATGAGCCATGCAAATACTACCTCTCGATATGAAAATCTAGTTACACAACATTTTTACAAGATATGGATTTTTTGAAAAATTGAAGTCATCGGGGATGATTTCAACCTCCGACGGCAAGTAATGAAAAGTATTTTTCTGAAATATCATGAGCCATGCAAATACTTCCTCCCGATATGAAAATCATGGTTACACAACATTTTTTAACGAAGATATGGATTTTTTTGAAAAATTGAAGTCATCGGGGGATGATTTCAACCCCTCCGACGGCAAGTAAGGAATAACATCTTTCTGAAATCTCATAAGCCATGCAAATACTACCTTCTCGATATGAAAATCATAGTACACAACATTTTTTTACGAAGAATGGATTTTTTGAAAATTTAAGTCATCGGGGATGATTTCAACCCTCCGACGGCAAGTAAGGAATAATATCTTTCTGAAATCTCATGAGCCATGCAAATACTACCTTTCGATATGAAAATCATAGTTACACAACATTTTTTTAACGATTATATGGATTTTTTGAAAAATTGAAGTCATCGGGGGATGATTTCGACCCCTTCGACGGCAAGTAAGGAAAAATATTTCCCTGAAATCTCATGAGCCATGCAAATACTACCTCTAGATATGAAAATCATAGTTAACAACATTTTTAACGATGATATGGATTTTTTGAAAATTGAAGTCATCGGGTGATGATTTCAAGCCCTCCGACGGCAAGTAAGGAATAATTTTTCTGAAATCTCTAAGCCTGCAAATACTACCTCTCGATATAAAATCATAGTTACACAACATTTTTTTACGAGATATGGATTTTGAAAATTGAAGTCATCGGGGATGATTTCAACCCTCCGACGCAAGTAAGGAAAATATTTTTCTGAAATCTCATGAGCCATGCAAATACTACCTTCGATATGAAAATCATAGTTACACAACATTTTTTAACGATTATATGGATTTTTTTGAAAATTGAAGTCATCGGGGATGATTTCAACCCTCCGACGCAAGTAAGGAATAATATTTTTCTGAAATCTCATGAGCCATGCAAATACTACTTTTCGATATGAAAATCTTAGTTACACAACATTTTTTTAACGATTATATGGATTTTTTTGAAAAATGAAGTCTAGGGGATGATTTCCACGACGCGTAAGAAAAATATTTCCTGAAATCTCAGAGACTCATGCAAATCTATCCTCGATATGAAAATCATAGTTACACTAACATTTTTAACGATGATATGGATTTTTTGAAAATTGAAGTCATCGGGTGATGATTTCAACCTCCGACGGCAAGTAAGGAATAATATTTTCTGAAATCTCATAAGCCATGCAAATACTACCTCTCGATATGAAAATCATAGTTAACAACATTTTTTTACGAAGATATGGATTTTTTGAAAATTGAAGTCATCGGGGATGATTTCAACCTCCGACGGCAGTAAAGAAAAATATTTTCTGAAATCTCATGAGCCATGCAAATACTACCTTCGATATGAAAATCATGAGTTACAAACATTTTTAACGATATATGGATTTTTTGAAATTGAAGTCATTGGGGATGATTTCAACCTCCGACGGCAAGTAGAATAATATTTTTCTGAAATCTCATGAAACCATGCAAATACTCCTTCGATAATGAAAATCATAGTTACACAACATTTTTAACGATTATATGAATTTTTTGAAAATTGAAGTCATCGGGGATGATTTTGACCCCTTTGACGGCTAGTAAGAAAATATTTCCTGAAATCTGCGAGCCATGCAAATACTACACTCTCGATATAAAATCATGTTACACAACATTTTAACGATGATATGGATTTTTTTGAAAATTGAAGTCATCGGTGATGATTTCAACCCTCCGACGGCAAGTAAGGAATAATATTTTTCTGAAATCTCTGAGCCATGCAAATACTCTCGATATGAAAATCATGTTTACACAACAACTTTTAAGTGAGATGGATTTTTTGAAAATAAAGTCATGGGCGATGATTTCACCCCCGGATAAGGAAGCATTTTCTGAAATATCATGACCATGTAAATACTTCCTCGATATGAAAATCATAGTTACACATTTTCTAACGATGATATGGATTTTTTTGAAAAATTGAAGTCAATGGGGGATGATTTCAACCCCTCCGACGGCAAGTAAGGACCAATATTTTTCTGAAATCTCGTAATTCATGCAAATACTACCTCTTCATATGAAAATCATAGTTACACAACATTATTTAACGATGGTATGGCTTTTTTAAATTAAATTCATCAGGAGATGTCAACCCCTCCGACGGCAAGTAAGGAACAATATTTTCCTGAAATTTCGTAATCCATGCAAATACTACCTCTTCATATAAAAATCATAGTTACACAACATTATTTAACAATGATATGGCTTTTTTAAATTAAATTCATCAGGAGATGATTTTACCCCCTCCGACGGCAAGTAAGAAATACGAGTTTACTGCAATCCCTTCAGCTATGCAAATACTATCTCTATATAAAAATCATCTTTACACAACATTTTTTAAAGATGGTATGGATTTTTTTAAAAATATATATCAGGGGATGATTTCACCCCCTCCGACGGCAAGTAAGTAATTGTAGTTTTCTGCAAACTCTAAAGCCTTGCAAAGACTACATCTCCATATAAAAATCATCTTTACACAACATTTTTTTAAAGATGGTATGGATTTTTTTTAATTAAAATCATCAGAGAGCGATTTCTGCCCCTCTCACGGCAGGTAAGGAATTGGAGTTTTCTGCAATTTCATAAGCCATGCAACTACATATTTTCCTTATGAAATACGCTGTGATAACACCTTCAACGATGCGATTGTAAAAATGTATAGGTTGAATGAGCAATTACAACTAGAAATTCATAAAACTTCTTCAATTATTTTCAGTCATTTATGACACAACGAACAACAAGCATATGCCTTTTTTAATCTATATGAAAATAAAGACCAGTTTCCTTCTTCGAATGGCAATCGAGAGCTTTTCCCTTCTTAGAAGGATCGTGAGAAATTTAGCTGCCAAAAAGTAGCTGCCAGATCTCATGGGAATTTTGGCTGCTGGAAATTAGCTGCTAACTTCACGCCGGTAGTTGGCCACCCCTATAGCCATTTATAGTTTCCTGAAGTGTTGTTCCATAATCTCTCATTATGAACCTTCAAGGGCCCATATCTCCTAAAATTATCGTTTCTATTGCTATACTGTTTTTATCGTGTTTTGAAGCACCTGTGAAAATCCAGGCTGGTCTCATATTCTTGACCTTTACCCAACTATTTTTCTCCAGATTAATGTCCCTCAGGAGTAAAGCGGCTTTATTTCATTGAAAATTGAAAAACACAATTCAAAATGGTATCCAAATATGTAACAAGAGCCTACCTGTTCCCGCTTCAGGAGAAATAACTTTATTCTTAAAATAAAAATTATAGTTGGAAAAATCTAACTTATAAAGCAGTAAGGACTAAAATTTGAGAATAATAAAAAATAAGCCATTGACCCTTAAAAATTTTCTCTTATGTAAAAAAAGCGTGAGGTGCTTGATATCATCATGAAAAGTGGGTATCCCACCCTTTTTTTACATAAAAGAACATTTTTTGGTCAATTACTTCTTTCTTGTTATTTTCAACTTTTTAGTCCTTACTGCTATATAAGCGTGTTTTTTAGTTTTTTTTATTTTAGTCCATATTGCTACAAAAAAGACTATAGGAGAAAAACTTTTCGATTGATTCATCCACATGAGATGGAAGTTATAACTTAATTTGGCTAATACGCTTAGTGCATTCGAATGTGATTATGCTGAGAATTACCCTTGTGCATTCGCCATATTTTTGAAATGTATTTTGTGTTGTATATTGCTGTATTTTGTGCCAAATTGTGCCAAAAATGAGTGATTTACTGTTCGTAGTTTATGCTGTTTGAAAGAAAGAGGCATTTTGAGTGATTTTTGTTCAAGAAAACGGTACTTGAAAATTCCCTAATGAAGGGAAAAGGTTTCTAACTCGGAAACGTTATGAGACCAGGAGGCAAAAACAAGTAAAAAAAGTCATACAGCTATTTTCAGAGAGCATGAGCACGACGTCTATACATTTACCCAGCTTGTTAATCTGTTATGAACAGCACTTCAAATTTATTACCTGTTGAAGGAAACTTACGAGTAGGAAAGAATTTCGTTTCTTCAGGGTCTTTTACACTCTCTCCCAGCATGAACTCTGATTTGTTTGAATTTGTTGAATCATCCTCACTCTGCTTCAGGCGGCTTTTATTTAACAGTTCGATTTTATTGAATGGTTTAATATCAATGTGCTCCACCTTCATTGTTTCTCCTCTTGAAATATCGTCAAAGTGATTCCCACTCGCCATTTGTCCCTTTTCATAATCAGTCATTGTAGTTTTGCTTCCATAGACAAGAGTCCTATATTTGCATATATGAAGAATGGAGTAGAGAATGGCGATACGATATTTTGACTTTCAATATCTTCATTTCATTGCTTTCCATTGGATATCGTATCGACATCGCATACCTATCTCATTGGATTTTTATCTTAATTTCATCAAATTTTCCTGAAGTAGAAATTTTTCATCGCAAAAGACAGGTTTGGTGGTGCTAACCTGTCTTCTTCTTCGTTATTTCTTGGAATTTGCTTCCGGTTTCGGTGCATTACGCAGCTCGTCGCAGGGGGTTGTAACTTAGTCTGATCCTTAGATCATTTTACAACCCTAACTTCATTCCAAATTTGCTGCTTGAAGGTGTAAGATTTATTTTATGTCGAGTTTCTATTATGGGCTATTTTCTTCATTATCCTCTTCTTGTGCATAAAGAATGTTAGTGGGCTACACAAATTGTATAAACGTAAGGATGGGTTTTTGGTTAGGGAGTTGATTATAGAAGGTGATTATATCTTAATCTGGTTCATAAGCTGCATTATGATTTTGATAATGGAATAATTTAAATTCCTAAGAACCTCAATCATGTAAATGGTGCTTGTATTCCTTTTTTATTAATTTCCAAATATATGTTACTGGTTGGTAGGCTATTCAGAGTATATTCCAAAAAAATATTATTTATACTTTCTACTTTACCACATACACAATAAGGGTCTTCCTTAACCCCTATTTTATATAAGTGTTCCTTACTTAAACAATGTCCCGTTGTTAATCTTATAATTGTTGGAATATGCCTTCTACTCATATAAGGAATTTTAAAGTACCATATATCTCTTGGAAATTCTAAGATCTTAGTCAAGATATATAAAAACTCTGGTGCTTGCACTGAGGTGAGCATCGATTATAGACTCCTAGAGAAATGCATTTGAAGGTTTCTTAAATTTACTCTGGAGTTGAGTACTATTCATGTAATATTCGAACGGTGCGGAATTTATTTGGAGTTGTTTACAAAGTCCGAGTGAAACTCACAGAACTCATGTGGTGAAACTATTCAACCATCTTCCTCTTCCCATCAGGAAAATAAATAATAATTACAAATTTCGTAAAGAGGTTAAAAAACTCCTTTGTCTAGGAGTCTATTACAATGCAGATGAATTCCTCATTGACAATTTCACAACTTACAATAAAAATTCCTAAGGGGATAGTTACATTGTGGATGCTCAAATATACTTTTAGCTTTTAAATAGGTAAATACATATATTTTTTTTAATGTTGTCTAAACTTTTTTATTGTATTTATATTTTTTATTTATTTAAACTTATACAGTGTGCTGTTTTTAAAAATGTCTATGTGGTAACTTTTATCTTAGGTTTAAGTAGCTTTGTCAACAAAATTAATGTTTTTATGACAATAAAGCATTTATGATTCTGATATAAGAAAGTGAAGAGTATTGTGAATACTCAACAATTTGGATCCGTAGAGGACGATATGCCGATAATACCAATTAACGTTGAAGAACATTTTTCGGACATTTTTGCAATTGGTTAACATACATTATTTATTATCGTATATTATCAATAACTTTTTATAACGCTATTATTATGAAATGAAATGGCCCCATTTTAATTCACTGTTTTTCTTCCGTTTCAATTTTGAGTCAAATATGATAACTAGTGAAGTTTATGGAATGCAAATAAACTAGTAAATAGTGCAGGAGTACCATGTTAACACAATGCCATCGGACAGAGACGCGCTGCGGACTGATTAATCAAACCAGTGCGCCAAACAATGGTAAGTAAATATTTATGAAAATTTTAGATTGCTTCAAATATTCTTTAAATTTGTTTGTGTTGTTAAGTGTCACACAACACTCCATATTTCATTTATCGCTCCAATTTGGGAAATACCCTGTATATGCGATACATCAGCGACAAATCAGGTAAATTTACTGTATCATGCCTATTTCCATTTGCTTGTTATGGAACTAATAGATATACAATATACGTTTGATAGCCTTTACAGCCCTACTTTCGTGGCTCTTGTTAATTCAAAGGCATTGTTAATTCGAGCAAATTGTTATGTTAAAGACATGTGTTAAGTTTTTGTACTATTGTGGTCTGATCAATTTATTAATTTAAAGATAAGTCTTCAATTGTTATCACTTGCTAGCAAGCTTGTGATACCTCCAAAACATGCCCAATGCAAAAAAAACCTGAAAAAATCAATAAAAAAATTGCGGAAGAAAACTTAACCTTTCTCGAAGCGAAAACCTTCAATTATGCTACTTATAGATACCAAGTTCTAGACATCCACTCTAAACAAGACTATCCATCTCTTCCTACGACACAACCGAAACGCATCCATCCAGTAAGATCGCATATGGCCCAAACTTCCACATCTCTTTTACCCAAACAACCGTCCCTATCGCAATCACCCATGAGAAACCCACCAAACAATCATTTCCCTACTCAAATGGAGGCCTCAAACAAAAAATGAAAAGCTACATCCCCTCCCACGAATATTGATTTTCAACCTATGTTTCCTTTTAGATTTGGACCTAGAGATTGGCCCTACGCGAGAAAATATAGAAAAATCCGAAACAGAAAAATGAGATGAAATTTTATCAAATTTTTTATTTATTTTCCAAAAAATAATCAGTGAAATTGACTCCTTTGAAGATCTTGCTGCAATAGACATTGACAACATTAAAAAAATTGCTCTTACTCAATCTAACCCCCAGAATGATAATGACATCGAGGAGTATTAACAACTTGAATATATTTCAGTGGAACGCGCGTTCCGCTGTCTCGAATAAAAGCCTGATAAAAGCTTTAGCCGAAGCAAAAATATATATTGCTCTATTATCTGAGACTTGGTTCAAGCCCAACATTCCATACACTTTTTATGGTTATTCATTACTTCGTAATGACAGACCAGGCGGAAAAGCAGGGGTCGGTATACTTATTAAAAATAATTTTACTTTCAGAGAAACATCGTTAAATAATATTTCTGATAGTATACAAACTTGCGCTGTTCAAATTTTCGATGACAAAACAAGTATAACTTTTATTTCCACCTACTGTCCCCCAGACATCCAGAACTCAACAATGATCGGGGGTGATTTCAACGCCCATCATGACCAATGGGGTTCCTATAAAAAAAAAAAATCGTGAAAGCTGGAAATTATATCGTGAATGCTCTAAACCAAAACAACGCAATTTTACTCAACGACGGATCACCAACAAAATTATCTAGAGCAAGTAACAAGTCGGTAGTAGATATAACATTTTCCTTCCCGGATATCACCAATAAAATAACATGGTCGGTGTTGAACGATACCCTAGGCTCTGATCACTTTCAGGTACGCATGAAACTTACCATTTCTAACTATCAAACCAATCCCATAATATACCCTAAAACAAAATGGAACACAAAGAAAGCTAACTGGCAAGAATTTGAACTGAAATCAGATGAGATCTCTGCATTATATCAGAAAATATACAAATACAGATTTTTTTCATAATTACTTCAATAAGTACAGGTCAATATATCGAAAGTTGATAAAGTTAGCAAAAGAAAATTATTATAAAGATCGCATTGATGGTGCCACCAACAAATCAAAGGAGAGTCGGATGATAGTAAATTATCTTTTAGGTAAGAATTCCAAAAAGAAAGTAGATTTGGAGTTGAATCCGGACACATTGAATGAGTATTATTGTACAGTTGCAGATGAATTGACAAAAAATCTAACCAAAGCCTATGATCCACTAATAAATTTAACAAACGTGAGGGTTAAGGAAAACTTAATCTTGTATGACACTAATATTGATGAATTGAAAGAAACGTTACATTATATTAAAAATAAAACCGCAACTGGATTTGATGACATTTCTGTTAGGATTTTTGAAAATCTTCCAAATAATGCCCTGAACCAACTAGTATCTCTGATAAATGAATCCTTCAAAGAAGGCATATTTCCACCCTTTCTCAAAACATCAATTGTTATACCGATCTACAAAGGTGGTGAAGTGAACTCTCCCATGAATTTTAGGCTCATTTCTCTCATTCCCACATTAGCCAAAATCATCGAAAGACTTCGTTAAGAAGAGAATCTTAGACTTTTTGCAGGCTGTGATATATTGAGCATCAAACAGTTTGGATTTCAGTGCAATAAGAACACAAATGATGCAATATTTTCACTGTTATGGGAACTGTATACTAGGATCAATGATGGTGGAGTTGCGCGGCTGTATTTTGTGATTTATCGAAGGCTTTGACTGTGTGAATCATGAAATACTGTTGCGGAAACTTCACCGTTACGGATTTTGAGATAAAGCACATTCATGGTTTACGTCATATTTATCTGGCGCACACAAGTAGTTAAGACAAATCAATTTCAAGTTTAGGTACTTAAAATGTGGCGTTCCGCAGATCGGTCTTGGGTCCAATTTTGTTTTTACTATATGTTAATGATCTGGCAACGCTTGACATTTCAGGTAATGTCACCTATTCGCCGATGATACCACCATACTATGGCATAAAGATAAGGAAGCCGATCTTCATCATATCATCAATTCAGATATAATAAAAGTCAAAGAGTGGTGCTGACTCGAACCTTTTGTCCTTCAACATATTAAAACCAAGATAGTGTCTTTCAAAGTGCAGTTGCTGATATTTTTTAAACCACCAGATTATTGAAACAGTGTGTTTTCTAAATTTCTAGGACTATACATTGACAACGGTCTTAAATTCAATGAACATGTGAAAAAAAATTGAATAAAAAATTGTCCTCTGGTTGTTATGCTGTGAAAATTGCTGCAAATGAACTAGGATACTCAACCGCAAAGACAGTATACTACTTCTTGGTAGAATCACATTTTACATACGGTATCCCATTCTGGGGAGTGTGCAGTGGTAATGCTTCTTCAAAGTGTTTCGTTTTACAAAACGAGCCTTGAGATACCTCTGTAAATTAAAAGTTCGCGATTCGTGCAGACTTCACTTCAAGCAACATAACATACTCACGGTAGTATCAATATTTATACTTGAAACAGTGTGCCTCATAAATAAACACAAACAAAATTTCATTACAGAGTAGGTAAGCCACCCGTCAAAGTAACCATCTCAAACTACATTACCATCTTCCACTCTCGTTGGATTCAATTATATATAACGGCTGCAAAATGTACAATCACCTTCCAAATAATATTAAAGATATACCGTCAACGCCAGCTTCAGAAAAGCTGTAAAAGAGTTCTTCCGATAGAGCCTATTATAGTTTGGAAGAATATTATGTGGATAGAATAGAAGGATAAGTAGACCAAAACTATAAACTGTGATATCATATACCTTCTATTGTTTGTTATATTTTTAAATTTGAAATATTTTGAATTTTTCGAATTTTGAGGATTTTTAAATTTTTGAATTTTTGAGTTTTAAAACTTTTTATATTTTTAAATTTTTAATTTTTGGATTTTAAATGTTTTTTATGAAACTTGATTGATGTTTAAAAAAAAAGTGTATGACTCTTTACTTATATGATTGCTTTGATTCAATTCAATTTTATATGGTAGTGACTATTTTTATACATATATCAAATGGTATTAACTTAATTTACATTTATATATACACGCTTTGTCAATAAGATATTATTCTTTGATAATAAAGCATATTTTGATTGATTGATTTATTTTACGAATCACATACAAAATTTCAACTCCTCCAATGAAAAGTATGAATTCTTCATCCAGGGAATATCAGAGGCTGCTCAATGCAGCATTCCTATTAAAAAACCATACAAAAAAAGGGGGCACCCTCCCCCACCTTGGTGGGATGGAGAATGCGACAATGCAGTTAGCTGTAGGCAATACGCACAAAACATATACAAAAATTCAAGTACAACTGAAAATTACATAGCGGTTAGAAAGAAAATGTCAAAAACCAAAAAACTCCTGAAAACTAAAGCAAAGACATATTGGACTACCTATTGTAGGAAACTTAGTAAAAATATAGCTTGTAAAATTTTATGGCAACAAGCAAAAAAAATGCAAATGTGATAGCTTTGATTGGGTAGAACCATTCTCACAAAAAATTGCCCACTGTTCAGCTCCCAGCCCCAGAGATATATTGAACGCAAATATCATAAATAATCCCATATCTGGAGACATTTTCAATTCCCCAATAACTACAGTGAATTGAACTCTGTACTTGAAAACACCAATAACACGTCTCCTGGAGAAGACCAATAACACGTCTCCTGGAGAAGACCAAAATAATATGCTCTGGAACCTACCAACAAGCGCAAAGCTATTCCTTTTATAAATTTATTACGATGTGTTTGGATGAGAAATCAAGAAATTGAAGGGTGGAAAACCGCCATCATAGTACTCATACTCAAACCTGGAAAAACCCTAACCTAGAAGATTCCTATCGCCCGATATCGCTTTTATCCTGCATATTGAAAACATTCGAACGAATCTTCAAATATAAATTAGAGTTTTTTGTTTGTCAGATCACCAGATAATTCCTTAGTGGGACCTCGCCAAGTATCAGTAGGCCTGCCACAGGGTTCAGTACTCCCCACTGCTTTTCAATTTATATATTAACAATATGCATGAGGATAATACAGTCTACAACGTCATCCAATACACTGACGATTTTGTAGTATATATTATTGAAAAAAAGTTACAGAAATGTATAGCAGAATTGAAATCGGGCATAACGTCTATAAACCTCAAAATTCAATAGCCTAGGCCTTTGCTTGACACCAGAAAAATCAAGTATCACATATTTCACTAGGCATAACGTACCCCACATGGCCAGTATACCCGTTGAAAATATCAATTACCCCGTGTCTCCAACTATATTACATACCTCGGAATCATACTAGATAAAAAACTAACATGGAAACTGTTTATAGATCATATAGCAACAAAATGTAACAAGGGCATCAACTTCCTCAAACTTATTCGAAGAACCTGATGGGGAGCAGATACTGAAACATGTCTAATGTTTTATAAGGCGTATATACAAGCTTAGGCGCAATGTGTTCATCCTTAGAACCACCACTGGCAATAAGAAGAAATTTCCAGGCAGAAAAATTCGTCGCCAAGACGGAAACAAAAAATCCTTCAATAATTGAAAAAATATCACAATTAAACAACTTGGACCTAACCGATTCTGAATGAAAAAAATCTTCTCGATTACAGAAATGATCTTCTCGATTACAGAAATGAGAACGGAATCCGCTCAATATTTTTTTGCTTTAGAATCTTTGAAAATTTCACGCCCAACCTATAGCGAAAATCCATTAATCAGCATCAGCCAAAATACACTGAATGATTACCTCCAAAAATTTCCCCAGCACACGTTTGTGTATACGGACGCGTCTAAACAAAATACTGCATACTTTATCTCTAATCTGAATGTCCAAAACCAATTTAAACTGAACCCACTCACTTCAATATTCTCGGCCGAAGCTATCGCTATCATCGAAGCAATCAAGTATCTGGAAGAACAAGACAAAAAAAAATGTAATTATATCTGACTCACTTTCCGTCCTGGAAAAAATCTCAAACCCAATTGACATCACATGTCACCGTCTCAACCCATCTATCCGAGATCTGAAATTGCGAGTCGCCAGATTGCAAGAACATAATTTCGATATAAACTTCATATGGATCAAGGCACACATAGGACCGAAGTTGAAGCGAACAAAGAAAAAGTTGATGAATTGGCCAAGAGGAGCATCGACACAAGTCATCCTATCAATAATGAGATGAGCCTAGACGAGGGCATAATCCAATTTAAGAAGAAACTTGATAATAACTGGACACTCTCATACCAAAAAATCTGGACATAGTTTAGTAAATACTTCAATTTACTGTGGAATAAAATCGAAACCGTTAGTGCAAAAACTCAATCGCTTTTTCCGTTTGGCGTGATAGAAAACGTAAATTACCGTGCAAAAAAAAAGCAACCGAATCCCTTTCCTGCAAAAACAATTAAATTTCTTCTGGTGATAAACAAAGTGAACAGGATTGGCTTCCACTTTAATCTATTTATCTCAATATTTCATTTAAGTGCTGCAAATATATGAACAGAGATAAGGCGATTTTGAATGTGATTCCTGTAAGAGGGCTATTTACTCGAAGTCGTTTTGTACTCGGACAGCAAAGCAGCAATTATGGCGTTGGGATCAAATAAGATCGCATCTAAATTGGTGTCAGAGTGTAGAAACGCAATAGAAAGTTTAGCAAAAACAAGGAAAGTCAGCCTCATATTGTTCCCAGGACACTCTAGTGTATCTTGTGGCAAACACTGAGCCCAAGTAAAAAGTATAGGCCTTTTTACTGCATGGGGTTCTCTGAAACCCGCTCACCTTGTGCCAAGAAGAAGAAAAAGCTATCCAAATATTTTTTCTTTTTAGAGCCAGTAAGGAAAAAGGAGAAATTTAACTGATTTTTTTTAGCTTGCAAGTTTAACTGGATTTGATTTTTATTCCTGTTCATACATTATAGACTGTTCAACTCCAATATTTATCATTTAAAATTTTCAATTCCATCGGTCATTGGTATATTTCAACATCTTTATGAAAAAAATATCTTGTGCTACTGAAGAATCATTATGCATATTCCAGCTAGATGAAATGTCTGACAGCAAGAATGAATCAAACCTCTATAGAAAATTCTATGGTATAAAAAGGGTCAGTGATATTTTCAGCTCTAGAGATGAAAACCACCTCACCTATTGATCGTTCATAAGGAATAATTGGTCCAATTGATATATAATCAGTGTGGTTCGAATATTTTCACTTTTTCCACCCGATTTTTACTCAAATATTTCAGGTTTGACATCTTCATGAATGATATCAATGTCATCTTCAATTTTTATGGTCTTTGTTTCCAGTCCAGCATAATTTTCCGAAAAATCGCCAGAAGTTTCGAAGTAATCTTGATTTTCAATATTTATTTTGAGCTCCTTAATAAACTGGTTGTCTTCAGAATTTAACTGTTCATCAACAAGACCATACTCCAAACCCTCCACATGAAAATTCGTATATTCACAGACATCTGAAAGTCAAGTTATATTATTGGTGCAGACGGAATTTGAAGAAAAATCTCGGCCGCTAAAGTTGATATTTATTTTAATGGCAAAGAAGTAAAAAAATTAACCATGCCATTTTTAACTCTTGTAGACACCATCTTAAAAACAATTTTTTGGCTCTAACTAGTCATCCGTTTTATGTAGATTTTTTTTTAAGGAAATTGAATTTTGCTTAAAAATGTTATTATTGATTCTGAAGAAACTGTGAAGAATAAGGATCAAAATATATATTCTATATTGTGCAATTTTCAATCTAAATTACTTGCTAAGAATGGCATTCACTTCTACTATATGAAAAATTAAAATACAACTATATATTTTTTTTCATCAAAACAGATTAATGTTCCTTAGGAGTACAGCGTCATTATTTCATTGAATATTGAAAAAGCATAATTAAAAATGGTATCCAAATATGTAACCACAGCCTGCTTATTCCCACCCCAGGAGAAAGAACTTTATAAAATAATCTCATTTAAGTTTCTACGAAATGTTGCTCTGTGAGAAGTCTGTGGTAACCATGCATATTTCGGAAAAATTTCATGGAGACTGATTGTGCATCTGTCTATTGACCTCACTCCTAAATAACTAGTCCGATCTCAGTCGTAAAATAAAAAGAACAAATAAAATTATGCCTATCTCATAAAGAAAACCAAAGCACAGTTGCCATAACCTCTATAGTTTACATTTCAAACAAATTAGGCTTTGAAACTGTGCAGTTCATTTGGTAAATGTAAGCTCTTGCTCCCTGAGAATAGTCGTTTACCAATCGTATAGCAAAAGTAGTATCACCGGTGGTGTATAACCTGAAAGACCAGAAAGGCAAATGGCTCTTACGGATCCACGTTAAAGATAGATATATTTATTTCACCAGAGTATTTATAATAATTCACAAGTGGCAGAATATTTTGTCTGAGAAATACGCCAAAAAACTTGTAGTAAAAAATCAATGGGTTTACATATAAATTTAAAAAAGTTATGAAACATTTAAATGAATATAGTGAGTGAGTGAGTGAACCTGAATTACAAACAGCTATCAATAAAATTAATGATATTTTGATCAGGATATCTGAATTCCTCAACATAAATGAGCTCAATGTCAATAAAACGAAAGCAATGATAATTACAACGAAACATAAACATAATTCAATTGACAAAACATCTATAAGTATAAATATCTACAATCAAAAAATTGAAATTGTCGAGGCATTCAAATATTTGGGGTTCATCGTGGATCAAACACTGAATATGAAAAAACATTACAATTATATTCGCAATAAAATTGCTAAAAAATTATTTTTCTTTGGCCGTGTAAACAGTTGCTTACCGTTTCAGACTTCCATTACAGTTTTCAAATCAATCATTGAACCCCTTTTCGATTACTGTGCTACTTTACTATCACAACTTGATGCAAATTGTTTGTCTGCATTACAGAACAGAGGCATGCGCCTAATTTTAAGATGTAATAGATATACGCCAACTACAATGTTACAATGTTGGAAGTTCTGGATTGGCTTTCTGTGAAAGACCGTCTGTTCTATCTTACCATGGCATTCATCTTCAAAATACTGTCTGGTAATGCACCCTCATATTTTGATCAATTTATTGTTTTCCATCACCAAATTCATAATTACCCCACCAGGGGGAATACTAATTTATATGTAACACGTTTGAACTATACACGATCCATGAACTCCTTATTCCATAAAGGACTATTGGACTACAATAACCTCCCGCTTGAGATAAAACAAAGTGAATCTATTATGACATTCAAAAAAGGACTTACTAGTCATTTGGAGATACAACATCCATATTAACATTGATATTATAATATCATATATCTAGTATTTGTAATTAATATTGTAATTTTTTTTTCTATTCTCTGAATGCTTGGATAATTCCGAGCATACACATTTTATTGCTATGAAGTTGGACTGTGACTCTGTCCATCCAATTTTAAAAATGTTTTTGTATATTAGGATGCCTATTTGAAATAAATATTATTATAAAAAAAAATATATAGGTTCCGGTTTCAAAGATCTGCGCCCAGCCCATAGCGCAGACCCCGAAGTGGACTAATGGACATGCTACCCCCAGAAATGTCCCCGTCACACAACCAGCCGCCCAGACGAGACCAGTCTTCCAAGTCGAGGAAAGACGACGCCCCATGTCCCGATGTCGTATCCTGACCCGCATATCCCCGATGTGGATGTTCAGCATCCATAATTTGATGTCGTATCCTGACCCGATATCCCCGGTGCAGAGCTTCAGCAACCCTTACTTTGTTGCCGTATCCTGACCTGCATATCCCCGATGCGGAAGTTCAGCACCCATACCGCCTTTAGAAAAGTGCTAGGCCGTCCCAAGGAATATGAGATTATTTTCGTTTGTTTTGACTCATGTATTTTGAGAATAGTTTCATTTCTGCTGATAATAATAGTCATAAAAACTTTTTAACAAAAAATTAAACCGACGAAAAAATCAACTGAAAAGCAAAAAATAAAATAAACCTTCTTAGTCTAAATGATAATTGAGCTCCTAAACTAATGTGAGTAACTGATTTTGAGTTGGCGCCAAACAAACAATTATCGAAGATCATTATCTATGAAAGAAGTCATCAAAACGCAGCCGTGCATCTCGCTGCCATCATTTTACGCTTCACCTAATTCAATTGCTAGTTTGTTTGGCGCCGACTCAAAATCAGTTACATTAGTTTAGGAGCTCAATTATCATTTAGACTAAGAAGGTTTATTTAATTTTGCTTTTCAGTGTTTCATCGGTTTAATTTGTTAAAAGTTTAATTTACTTTCAGTTCCGTATTTCGTCGGTTTAATTTTTTGTTAAAAAGTTTTTATTTTTAAATTTTTGTGGCTAAAATCTACCAACTACTACCTACTTGTTTTTTTATTACTTCCAAAATACTTACTTACCTACCTTACTTCAACTATTACCAGTTAAATAATATGATTATCTACTTTTACTATTTGTTGTAATATAAATTATTTTCGTTGTTCTGGTTAGTTTATTTCATTACTTTGTATATCATTCCATCCCCTCATAAAATATACTGATTTTGACGAAACAAGAATAATGTCAGTAGCGATCTGTCATTGTCAACTACGTACGTGTGTGCCAATGTTCACTAGTGAAAAATCAATTATCCCCTATTTTTCTACCCGTAAGGGTGGCTAATTCCTTTCGAATTCCAAATATAAGGTATACCCTATCTATTAAAAAAAGAATTATCCAAATCGAAGAACCCAGTACAAAGTTATGCCTGATAGAATCGGTTAACGGACCAGAATTCAGAGGGCGAGTGATCAATATCCTTCATTTCGGTACCCTTAGGGGTGGATTTCATCTTTTGAATTCAAATGATACCAAATTCGAAGTACACCCTATCCACTGAAAAAAGAATTATCGGAATCGGACGCCTCAGTAAAAAGTTATGTGTGATCATACATAAAAAAATATTATGGAAAAACATAAAATATACGGGTCGAATAGAGAACCTCCTCCTTTTTGGTTTCTTCGTACGTCGCTCGCCCCACCCGCGAAACCTCGTTCGAATCGAACTTGAAACGGCGAAAATGTAAAATCATCGCTATGATCGAGGACAGTCGTCCGGCCACCAGCATCGAGCGCACCATGCACAGAATATCAGTCCGAACCAGGACAACCCGAGAGGTGCTGAGGATACACGAAGGGAGTTTGGCAAATATTCGGTGGAAGTTATTGAAAGTTAGTTGTACCTGAGCAGCGAAGCAGCCCCCCACGCAGAGAGTAGCAGCCCGAGCCAGGACTACCCGAGGATACACGAAGGGAGTTGTACCTGAGCAGAGTAGCAGCCCGAGCCCCGACTACCCGAAAGGCGCCGAGGATACACGAAGGGACGTTGGTAAATATACGGAGGAAGGTATTGAGAAAAGTTGAAGTAGTTCAAATTAATCAAAAAGACAGAAGTCTGTACCCTCCTTCAAAGTGACATTGACTCCCTGCATGAATGGTGTCTACACAATAAATTATGCCTCAATATTCAAAAATGGATATTTGCAACATTCACATTCAAAAATAATCCAATTCAATTACTCAATAAACAACATTCAACTGGAGCGTAACTACCAAATAAAGGACCTCGGAATTGAATTTGACCCCAAACTAAACTTTACCTCTCACCTTAACAAAATTACATCATCAGCAAAAAGAATACTCAGCTTCATCTATAGAAATTGCAAGGGCTTCACGAACACGTCTTGAATACGGATGCCTGATCTGGACTCCATATTACGAAACTCAAGTTCAACAGCTCGAATCTGTTCAACGTGCCTTCATGAAATATATGGCATACAAACTGGACGGACAATATCCTGAGCAAGGTATCGACAATGATACTCTACTCAACAGATTCAACCTCCTATCAATCAATATATACTTTATTGTATTCATGAAGAAATGGTTACAAAGCAATACAATAAAAGGATACAATTACAATAAAAATCAGTATAAACATATAAGGTAAAAAAAAAATATACTAAACGAGAAGAGACAATTAATTACAAAAACATTTAAGTATAATATATCACTAAAATATTGCGTCAATAAATCATGGTCACAAAGGATAAAGTAACAATAAAATTAGTATAAACATCTAAGTTAAAAAATTCAAACAAGTAGCGACAATTAATTACAAAAAGATTTAGGTATATATCACTAAATTATTGAGTCAATAAAAAACGAATCCAAACTATAATAGATTATTTCCATTAATTTATACTTTAGCTCTTTTCTGAATTAAGTTGGTGGTTCAATTTCTTTTAAATCATTGGGAAGATGATTGTAGATTTTGCAACCATTGTAAATAATTGTCTTTAATGAGACTTGAGGTGGGTAGCAGAAGTTTTACATCTCTGTTTTGTCGAGTATTGTGTGTAGAGGAGTGAAAGCCAAACTTAGTTTTATGTTTTTTTTATTATTGGTGCTGTTTCCAAGATATACAGGGCAATTACTGTTAATATTTTATGGGATTTGAACAACTTTTTGCAAGAATCTCGAGGTTTAGCTTTGCACAAGTATCTTAAAGCTCGTTTCTGTAGGATGAGTACACTGTTCAATAAGTAGCGGATATGTGATTCGACAAGGGAGTGATAAACCATCTTTGCAGCTGAGAAATTTAATTCTTGTGAAGTAAGCTTCACTACATAACACCCAGAAGAGTTTTTTTCTCAGTGCGATCACATTATCAACAAATTTTAATTTACCATCTATGTGAAGACCCAAATATTTTGTGTTGTTTTTATTTACAATGATTTTTGATTGTAGGTCATCAAGCTCACATTTAAACGTAAGCAGATTTGTTTTATTGATGTTGAATGATAGTTTATTGGAGTCACACCAGTTAGTTACCTTAGTTAAATCTTCGTTAACAGCTTTGTTTAATTCGTCAGTCTTTTTGTTGTACCATGTAATAGCAGTGTCATCAGCAAATAATGTGAACCTACCTGAGATATTGATGTTAGTTATATCATTAATATATAGTGAAAATAGAACTGGTCCAAGGACTGAGCCCTGAGGAACCCCAAATTTTATCTGTCCCAATGAAGAATGTACATTAGTCTTGACAATTTGCTCTCTACCGTGTAAATATGATTCTATCCATTGTAAGACAGACCCCTGAAACCATAGTACTGTCTGTGGTGACTTCAATCTCAAGTTCATGAGCCCTGACACTGAAACTAGACAAATAATAGATTTAATGGCACAATTTAACTTGGAAAAAACCATATTTGAGTTCACAAGACAATCGGGCGACTCTAAGACATGTCCTGACAATATTTTCTGTAATTTTCCATACTTCAAAGCCGAGGTACAAAACTTCGGTGTATCAGATCATGACCCTCAGACCTTAACCTTTCCAGTCCCTAAGAACATTCAAAAAGATGACAACCTCAATGGCAAGCGCAGTTTCAGTCAAAATAACATAAATATATTCAACACCTATCTGCATTCCGAGTCCTGGAATGAGGTATATAAAGCAAGGTCAGCAGTAGAGAAAGCATTGGAATTCCATAAAACACTAATATTCCATTTTCAAAACTCATTCCCGTATATAAAGAATCAAAATCATAGAACTCACAGAAAAACTATATCACCTGAATTGGAAAATCTAAAACAATTACTTTTGTTTTTGCACAGCAATTACAAACAAAATCCCTCCATACTAAACAAAGATTTACACAATCAATGTAAAGAGAGTTATAAACACTTACTTCTTGATACCAAACGCAAAAATAACTTTAATAAAATTCAAGAATCAGACAACAAAACCAAAACAATATGGTCAATAATTAATGAGGGGACTGGTCGAAACAAAACAAAGACGGACCTCGCTGATATAGATCTGAATAAATTCAACCAATTTTTCACCAACCACTCTACAGATATAGTAAAAAAACTAGAAAAACAAAAATACACTAAGAAGCCCGGAATTCAGTACCTTTTCAATTTTCCTTCAGCCCTTAAATGTAACAGATGTTATGCAGCTGATCAAGAAAATGAAAAACAAAAAAACCCAGGACATGTATGAAATCAGTACGTACATTATTAAACATTGTGCCCACAATGTCATGGAACCGTTATGTGATATTGTGAACAGCTGTCTGACTCAAGGAATATTCCCAGATATTTTTAAACCAGCAAAAGTTCTTCCACTTTATAAAAAGGTGACGAAGCCCTCCCAGAAAGCTATAGACAAATTCATATCCTACCTAGCATATCTAAAATTATAGAGTATGCTATCCTCGATCAGTTGTTAAGACATATTGACGAACATGACATTTTAAGCTCTACTCAGTTCGGATTTAGGCATGGAAAGAAACATCAGATGCAATTGTTTTCCTCATGGACACCATACAGGAGGCATTTGAAAATAAAAATTGTTGCATAGCCACATTTACCGATTTGACCAAGGCCTTTGATTGTGTCAACCACTATATTCTGCTAGACAAACTAAACTCATACGGCATATGAGGAGTTGCAAATAATCTCATAAAGTCATACTCAACAAATAGACCACAAACGGTGATCGTCAATAATAAAAAAAGCGATACACGCATTATGAAGCGGGGAGTTCCACAGGGGTCCATCCTTGGACCTCTCCTCTTTCTTCTCTACATAAATGATCTACCAAATCACATGAAAACCTTTGATAACACATCACAAATAACCACAATTATGTATGCAGACGACACTAATTTTACTTTTCATCTAAAGCATGAGGAATCCATGGGAATAGACTTAATAATTAATCAAATTCTAAATCATGCTCGGGGATGGCTCAGTCCCAATGAACTATATTTAAATGAAAATAAAACTGACAAATGCGTCTTTTCACATGTCGGTCCATCAGAAATGTCTCATATAAAATTTCTTGGGATTTTATTTGACCCCGCACTATCGTGGATACCTCAAATTAACTTCATGTGTGGCAAACTATCCAAAGTAGTATTTGCAATTCGGAGAATAACCAATTTAGTGCATAAAGAAGCTGCTCTCACCACCTACTATGGGCTATTTCATTCCGTATTAACGTATGGAATTTTAGGGTGGTGCAATGCCTCCCACATACATTTACAGAGAATTTTTGTTCTACAAAAAGCTGCAGTTCGCAGCATAACGAAAGCAAAGTTTGAGGAACACTGTCGACCCATCTTTCAGGAATTAGGAATAATGTCACTATTCTCCATGATTGTCTTGGAAAATCTGATGTATATTAAATGCAACATAAATAAATTCTCTTCACATAGGGACATCCACTCCCATAATACACGAGGTCAGGATAAGCTACTACACTCTCGCAAAAGGATAAATAAATCAAGAGTCTTAGGCATAGACCTGTATAATGCAATACCATATGTCATATCATCCCTACCCAAGGAAAAATTCAAATCAAAGATGAAAAATATCCTGAAAAACATGTTCTTATACAGTATTGAGGAGTTCTACACAAACATAGGCACGATAGGAGGAGAAGATTAACTCACCTATGTATACAATTTGTCTATTTTTAATTATTGTTCTGTCTTATATGTACTTGTCTTATATGTACTTGTCACTAATGTGTATACATATAGGCTTTTCTTTCTCTGTAATTCTGACGTTTCCACAAATGTAAATTTAAAGGATGAATAAATATTGTATTGTATTGTACTGAATCTTTTGCAGCAATATTCCGTGGTCGCAGTCAAAGGCTTTCGACAGGTCACAGAACACTGTTGCTACAGCCTCACCATCGTTGATTACAGTATATATATTAAATAAGAGATCGAAGGTAGCATCATTTGAGTTTTTATTGGATTGAAATCCAAACTGGGTATCACTTAAAACTTTATGTTTAGAGGGAAAACTCAATATTCTCATTTTTACCAATTTTTCTATTAATTTCGATAAAGTTGGTATTAGTGCTATCGGTCGATAATTAGAGGGATTATCAGTATCACCACCCTTGTGCAGTGGAATAATAATGGAAGTTTTAAGTTGGTCAGGAAATATCCCAGTTTGAAATGATTGGTTTATTAATTGTACTAAAACTGCCAGTGCTTCATTTGGTAGATTTTCTATTATACGTATCGATATGCAGTCAATTCCAGAGGATTTTCAGAAATAACTAGTTTCAATTCATAAAGGTCAGTATCATGAAGTACAAATTAATCATTTATTCTGTAGCGTTCCATATAGTGAAGTGGATTTATTCCTGGATTAATGTTATCATGGATTTTTTTAGCGATTGTGCAGAAATGTTTATTCAAGATGTTTGGGGAGATAGGAATTTCATGTCTTCTGGAATTTTTTCCTCTGGGTTGTTAACTATTTCCCAGCTTTCTTTTGTTTGATTCTGTGCTTTGTTAATTTTATCTTTATAATCGTTTTCTTTAGCTAGTATAATTAACCTTCTATAAATAGAACGGTAATTCCTGAAATAATCATGGAAGTAAAGGCTGTCGGTAAATTTTCTTATAGAATGCAAACAGCGTAGGTTTCTTGATGATATTCTTAATCCTTTTGTGAGCCAATGCTTTTTTTGTTTTGTTTTTAGTTTAAATATAGGAAAAGCATAATTGAAAACATCTAATAGACGGTTATAAAAATCAGAAAATTGAACGTTTGGAGCTAGGAGACGGATATTTTCCCAATTTATAACAATGATCGTAGAACTTACCACTCATGTATATTTGTGTACAAACTTATAAACTATCAAATAGACTGTCCTGAGCTATTATCACAGTGAAATCTCCACCTACCTAAATAGCAGAAATTCGATTTTTTCTACCTTTATACACCTAGAATAAATGTTTTTGCCAAATCAATGATATATGCAATGTGCAACAAATTTAACAAGTTTGGTGATGAAACCGATTTATTCAACCAACCTTTAAATACTTTCAAAGAAAAAATAAAGCACAGTCTATATTACAAAACACTTAAACCATTTGTATTTATATTATTTCTTGGATAAGTACATAATATAATTCATCATTAGCCCTTTATTCTCTATTTCTTTTTTTTATCATCACATAATTACACTTTGGGTATTTTTAAATTCCTAATCCTATCTATTGCTCACAACCACAAATTGTAACTATTGTAACGAATTTAGGCCGGACCTGTCGCCTCATTTGCATAATTCAGCATCGCCGCACCGGCACCATTCAAGTATATCGGAATGCCAGTATGGAGTTCCAGAATAATCCAGAGCAGAACAGCGACCGACCAATCGAGAAATTCGAGAGGTTTCTGGAAAGAAATCTGTACGCATATAAATAACGCCGCACGGAAGAGGGCAGGAGATTAGTTACAGTTAGTTGTACAATACAGAGTGGCTTAGCGAAACAATACTGTATTTGTTTGAAATAAATTAGTGGCTGTATTTTTAGAAGTCGAAATAAATTAGTTAAACGAAGTTTAGATTATTTTCATTACACTATTTTATATTGCTCACAACCACAAACTGTATTACTGTCCTGTAATTAGGGCTTGACCCTGTTTAGATAATAATTATCTTTTTTTCTAAAGTAATTTGGGTAAATTTTTGCATCGAAATGATTATTCCACAGTATGAATTCTCACATGATATTCCAAAGATTGTTTTGAAGCATAGGATTTTGAACAAATTTCGCACTGAAATAGTTTTTCTCCTGTATGAATTTTCACATGTTGTGATAGATGGTCCTTTCGACCAAAAGATTTTGAACAAATTTCATTGAATGGTTTTTCTCCCTATGATTCTCACATGAAGTGATAGATATTCCTTTCGACCAAAAGATTTGAAACAAATTTCGCACTGAAATGGTTTTTCTCCCGTATGAATTCTCACATGTTGTGACAGATGGACATTTTCTATAAAATATTTCAAACAAATTTTGCATTGAAATGGTTTTTCTCCCGTATGAATTCTCATATGAAGTGAAAGACGTTCCTTTTGACCAAAATATTTTGAACAAATTTTGCATTGAAATTGTTTTTCTCCACTATGAAGTCTTTCATGCCGCAACATATTTTGTTTCAGAGTAAATGACTTTGAACATAATTTACATTTGAACAGTTTGTCATCTGTATGAGTTGTCCCAAATATTTCGTGCTTGAATGAACAATATTTGAATTTAGAGGGTTTCTTCTTCGAGTGATTTATCTGGCCATTCTTCGATTTATTAGTGATGTTTGATTCTTTCCATATATTGTTGTCCTTCTTTGCATATGTTTCATCATCTTCTATAGTTGTATTTTGTTGAAGAGAATCTGAAAAAATAAAAACAATTTAGAGTTTATTTGCATAATCAAGTGGCAGTTACTTGTGGAAAATAGGTCATTCCCAAAATGGTATCATTTAGCAGATATAAATATTATTTGCAAAAACGTACAGACATTCAGTCTTTGAAGAAGTGAAACCTCGTATCTACACTTTTGACCCAAACTGACTTATGCAATTTTTCAGGTGATACCTCGTAACTAAGAAATAATAAATCAATTCTCAAAAATACATCAAAGCGATTACTTGTATCTTTGCAAGAGTCAAATTTCCGGTTAATTTCTGTAAATACTTGTAGTGAAAAAGCGTATTTTCACTCAGTAGTATTTTAAATGTGTTTACCAGTATTTGCGGTATGAATCACTTTACACATGCCTTTAAATGAATAATTTTCTAGGTGATATTTGGTGTTAACAAGTATCTGCTGTAGTTGTACATTGGCATTGATGGTACTCGGTTGTTGCTGTTTCAAAAAACGTTACAGTGTATCAAAAGTATTTAGAAGTGGGCCACACCCAAATGGAGGTCGATTCAATCCACTCTTGTATCGAAAATAAAATTAAAAATAACGCCATCGATTTCCCAAGTATCCATCTATTCGCCAAGGAGAAAAGACAAATGATCCAATTGTTAATGAAATCAAAGTGATTAAGTCAAATCCAGATGGGACAATTCAAGTAAAGCTGTGCTTTGATGTACTGTTCATTGACCTTTCAATTGGGGATGGTGCTGATCCAAGAACCTTGGGTCTACAAAAACCAGGTAAGGGGGCCTCAGCTGTAATATATCACATTATTGAGAACTCACCCAGAACATGCATTATAGTAAGGAAAAACACTAATTATGTTTGTCTTTCAGAATTGATGAAGAGAGATCTCGTCCCTATCAGAGCCTATCTCGGATTTAAGAACAAGCGCCAGGAAGCAGTAATAGCATCATGCTATGTGGCAGGAGACGGGCTTGTACCGCCTCCAGAAGTCCATAGACTAGTGGAGTACTGCCAGAAGAAACTGCCACTACTCCTAGGATGTGACGCCAATGCACACAACACTGTTTGGGGCACCAAGGACACCAACCAGAGAGGTGAGCAATTATTATAATTTATTTTTGAAAGAAACCTTATTCCACATAACATGGGAAACACTCTCACGTTCATAACAAGGGTAAGGGAAGAAGTATTAGATATTACAGTAAGTACACCGAGCCTGAAAGATCTAGTGATAAATTGGAGTATCGAGTGAACCATCCATGTCTGATCACAGAATAATTACTTTCAGATTAGAGACCGAGCCTCCTGAGCCAATTCTCAGAAGGAACCCCAGGAAAACAAATTGGGAAAAATATAACACCAATCTGAAAGCAAGGCACAGAACAGAAAAGCTAGGCATCCTAGAACTGGAAAGTGTTCTTGAAGAAGTAAATGAATGCATATGAATCGAGCTGACCGAGCAAACAAGCAAACATTGTAGGAACGCACCTTGGTGGAATAATAATCTGGCGAAACTAAGATCCGACACACAAAAGCTCTTCAATAGGGCGAAGAGTAGCGGAGATTGGCAGCGTTACACCGAGAAACTAACCACCTACAACAAAGAACTAAGGAAAGCAAAGAAATAGCTTCAGAATTTTTGAGGATTTGACTTCAACCTGCTGCGCAAGACTACATAGAGTCAGGCAAAAAGTAGAGTCGATAACCAATGGCACTAAAATTGCCAGATGGTAGCTAACGAAGTGAAAAAGATAGAGCTCAGCTCTTACTGGACACTCACTTTCCTGGGACAAACCTATCTCTATAGGGCACACTCCAGAACGGCACAGTAGACCTACCAGAGAAGATGCAGCAATGGCCAGACACATTTGCAGCAATAGACTGCTAAGATGGGCTATGAATACCTTCCAACCGTTCAAATCAGCAGGAGTTGATGGAATATTCCCCCCCTCCTCCAGCTGGGCAGAAGAAATCCTACCACACATAGTGAGAATTACCTAGCAGTCTAGAACTAGAAGTTTGGAGAAGGGCCAGATCACCTATTCCTAGCAGGAAAAAGGATACAACCCATCCCCAATCCCAACCAATTAGTCTCACATCGTTCGTCCTGAAGACGATGGAGAAGCAACTGATAACTACATCAGAACAGAAATCCTGGAACGGGCACCCCTGCACCCTACCAGCATGCACCACGGACACTGCATTGGTGCAATTGACAGAGAAATCTAAGATGCCTGAAGAGTAAGAAACTGTATATGTGCCTTTCTAGACATGAAGGGGCTTTTGACAACACCCCACGAACAGTCAAAAGAGCATTAGAAGACAGAGGAGTAGACAACACAATAACTAGATGGATGTCGCAACTACTGTCTACCAGAATAGCAGAGACTAAAATAGGACAAGACACTATCTCCATCTGCACTACCAGAGGATGCCCACAAGGGGAGTGGCCTCCCCACTTAGAGCCTAACAGTTGATCGACCGGTTTGACCGAGATCGGTATATCGTGTCAAGGCTATGCAGATGAGCGTCGTAATCGCGAGAGGCAAATTCGAGGGTATTCTCTGTGATATAGGTCTTGACTTCACAATCGATGGGACTTAGCGTCCACCCCACCAAGACTACCCTAGTTGTTTTTACAAGGAAAAGAAACATTAACCTTAAAGCCCGAATTATGAAAGTTATTGATGGAAGTCAGAGGTCAAATATTGGGACTTATACTAGATAATAAACTCATCTGGAATAAGCACGAAAAAGAAGTAACCAACAAAGCCACGAAACCCAATGGTGTGCAGAAACCTTGCGGAAAAGAACTGGTGATGCAACCCAAAGACCCTGCAAGGGATGTACACGTCAATAGTGAGACCGACCATCACCTATGGGGCAGTGGTCTGGGGCAGCAGAACTAAGCTGGCTAGTACAAGGGCAAATCTATCGGAACTCCAAAGACTAGTGTCTATATGCATAACAGGTGCAATGAGAACATGCCCAACGGCAGCTATAGAGGTAATTCTAAGCCTTATAGTAGAGGAGAGTATAGCAATAAGGACAACCTACAGAACGACCAGAGAGGGAACTACCAAACGCAAGTTTTAGCTCCTCCCTGGAAATCATCAAACCTGGGACTTCCCCCAAGATGAGATGACAAAAAAGTTTAGCTTTGTAAAAGAATTCAAGACAAAGCTAAGTAGAAAAAGTGAATGGGAGAAAGACACCATTCCAAGACTTAAGAGAAGTGCCATAAAATGGTACCCAGATGGATCTAGAACAACAGAAGGAATAGGAGTATACGGGCCTGGAACCAAATGTGTTCAATATAGAAAGAAATTTTGGCAGACAAGAGATTATCATCATGTCAGACAGTCAGAAGGGGACACAATAGACCTTATAGGTCGCAGTGTATTGACACCCCTACCAATTAGGATAGAATAGAATCGATAAAAATTGATTGAAGCTATTTGTCGCATATCTTTGGAACGTGCTTACTGCTTTAGTCCAGATATATTGGATATTCAAGTACTCGGAGCACCCCTAAAATGTAGTACTGGGGAAACATAACATAGAAAGAAAGCTACCCAAATATTTTTTTATTACAGGAAGAGGGGAAAAAAGGTGAAAGTTCCTTGCAAGTTTATAACTGAATTTGCATTTTTTTAAGATTAATTAGAACATGAACACATACTTGTGAACAAATTATCATTGTTTCCTTTAAACCAATGACAGATGCCATCATTTTGTTATCTGAAATTTCAAATTAGGTATTTTATGGTATAAGTATTTTCCACTCACTGTGATGCTGCCTTAACTCATTTTTCATTTAAGGGCATTATGGAATGTTTTTTTTTTTTTTTTTTTTTTGTTCTGGTTCCCACGAAAAGGGATATCCTGTAATGTTCAGAGAACATCGTGGGAACCTAGGGAAAGAAGGTAGGAGTTGGTGTTCTTCTTAAATTTCTGAAGGTTGTATGCCTCGGGGAACACCTCCCTAGGCAATGAGTTCCAAAGCCTCGCTGTTCGTTGGATGAACGAGTCTTTGGAAAGTGATGTTCTGCAGGTTTCCAAAGTGACCACGAAGGGGTGTGATGACTGAACTTGACGGGTTAATCTCGAAGAGACTGCCAAAGCAGGAACGATTGTTGATATTTCAGAAGAGCATCGCCCATGAAAATATCTATAAAATAGAGACAAATCGCCAACTTTTCTACGGTGTTCCAGACAAGTGAGCGAGTTTGTAAGCGAGGCATCACCGACGAGACGAATTGCCCTTTTTTGGACAGAATCCAATAGTCTCAGGATATGTTTAGGTGCCGCACTCCAAATATGGGAACAGTATTCCAGGACAGGTCGGATCTGTGCCTTATAGATCATAAGCAGCTGACTGGGGGTGAAATAGCTCTTGGCACGAAACAGAAAACCAAGTTTTTGGGATGCACTTTTGGCAATGGACCTCACGTGATTTTCCCAGGAAGGTTATTGCTGATAGTAATACCAAGCATCGATATGGATGGCTTCATTGGTATGGTTACTCCTGACAAAGTTATGTTAGGCACAGTGAGATCGGCTTTTCTAGAGAAAAGACATGCTTGTGTTTTGTTTGCATTGAATTCTACCAAGTTATTAGATCCCCATTCGAGAATTGTTGCCAAGTCCATATTTATATTATTAACATTTCTTCCTCGTTCATTTCTGGTTTCACGGGCTGATATAGGGGCCCTGGAAGAGAAAGCGGTATGGAGGGTACTATCATCGGCAAAGCTGTGTACTGGACATGAAGTTGCTTTCAACAGGTCGTTGATGTGAAGTAGAAATAGTGTTGGTGCGAGAATGGATCCTTGCGGAACACCAGCATTTATGAGTAGAGTGTCAGATGAAACTCCATCGACCACTACATGGAGAGACCTGATTGAGAGAAAACTAGCAAGCAGAGAACACAGCTGAGGGGCAAGCCATAAGACGGAAGCTTGGCGAGGAGTCCCTGGTGCCAAACTCGGTCGACGCTTGGAGATATCTAATGCCACAGCTAAAGTTTCTCCATGCTTTTCAATAGATAGCTGCCATATATGTGAGACGTAAGCGAGCAGGTCACCAGTTGATCTCTGATGGCGGAAGCCATATTGCCTATCGTTGACAATTCCTGAGTCTTCCAGATATTTCATGAGCTCGATGTTGATGGCTTTTCCATGACCTTTGAAATAATAGATAGCAGTGCGATAGGTCTGTAGTTGCTAGGTAGGGCCTTTTGCCTTTTAGGGACTGGCTGTACTATTGCAATTTTCCAATTGGACGGAAATACCCCCAAATTGTAAGAGTGGTTGAACAACTTGCAAAGAACAGGTGTTAGTTCGGGGCACATTTCTTGAGAACAATCGGCGGGATTCCGTCAGATCCACAGGCTTTGTTGGTGTTGAGACCCAGCAAAATCTTTCTGATAGTACGTTGGCGAAAGGTGATCTCGGGCATGTGACTGTCAATAGGTGTAATGTTCGGGGGTTGTTTTCCCGATGAATCCAGAGTGGAATTTCCAGCAAATAGGTGCGCAAAGATATTGGCTTTTCCTGGGCAGTCGTTGCTAGTGTTCCATCTTCTTTGGTTAGGGGAGGAAATGAGCTGAAAGTGAAATTTCTTCCCACAGCTTTGGCGAAAGACCAAAATGAACGGGATCCGTTAGGACATTCAGCAAGTTTTGATCTTATTTTGGCTTTGTGGGCATCTTTTGAGCATTCTATTGTCTCTTTACATATGCCTCTAGCCTCGACATATGCTGCTCTGGTCTCAGGGCCCGGATTTTTTAGCCATCGATGGTATGCTGCCTGTTTGGAAGCCACAGCTCTAGAGCAGTTTCTGTTAAACCAGGTCTTATCGGATGATGTTCTTCTTTCGGTATTCGGTATGTAAGTTTGCATCCCCACCATGATGATTTCAGAAATTGTCTCAGCACATCGTGTTGGATCTACTGAAGAGAAACAAACTCTCTTCCATGGAAACGCTGAGAAAAACATACGAAGACCTTCCCAGTCGGCCGAATTGTAATGCCACATGAGACGGGGTGGTATTGTGCAGCTCGATGGTAAATGGAAAGATCATGTTGTGGAGATGAGGGTGTGGTCAGAGTTTCCAAGTGGGGCACAAACTTCTATTCTATACGGGTCAGGATTGGTGGTGAGGAAAAGATCTAGTGTATTGGCAGACTGGTTGTTGACATCAGGGATGCGGGTTGGTAGCTCGACCAGTTGTTCTAGACCATGAGTAATGGCGAAGGCCTCGGCTTGACGACCTGCATCATCTGTTTTGTTAGAGAATTTGAGCCAGGCAGCGTTATGTACATTAAAATCTCCCATGATTATGGTTTCAGCTGTTGGATGGTTCTCCTGAATGTAGTCCAGTTTGAGTGATAAAAACTCAAAGAGGTCGTTATATGAAGGTTCATTAGGTGATAGATAAAGGCAGCAGAGGAACTTAGTCAGTTTGGTATCAGATAGCTTGAACCACATCACATCAAAGTCTTTCGGTTCCAAACTCTCTTCACGCTGGCATGAAAGGTTAGCCTTGGCGTAAAGGCAAACTCCACCTTTGAACCTGAATCGAGAATGGAGTTCGTAACCAGGACAAAGCATATGGACCTTGTTGGTGGACGAGTTTACTTGTGTTTCTGTTAGAGCCAGAATATCCGGTTTTTCCGTCTGTAGGTGATGGTGGAGGTCATTGATGTTCTTGTTGAGTCCGCGGATGTTGCAAAAATTAATTTTTAATGTTGAGTCCCCTCGAGTACCTCTCGCCCGGAAATCCGAATGGAGAGGTATTTTACTTCCGGAGTGTTTTACTCTAGGAGACTTCATCATTATTACTATTGTTCATCATTATTACTATTACCTGAAAATAAAGAAGGAATTGGGGAAAAGGAAAGAGGGAGACCGGAAAGTATCGACCGAACACTGAAACATGGAATGGTCCATTTCACAGCACACAAAGTCGATATGGTGGTATTTCACCGGGCGATGAGACCATCTTCCACCTACGGTTATCCTTTTAGTCGCCTCTTACGACAGGCAGGATTTACCATGGGGCTATTCTAAAGCCGACCCCATACGACTAAAACTTTAGTATTGATATTATTCAACACCATCTAGTGGGAAATTGTAATTAAACCTATGAGGGTCATTACTATTTTTCGGTATCTCAAAGAGGACTGAATAACAAATTCAATTTTGTAGAAGTATCAGAAGTGGATGTTTATAGAACCATTTTGAGTATCAAATCAAATGCCAGAGGAATCGACTACCTATGTATAAAAACCATAATCCTATGCTGTCCATTTATATTACCATTTTCAACACACATCAGCAGTTTTTGCATTGCAAATACGATATTCCCGGAACAATGGAACCGCGCTATAGTATTTCCACTCCCAAAAATTAGTGACCCAAGGAGTTTAAGGACATGAGACCCATTTCCGTTCTAACATGCATGACGAAAGTTTTGGAAAACATAATGAATGAACAACTCATATTATACATAGAAAGTGCTCAAATATTACCAGCTACTCAGTCGGAATTCAGAAAACATCATAGCTGTTCGACAGCGTTACTCAATGTGGCTGATGATATTTTGAGGGCAACAGATGATAGAAATATCACAGCTCTGATTCTACTAGACTTTTCCAAAGCTTTCGACACCTTGAGCTACGCCATGTTACTTTCTATACACCACTACATTGGTATGAGTCAGGCATATGTTTCTTTTTTCGAAAGCTTTCTGAGTAATCGAAGCCAATGCGTTAAAATTGATCTGAAAAAATCTAACTTTCTAAATGTAACTAGAGGGACTCCTCAAGGATTTATTCTTAGCCCTCTGCTCTATGCAATTTACACATCAAATTTCAGCAATATCTTTCTTAAATGCAAGCTTCAATATTATGCGGACGATACGCAAATCTATCACTCTTATAAATCTGATTTGGACCAAAGCTGTGATCTAATAAAAATGAGTTAGAAGAAATGAAATATCTATCAGGCTCACTCTTTACTACTAAACCCAAAGAAATGCTCAGTTATGCTCTTCGGATCTAAAAGTAACCTGAACTATGCCGCGGATAAAATTGAAATTCAGGTAAATGAAGAATGTCTACCGGTAAGAAATAACTACTAAATACTTGGACGGTGATTTTCGATAGTAGCCTGAGATTCGTGAGTCATGTCTCAAACTGTATACAGCGAGCATTTAACCGCTTGAAAATTATGTACAATAACAGAAAATTTCTCAATAAAAACTGAAAATGTTACTGTGATTCTCTTATCCTTTCCATAATCAACCACGGTGATGTTGTATATGGAAACTGTTTAACATCTACAGAAAAACACAGAATACAGCTTTTAAAAAATGCCTGCCTGCGGCTAATTCATGGCATCCTAAGAAATAAACATATCTCCCATAAACTAAATAAAATGAGTTGGTTGAATATGGATGGAAGAAAGAAATTGCATGAAGCATGCTTATACAAAAAAATTATGTTTTCCCGTAAGCCGTCATATTTCCACCACAAAATTATATTTAGGTCTCACTTACATAACATCAATTCGCGTGTCAGAGGGGCCATAACTCCCCCTATCCATAAAACAACAATTTTTGAGCGAAGCTACACTTTCAACATTGCAAAGCTATTCAATGGTCTTCCCGATGACATAAAATTGATGGCACCAAGAGACTTTAAAAAAAGTCTGTCAGAAACGAACTGAATTTTAAAAATGGCCCTTATCTCCCTAAGACGGTACATCTCCGTTCTTCTCTCTGTGCAGTACACATATTAGTCTAATGTATATATGTATGAATAAGTACTTGAGTTTTTTATAATATGTAGGTAATCTTGATTGCTATGGGGTACATAACAATTTCTTTTTGTTTGAATAATTGAATAGTATATAAAAATAAATGGATAAAAAGGGCGTTAAAACACGCACGATTTTTCGAGCTCGACGGCGCGATACTGGTATTATTACTACAAAAAATAGAAATAAGAACTAATAATGCAAAATGGTTGAATTCGTGATGTGACATCAGTATACCTTTCGTTGTCATGAAAATGAGAAAAACAGATATTCATTTGGAATTTGTTATCAAAGATCAATATTTGTTGTAACCAGAGCTCAAAAATGAATCATTCTAATATCGATTTTTTTAATAGTGAGGCAGAATCGCGGTTAATACCGCGAAAATCCTGTGATATATATATATATATATATATATATATATATATATATATATATATATAAAAATGAAAAGTTCATCAAATGGATGGAGGAGCAAGAGGTATCACATATAAATGAACGAGTTGTTAGTAATATTTTATTTGACGCTACAAGGTACTCCTGTCAGATCAATAATAAAAAATTTGTCATTTAGACTTCACGTTTCTCGATTTGTTGATGTTGCCATGGTAACTTTAAAAAACGCGCGTTTTTAAAGTTCGATTTAAACAGGCTGAGGCGTGCTTTAAATGGGTAAAAAGGGCCACCAATAAAAAAAAATATGTATTTCTTTTTTTTGGGATAAGATAAATATACTGGGTTGAGTGGAAGACCAGAAAACGCTTCCTCCTTTCAGAAAAGGAAGAGGAAACGTACTCTGAACTCCGCCCTTTCCAGATATTGTATATTCTGGAATAAAGGCTATTATTATTATTAAAAATAAATGGTTTTTAATCATTATGAATATTCTAGCTGGCAATATCGAATCTGAAAATGCAAACATGAATGGAAACAAAATGTGATACACAATTCTTTTGTATTTGAGAGCAATTTTCGATTAGATTACCAATTTTTCATATGAAGTGGAGAAGTAGAAAGTCAAAAGTTTCCTCAAATCTGAACACAAAGCTTTGAGTGATAAAGGAGTAGTAAAGCTATTGATGATTTTGATTTCAAATCATATTGGTAACATTCCCATGAAGAAATGGGTGTTGACTAGTGAGCCCGACATAAATTATCTGTAACTAAAAGAATACTCTCCAGAGATAAATTATCAAATGAAAACCACCTTACCAATTGAAAGATCATAAGGATTACTTGGTTCCATTTGTTTTCGCATTAATATGTCATGAGTGGGGTTCGAATAGGACATGTTTTTGCTATTTCCACTCGATATTCCCCCAAATATTTCAGGTTTTTATCTTCATAAGTTATATCAGTTTTTGGTATGTCCGTTTTTGATCCAGCTATTTTTTCAAAAAATCCCCAGAAATATCAGAGTAATCTTGATCTCCTTCTCTATTATATGCTCCTTATTAAACTGGTTGTCTTCAGGATTTTTGTGTTCATCGACAAGACCATACTCCGAACCATCAGCAATAAAATTAGTATATTTACAGACATCTGAAATTCAAATTATACTATTAGTGCAGGAGTTTTGAGAAACATGCCAGCAGTTAAATTCAAATTAATTTTGATCTGTTGATGGAGCATGATGGGAAAGAAAAAACCGAATCTGTCATAATTTCTTGTAACCCCCTATGTTGTATTATGTTGTATTAATTTTTTTTCTGGCTTGCTTTAGCTATCTATTCTATGCTTCAAAACAATGTATGGATAAAAATTAAAAGAAATGGATTTTTTAATTCGAATGACCATAGGATGAGATAAAGTAATCTTAAAAAAAACAATTTTGGGCTTTTGATGGGAACTGATTATAAACCCAGCCTAAAGAACATTAAAATAGAGAGAATATGCGTTTATTGTCTGAAGAAAACAGTTTCTTATTGACAAACATTTAATTTGAAGTAGTCCTTAGAGTAAATAATAATATATAAGAATGTGTTAACACCATAATTAAATCTAAAATATTCATGAGAAGTAGCACTTCACATATTAAAATTTTAACGTCTTTATGACGTACACAGGTAATCACAATATCCTTGCTAATTGAGGTTACATTAAAAAATGTAAAACACTTGTATAAACACTACAAATATTAATGACACAAACAAATGCTTTTGTCTTAATTAAAACATCATTATAAAATTCTTCCAAATCATAATAGGCCCTATCAATTAGTAGTTCTTTTACGATTTTTCTGAATGTATTTAAAAAGACTCGTTTTTAAGATTTGTCGGGAGTTTGTTATACAGCTTGATACCATTATAAATCAGGAGTCTCTCATTAAGGTAGTGGTTGGTATGGGAAGTCTAATTGTGTTGGTCTTTCGGGTATTATAGTTTGACTGAGTTGTGGTATTGAAAAACGAATACATTTTTGTGGATCAGACTAACAGTTTCCAGTATAAAAAGCGAAGTTACTGTCAGGATCCGATGTTTTGTGAATAGTGGCCTGCAGGAGCCTCTCATTTTTGCTTTGCACATATACTTAATGGCCCTTTTTTAAGAACAAATACACTTTTGAGCATTTGTTTGTTGCAAACTCCCCAGAAACAAACTACATATCTTATGTGGGCATCAATGAAGGCAAAATAGATTATTCTTGCAAAATTCAACCCAAGTTCTTTTGAGACAGTCCTGATAATGTTGCCAGTTTTTAATTCAGGTGTAATATTTGTTCCTCGAATTTATTTGAGTTTATTGTCAATGTGTATTCCTAAGAAGTTTGTTGTTGTTGATTTTATATCCAGATTGTTATTGTCTAATCTTATGACTGGCATATTACACTTGAAGAAAATAAATAAAATTCAATGAGAGGAATAAGTTTGAATCACACCAGCTTTTTACGCTTTGCATTTCTGCAGATATTCTCTGTTGTGCATTTCTGCCGGATCTCTGTCATGCCACAATTGGGTGGTATCATCAGCAAACAGTGTTATTCTGGCACTGA
Source organism: Gonioctena quinquepunctata (assembly GCA_018342105.1). Taxonomy (NCBI): domain Eukaryota; kingdom Metazoa; phylum Arthropoda; class Insecta; order Coleoptera; family Chrysomelidae; genus Gonioctena; species Gonioctena quinquepunctata. Next base: position 91,145 of record JAFIRS010002528.1, read on the forward strand.
TCTTCAAGTGAGTGTAATCATTTATAAATAGAAGGAGAATGGGCCCCAGAATAGAACCTTGGGAGACTCCTGTTTCGGTTTGACCAATGTTGGAGTCAGTTGAAAGTCTTACAAACTGTGCCCTGTGTGATAGATATGACTCAATCCAATTTGTACTATTGTTTTTAAAACCATAATATTTGAGCTTCTGCAGCAGAATCTCATGATCTACAAGGTTAAAGGCTTTTTTTAAATCACAGAAAACAGCTGCCGCAGAAGCCAGTGTTAAGTTCACTGTATAGTTCCTGTAAAAGGTTAAAAATAACATCAAATGGTGTTACTAACTACACAAGCAAATATTTCAATGGAAAGTTTTAAAGAAATGTTTACAGTAAACTCGACAAAAATTGATAATAGGTTTTTTCTCTTTTCCTCATAATGCACAATTCAACACAAACAGTTTGAAATAAATATGAAAGACAAACGAACATTTTCAATCGTTTTGAAAAAACATGACATGGTGGGTTTTTCGGACATTTGGAATTAGGGAGGTAAATTAGGTATTGATTTGTCTCGCAACCATTTTTCCTAATTTTCCGAGTTCGGGATCGTTTACCACGACATGAACTCGGAAAATTACGAAAAAATGTTTGCGAGACAATTTAATACCTAAAACCTAATTTGTCGTATTTTACAAAAATAGCAATTTTTATAATAATACAATGATTTACAATATTCTTTCATTTTATAAATTTTTTGTAAGGTATTAGAAAAACCTGTAATTTATTGCATTTTTTTCCAATAAAACATACAACAAAATAAAAAAAAAAAAAAAAATAACAACTGAAATATTAGTCTAAATCTGTGTTTTCAATTTGGCAAATGCAGTCTAGCACATTCCACTCAAATGTACCATACATAATATTTATTGCATTGGGTGCCACTGTATTTTGTGCAACCTTTTTTTTCATTATTGCAGTATACACATTGACCATTGGTGTTGTTTTGAACTGGTTGGTTTTCAATTTGTTTTGTCATTCTCATCATGTTTCTGTAAATTTGATCTCCACCTTTGATCTTTCGTATTTTTGTCTTCTGAATATGTATTTGCAATCAAAACGTGGTGGTCTTGAAGAATACTTTAACTATGAAAGTATTCGAGAGCATACAGTTTTGATTGCAGGTTTGATTGCGGTAAGTTTTTTTAAAAACGTTAGACGATTGTTCAAATATTGATGAGGAGATGAAGTACCTATTGAAAAATATGGGAGGAGCAATTTTATAAGGACCCCAATTTTGAATTGGATCTTACCTTACCTTAAGTTTTATTTTCATGACCAACCTTGTTCGATTGAAAAATCAACTGTATTTACGTCATTTTTCAACCGATTCCAATTTTCAAAAACAATCATGTCACAATTAAACTCTTTCGAAAATCAAAAAAATTTACAGGGTGTCATATGAAAAATAAAAGTTGGTGTCACTTCCAGTGAAACCAGAAATGAACAGTTCTATGTTGTGATGTCAAAATAAACGTATTCAACATACCAAATTTGAAACCTGTATCTTCAAAACCTTAGATGAATTGGGGGGGAGTACCTTGTGGTCACCCGGTATAACTACCCGTTTCTGTAGTATCAAGGTATTTTATAAGAGATTGTTATTGCATACTACCCAAAATGGAGTATCGTATCTCAAGTGGGACTCATCAAGGCTTATAAGTGGTTTTTGCTACTGAGTATCCTAGTTCGTTTGACAGTAGTCTCACAGCACAGTAAGCTAATTTTATATATTTAAACTGCAGACATGTTCAAATTACAATTTATTTTCAATAAAAGCACCAAGAATTGGTGCGGCTCTCAATATAACCATTATCTAATACTATATTGTTTAGTTACACCTAAAGGATACCCTGTTGGTTTTTATTACATATAAAATAAAATTATTTGAATCACACAGTACAGGAGACGAGATATTTTCAAAGCAAGATTGAGATTCATGTTCATATATATATGAATCCTTTATTTAGCTCAAGACTAATATATAAGTACAGTCAATAAATAAAATAAGTAGAATAAATTCATTCATCATGTTAATTAGTGATGGGCTAATTCAAATAAAAAATAATCAATAATTCGAATAAGATCATTCAAATGCACTCTGCCGAGTAATTTGGTTCTCAGTCTCTGTTGCTTACCGAATCCTAACGAGAAATATCAAATCCACACAGTCCAGATAGAAGGTAGAAAAAATCTCCAACATCCAGAAATCGCCAACTTGGAACGTTAATTCGAATTAAGTTGCGAAAATCGAAAACTTGAACACAATCATTGGAATGATTCAAATCACTCATCATTCAAATATACTCCGAGAAACATGCTCGAATGATGAGTACTAAGATATCATGACATGACCACATAATATAATAGTATAATAATAATGATAGTAATAATAATAATCTTTATTTGAAAAAACAACCAAGTATTCACCTGTAAAAGGGTGGTAGAAACAAACGGGCGTCAAATAAACACATTGAAGGTCATTAAGACCATCACAAAACATATAGAAACAGAATGTAGGTACACAAAAACAAACAGACTACAAAAGCTCTTCTAGGTGTGCTTCTAAGTAATCCTTATGGAGTAAGGCTCCAGGTTCATTAGGAGTTTCCAAATTTCTTTTTTAAAACATTTGGGAAGGGAGTGTTTTATTATTTCTGGAGCTTATTGAAAATTTTTTATTGAATTATACAAAGAATTTTTTTTGGTTACGGTCAATCTATGTACAGGATAATTATAATTAATATTTCTGGTGTTATAGCTAATTTGGGATTTATAATTAGAAAAAAACTGCCTATTCTTAGTGAGAAACAAAAAACACTCTTGAATATACACAGCAACAATTGTTGCTGAACGAAACTTAGTCCTGCATGATTCTCTATAATTTAGTTTAAATATAATTCTAACAACCCTTTTCTGAATAATAAATAGGTGCTGTAATGAAGTACTAGTGTACTATTAGTTATCAGATAATGATTATTCGCACCTAGACCATGAGTCTGTATGTGCGATGAGTAAGCATTTTAGTATTTAAAAAAATTAACGAATTCTCCATAGCTGAGTTTAAGAAACTTCTAGCCGGTGACATGGAATTCCTAAAAAAATTTACCACCACCACCTTTACCAATACCAATGAAACCTTCAGTTTTTTCTGGAACCATTTTTATAGGTGCTTTGAGGCTGTGTTGGAAATATTCGGAACCAATATCTCTCAGGAAGGCTTCTTGGGGTTTCAAGAAATAGCTGTTACGTACCGAGAAAACTTTAATAGCACAAATACTTCAAACTCAAAATATATATCAATTCAAATGTAAAAACTCTTGACAGCCTCTCCTCTCCTTCTGTCATCTGAATGTCTCGTCCCAAAAACAAAAAACAATATACAGGGCCCAGGGAAAATTGTTATCATTCGGTCATCCTGTCTTATGTTTGTCCTCAAACATAGTCATCGAATCTAACTGGTTTCTTCACATTTCGTTTTGGTCTCTCCTTCTTCTCAATAACTCCATCCATTTCATCATCACTACTTGGGAACTATTCTTCATCATTCAAGGTTTCATTATCTGAAGCATCAGAACTTTTCCCAGACAAAACAGTTTCAGTAATACCCGATTTTTCGTCAACCTCAATGTCTGAAATTTCGGTTTCTCCTGTTTGTTCTTCGTCCGAATTATCTTCTTCATCATGATTCCTATAAATTTTCATCTGCGAGATATGTGCAATTCTAACTTTACAATTCCCACCATCTTCTTTATTCAGTTTTTTCATTTTCAGTCTTTCTCAAAATTTCACTCATTTTTTTCAGTTTTTCATCTGCACTCTGAATCATTAAAATTCTGTCTTCCTCTGAAATTATAGTAAACATATTCAACCTCCTTTCATACACTTCCTCAATCATTCCCTCGTGATTTGCCTTCTCCACTGCTGCTCTGCTCAGACTATCCACATGAGCCATTTTTTCTCCTGGTCTATGTTTTATCTCAAAATCATACTCAGACAGAGTTGTATACCAGCGTGCAGTTTGTGGTATGATCGTTTTCTTAGCATTCAGAAAAACGAGTGCTTGACAATCACTCACGATTGTAAATTTAATGCCCAATAACATTGATCTCAATCTCTCACAACACCAAACAATAGCTAAGAGTTCAAGTCGTGAAGAGTGATACAATTTTTCAGTCTCATTTGTTTTCTTTGAGACAATATACTAACGGCATTTTACCATCTATTCCTTCCTGTAACAATAAACCTGCTACTTCCATAGATGATGCATCACAGTGAAGTTCTGTTTTTGCCTTCGGGTTATCTGCAACACTGGTGCTTTTTGCAGACAGTCCTTCAGCCTACAAAACTCTGCCTGTTGCTTTTCCCCCTAAACAAAATTCACATTACTTTTTGTCAAATCTGATATTGGTCTAGCGATTTCTGCATAATTTTTAACAAATCTCCTGAAAAAACCTGTCAGACCAAGGAATCTCCTTACTTCGTGCTTGTTTTTTGGAATTGGAAACTCCTCAATTGCCCTCAGCTTCAAAGGACCTGGAAATAACCCATCTGAGGTTAATTGAAATCCTAAAAACATCACGCTTTTCTTTCCAAATTCACATTTACTTAACTTGAAGGTTAACTTTGCCCGTGAAAATTCAATAAAAAACAATATACAGGGCCCAGGGAAAATTGTTATCAGCTGCATTCCCTAAATCCTCAAGAAATAAAAATTATCAACAAAAAATAACAAAATCACCTTTTTCACTTCATTAAAAATAAAAATTGAAGATCTCAAGCACTTGAATCATCTGAGAAAACAGTAAAACTCCGAACATAGCAACACCGCTTATAAGATAGCTAAGAAGAGTGTTAACATGAAATACGTCAGGAAAAATAAATATTTATGAAAAAAGTGCAGGAATCTAATAATAAAACCAAAACTCTCTGGAATATTATAAAACAACCACAAAAAAAATGAAAAAATGTATGTCATGTATGTAAGTCATAATGATAAGACAATCAGTAGCGAATCAGAAGTTGTGGAAACATTCGGAGAGTATTTCTCAACAATAATTGATGAAAAAATCAAGACGCATTTCCCAGGAAGTTGTACTACAATGTCAAATGCTAACTCAACCATGTTCTTTGAACCAGTTACTACGGATTAAGTTAAAATAGTTATAGCCTCATTAGCAAATTAAAAAAGCACAGGACCTGATGAAGATTCTGATCTCTTAACGTGTTTTCATGTCATTTATTATAATTTATTTTTTCAATTCTCAACTTATCCAATAATTGCATACATTTTATATTTTCCTTAGAAATATGACCTGTCCCATCTATATAATGTAGCTCAAAGGATGAATAAATCTATCTATCTTACCATTTATATTCTAAGTTAAGTTGATGAGTATGAACATTAACATGAGGACCTAACCTATCTTTTTGGAATATAATCTTTAGTATGTTGTTTTGTATTACCTTTGAGTTTCTTATTATATTATCATACATACCTACCACCCCAAACCACGATACCATACTTTAAGATAGATTCATCAAGAGCTTTATATATCATTATAATTTTTTTATGATACATTTTCGTAGTTGATATAATTTTGGGATGTCTCCAGATTTTTTTACATAGATAATCTCTTGTGCTGAAACAAGATGGCCGCGAATGAAAGTACTGGTCATATCCATGTACCACAAAGCAAGTGCTAATAGAACAAAAACTTGCTGTGAATTCCCAATTAAAGAAAAATATCTGATCGACTACTGCATGACAGAAGAAATGTTTCTGACTGAAGGACAAGTGCGTGATAATAGTTTTAGAAGAAAAATGAAAAACAAAAGGAACCAATTCAAACAGTTTCTCAATCGAACCACAAGTGATTAAAACTACGAAAAATTAAAACAAACCCAGAGAAAAAGACGTGAACACAAAAAAAAAGTGCTGATATAAAAACTCGTAAAACAAACGAGACAATAATCCACACTGAGGTTAAAAACTCAAACAATTTTGATGAAGCACTGGTTAATTGTGGTGTACCACAAGGGTCCATACTTGGCCCTACCCTTTTTTTGCTGTACATCAACGATCTGATGAGAATAGATATCTCGGGCAAATTTACAATTTTCGCTGATGACACCACAATATTATGGCATGACAAAAATAAAATTGACCTGGAAAGGAAAATCAACTGCGACATGAGCAAAGTAAAAAGTTGGTGTGACTCTAACCTTCTTGCCCTTAATGTAAAAAAAACCAACATGCTATACTTTAAGTGCGATCTTGGTAATGTCGAACTAGAAAATAGTTTCATAGAGAGCCGTAACAACACAAAGTTTCTAGGGATGATCATCAACAATAATCTGAAATTTGAAGAGCATGCAATTAACCTAAACAAAAAACTGGCCTCTGGTTGTTTTGCTATAAGAAGGGTGTCATATGAACTAGGGTCTTCAGCAGCAAAAACAGTATACCCCGCATTGATTGAGTCCCATCTGAGATACGGCACACCGTTTTGGGGTGTTTGCAATAATAAGATCATGCAAAACATCTTGACTTCACAAAAAAGAGCAATTAGATATATTTCTAAAGCAAAGGCACGGGATCCTTGCAAACGACTTTTTGTCCTACATAAGTTGCATACTGTTATTGCCATTTTCATTGCGGAGACAGTTTGTCTAATCAAAAAACACAAAAATAAATTCAGTACGGTTAACCGTTATCCTACACGCAAGGAAAACAGTATCAAATTACTCAGACCAAACTCAACTTTAGTAAAGGACTCCATTATTTACAATGGCTGCAAGATGTACAATCACTTACCTGATTACATTCGAGAGATTAACACTGTGGATAAATTTAAAAAGGCTGTTTACTTCTTGCTATGTAGCCGACCACACTATACCTTGGAAGAATTTTATGCTGATTCCTTTTAATTCATTTTAATTTAATATATTTGTACTGCCTTGGATTATAACATCAATTAGCATATATGACAAAAAACCCTATTATTTTATTTTACATATTTTACTATTGTATTTGTTTATTTATCTATATATGTAATTGACCTAGTAATTGACAATAAAGTATATTGATTGATTGACACTCTGAGTAAACCTTCACAAAAAAAATTAGTCAATCAGACAAGAAAATCTGAAAACACCTGACATTCCCATTATACAGGGTTATGCTGTCTTTACCCCGAATAAATTGGCAAATGAAATTCTGACAATTCAAACCATACAGAAATTCAAGAAATTTTAAACCTTGAGGACAGTACCCGAAACCCAAGCAGAAGCAGCTTCCATCACCCATATTGTGGCCCTCAAAACAATAAGAAAAACTATGATGAATCTAGCTAAACTTAAAAATATTACAAACGAAATTTAGGTCAAGGCAATAATGTTGGAAATTCCAAAGGTGCCAAACCAAAAGTATGGCTGTATCGAGTACAAGAAGAAGTTACTGAAGAAGGCATTCGCTAATTCCCGATAAAAAAACTGCGGAAAACAAAGAAAACTTACTGGTGAAATTTCTAAAAAGTGAAAGCGATTCGAAATCGTCCATGGTAGCCGCTGAGTTCAAATTCAAGAGTGATTTCTATACTCCATCCTTCTGGCCAAGCGGTATTGGATACAGGCGATAAGATTTTAGAAGAAACAATGCACATTACATAAATCAACCCAATTTTTTTTCAGGCTCAAACAATCCTCAACAGAAATTAGTATAATAAACAAAAGCAATTCATTGAGTATATTCCACATTAACACAGTCTCCACCAAACAAATTTTAAAAAAATTGAAGCATTTTTGGAAGATTATCAATTTTAAATTTTATGACCTTCTGAACATTTGGCTAGCCAATTTTGTAGAACCCACAGAACGCATGGCGGTGTCGCCATATTTGTTAAAGACCATATACAATTTAAATCAATAGATCTGACAGCTAACTGGGAAGAAATAAACGCTGAATTCTGTGGTATTCACCTTATGGATTCCAAACTACTTATAGATCCAGTAGCTCTGGAAAGTTGATATTTTCATGAGAAATCTAGAGTCATTGCTGGACAATCACGTGTATTATGATAAAAAAGTCCTTATTGGGAGATTTCAATATAGACTTCAAAATCGAATCTTCATTACTTGATGACTTACTACGTCTTATAAATTCCTACGGACTCTCAGTTACAATTAAGGACTACACTAGAATACCCCCTCAAAAATCGAGCTGTCTGGATAATATCCTAACAAATATAAACGCAACTAATTATGAATCTGCTGTACTGGAATCCTGTCTTTCGGAGCATGCAGGTCAATTTATAACAATTAATGTAAAACGCAACAAAACGGTCAGTCACATCAACATTAGGAAAATTACCAACTCGAGAGAAATAACGAACTATCTCTAATAGATTGGAGTATTTTCAAATTGGACTCAAATGTTGACTTTCTAGCATCTTTTCTGATCACAACTTTTCACGACCTTTCCTTTAAAAAATACCAAGCTAAACAAGAAGAAACAACTTGTGCCGTGGTTCACTGATGAGCTCAGGTTGCAAAAAAATATTGTAATGAACATAAAATATGTTTGTGATTCAACCGGGGACCCTAAGGGTGTACACTACGAAAATCAACTAATATATGCCTAAAAAAAAAAACAGCATACACCAATTACCTCTTAGGAGCTGATAACAAATCAGAAGCTAGCTTGCGATTGATTAATTTGAGAGAAATCATTCCAAAGGTAAAAATGAAAACTTAACAGATAAACTGCCATCTGACGGCTTTATTGACTATTTCGCTAATGTAGCAGAAGACATCATAAAATCTTTACCAGACGCGCCAAACTTAAATCTATTGAGTTACACAAATTTTCCTTCTCCTCCGTCCTCTTTTTTTATGCGACCTGTCACTCATTCTGATGTAGGCGAAGCTATCGTCTCTCTAAAAAAATTCCTCATGTGCTGACACTTATGATCTCAATAGCAAAATACTAAAAGCAGTTAGTGATATAATTGTGGAGCCACTAACTGACCTGATAAATAACATTTTTACAACACGTAAATTTTCAAGAAAGGAGATACGACTGATACTGGGAACTACTGTTCAATTTCTATCATCTGTATTTTTGCAAAAATCATCGAAAACATTATGAAACAGCAATTAACCAAGTACTTCGAAGAAAACAACTTTTTCAATAACCAACAATTTGGTTTTAGGAACGGTCGCTTGACAACCAGTGCAGCAATAAGTGTTAGAAAGAAAATTACTGAGGGCCTCGAACAAGGCTATCACATGGGTATTACCCTCTGTGATCTGTCCAAGGCCTTTGATTGTGTCTCCCATGATATCCTTCTTGAGAATCTAAACTACTACGGAATCAGAGGCGTCACTTTCAGTCTCATTGAATCTTATTTAAGCAACCGATTTCAAACAGTATATTATAACAATAAACTAGCCAATTACAAATGTGTTAGACTAGGTGTCCCACAAGGTTCTGTGACAGGGCCATTGCTGTTTGTTATATACATTAACGATTTAGTGTCTTTCTTAACCTCGTACCGTATATGACCTGACACTAATTTATTCCCATGACAAACATGACTCATTGAATTTCCTGTCTGATGGAATTGAAGAGAAAGCTACAAACTGGTTTATAGCCAACAATCTAAAGTTAAACAGCGACAAATCACAAAACCTCCACCAGCACATTGCTACAAGAAGAAAAAACTGTAAAATTTTTGGATTTTTAAATTAAACTGGGCAAGTCATAATAGGCAATTGAACCATAAACTATCCTCCTCAATTTTCAATATGCGACAACTGAGATACTTTATTGATATCAATACACTCAGAACAGTATACTTTTCAATATTCCAATCCCATCTTAATTATGGGTCGTTCTCTGGGGTAACTTATCGGCAGCATCTTTTAGCAACAAAAAAAAAGCAATTAGAATACCAAGCAATGCCAAGAATAGGGAAACCTACCGACCTCTTTTAAAAAAATTGAATATCATGACTCTTTCTTCACTGTATATCTGGAATACTGTAATTGAAACTCATAAAAACATTACTTCCCTCACCCCTCACTTCACAATCAGACATACACCATATAACACTAAAGGATTGAATAGTATACAAGCGCCCAGATATAGGCCCACCAAATCCCAAAAAAACTCATTAAATTATACTCTCTACAACATTCTTCCTGAAGAAGTCAACAATTTGAACACATTTTATTTCAAAAAACAATAAAAACATTCTTGCTAGAAAATTCCTTCTATTCAATTGAAGAATATGTGGAACGTGTGAAGAAAGGAATGCCATACTCACTGAATCATAATAAAATGAGTTTTTATTGAGTTTTATTATGTCTGGTATTGTAAAAATTATATGTGCTCTTATTTACATTTAAGCTTATAATAACTAGATTAATGTGATATTTCCATATTTATTTAATATTTCCATGTAATTATATATACACCCCAGTAAGCTGTGACTTGACATAAATGTATACATATCATGACCAATAAATTGTATTGTACAGGATCGTACCACTTAAGATTTTTGTCCATGTACTTGGTATTTGTACTCTCATGGATTTATTAAGGTGTTGTCAGGGACTTGGAGTGTACTGAAATTTGGTCTGTTGACATTAGTTAAAGAGAAGGCACGATATTTGGTTTTATTAATGTTTAGTGACAACTGATAATAATCAAACCAGTTTTTTACCTCATAAATACCAAGTTCGGCCCTATCTTCAACAATATCCCAGGTGGCATCGTTAAAAAGGAGAACAGTGTCATTGGCATATGATATAACAGTACCATTTATAGTAGATAGTAAAAAGGGTCATCTGCCATTAGAACAGAGTCCTTGGTTACTTCACCAATCAGACCTCATCAAAATGGTGTAAAGTCTTTTCTATAATTTTGGTGTTGGAAATAAAATTATTTCAGTAATTTGAATGTAAACAGGATAATGATCTGTAATGTTAATTACTGCTGGAATAAATTGTAGTTTTGTATTCAAATTTTTCTCACAAAGATATATGATCAAGACAACTTCCAGTTGTGGGTGTGACTCTAGTAAAAGTGTTAATATATGATTGAAAGCCAAATAACATTAGTTCGACGGGTTTCATGAACGATTCCATATTCAGTTTGTAGTAGAGATTATGAAAAAGTATTGGTTATGTCTATCACTACAATATCATCATAATTGTGTGAAATCACTTTAAAAGTATGGAAGGAATTGAAATGGGTTATAGAGACGAAATCTTGCATACTGAAACATAATTCCGATTATGATGTATACAAATATTTCGAAATTTCAAATACTAACTCGAATTCAGAAAATATGATTGTGAGATGTCTGTAGTATCAGAGTGATCGATCATTCAATTGATAATTTGAATAACTCAAATACTCATTATTCGATTATGCCCATGACTAATGCTACTATAAACGGCACTACAAACATGTTACCTCTTGAAAGAAACTCAGGAGTTGGAAAGAACTTTTTTCTTTACGGTCATTCACACTCTCTCTCAGCATAAACTCCAATTTGCCTGAATCGAGTTCATGAAACTTTCATCTCCATCCTGCTCCAGGCATGTTCCACTATATAGGTCAAATTTATTGAATGCTATGATTTCGGTAGGCTCTTCCTTTACTATTTCCTCCTTCAAGAAATTAACATCAAAATGATTACAACGTGCGTTTTGATCTCTCTCATATTCATTGATTGGTTTGATATCGGTAGGCTCTTTCTTCACTATTTCTTTATTTAAAATATCAGAGTGGTTCCCAATCGTGATTTGTCCTTTTTCATCTCCTTCAAAATCAGTTACTGAAAGTTTTGCTTCGCAATTGAAGTATTCTATTGCCATAGTGTTACAATCATATGGAGAATTGATCAATCATTAATCATTATATATATTAATATTGAATTCAAGATAGAAAAGGTTTTTTTTATGTTGGCAACTTGTGCGGCATTCCCCTATTTATTCGATTTATAGAATTCTAGGGGACACAGGGTCCCACTGCTGCAACGGAAATGAACATTTGAATTATAGACGACTCTTTCTTAAAATAATAACTCAGTACTCTGGGTCATCATCGTGCAATTCCTAAACCAAGAGATATACTTTATATTATATATATATATATATCTCTTTGGACGACTGAAGTTGTGGAAATTTATTGACAGTTCTCGGATAGCACACAATAGTTTTTAGATATTGATGAAGAAACAAACTTGCTGAGTTATCTCTATACTGAATCAATGAAATCGAGATTCACAGCGTAGTTCGATTTATGTGGTGGCGAAGCTATGATTTGTACTTCGAATTATCAAGATGGTAACGTTGCATAGCGCCTTTGGTGGTGATGGTGGTTGCGAATTATTTCTATACTTTTCAAAGATGAAAAATAAGATGATTCAAAATGAATTCGATCAAATGTCTCTATCTTCCTTGTGACGGCTATGTGTATGTTCTGAGTAGGCTTTGTTACTATCTCCATATGCCACATTAGGAGCACTACGGTTTATTTGAACGTGACTGTGAATCGTGGAAAACTCTCCTAGGTCGAACTTTGATATTTTTAATTACATATTATATTAGAAAAAACTATTCTCTGGCTGAGGAAACATCCCGCCCCACGCCCCTCCTTGAATCAATTTTCATAACTATCGTTTTACTTACCAATGAATCCGGACAACTCCAAATAATACGAATATAAATACTGCACAGATTCAGGTCAATTCATAGTACTTTAGATATTGGTTATCGAAAAATAGCCAACAACTCAATAGTTGCGATTCTTATTTCAATATCAACATAATAAATAATATTTAATTCGAACTCCATATCAAGGATTATTATATCGGTTTTGTGAATATCTCAACTGATGTTATGCTAATTGTTAAGATTGCTTCTTATTATTCGATTGTCATTATATAGTGAACCACTGAATAAGTTTGTTGCTCACTGCTGATGCGGACATCTTGACATTTACACCGCCATCTCTTGGTACCTGATTTTTCCATTTGAACCTTGAACATCTATAGAAGAAAAAAAACCTTTGTTGTTTACTTTTTTCCTTAGATTAAGATAAAGGTTTATTTCTTGGGGGTATCGACTTCAAATTACTTTCTTTATTTGCAAGATTCGCAGATTCTACATGACATGTCCTCAAAAATTAAATTAACAATTTTGCTGTTTGCTCATAGGTAGTTGATTCGTAGACCTGCAATTTCTTTCAAGCTTTCGAAAAGTGAGATAACCAGAAACATCACCTGGACAACAAATAAAAAAAAATAAGTACTAATAAATGCCCACGCCACTGTCTAGTTTTAAAAAGAAATGTGGTATTTTTTCAATCCAAAGTTCAGATATCTAAATGAACAGATATGCTTGAACGTTCTCATTGGAACAATAACATTTGCTGAAAGTGAATATGGCTTCAATGATGTTTAAATCTTTAATATTAGGAGCTCCAGCTTCTGGAAAGGGAACAATTTCCAGTAGAATAATAAAACATTTCAACCTGGAGCACATTTCCAGTGGGGATAAGCTGAGGCAGAATATACAAACCAAAACCCGTGAGTGATTCTTCATCTACTTGTACATTATCGAAAATACCCGAATAATGTTTTGTTGAAAATGAAACAAGTGTTATCATTTATGAGATTATGTTAATGCCAATGACCATTATGTCATTCAAAATTTTTGCCCGTGTCTCTAATCCCGTGTCTCGTTTTCGTAGTTTTGCGAGAGCAGTCAGTATGATACCATATTTTTGTGGAAATGGCTGAGCCTTGAAATTTTCGCAAAGGTGACCCAAATTTTCTTGCTACAGGGTGTCACACAAAGGGCATGTTTTGATTTTTTGGGACAGTTTAACCAATAAGTAATACGGATACATATGCCAGCATATACGTAGACCGTGCAGTTTTTCAACTTGCAGTTGGATTAGAAACTTGAAATTTGGTGAGCTGTCATAATCAATAATGTCCGTTTTACCTAAAATATTTTTAGTCCATAGCTATACAGGGTGTGCCAAGAATCGGTATCAACTTATTTCGAACGGAACCCTATATTTTTTTCACATGGTTCGATTGGACTTTTAATTCCTGAATAATGTCGACTTCTCTATTATAGTTTTTGACATATGTCGATTTTTCTGAAAAAAATTACCGCCGTAGAAGTTTACGAAAAAAATTGTATCTCGCAAACCTTTCAAAATTAGGAAACCAAATTTGTGGAGCAGTTAGCTGGAATTCCAGGCTAATTCCTGATGTCTCATCGATGGTCTCATTTCGTACCATATTTTCAAATTTCGCATTTAATTTTTTTTACACCATTTGGTAGAAAATTTAATTTTAGGTGAGTTACTCAAGTTTTCCCTATTTTCAACCTCTATCGAGTTATTCAACAAAAATCAAGAAATGACTTATCTTGTCAAGATATTCTTTGCTTTTTCATGTATGCCATGGAAACAAGGTCAATTGTAATTGAGACGATATTCTGCGAAAACTAGTTGTGCTAATTCTTAAATAAAATTGATTCGAAAATGGAAAATTATCCAAACGAAGTTGTGTTATTCTTGAAGTTGTGAATACAAGAGCCAGTCGGATTCTTAGAAAACATAATTTGGACTGATGAGGCAAATGTCAGCAGGGAGTTTACAATAGTCGAAATCGATATTTTGGGCTTCTGAAAATCCACATGTGGTGCTCGAAGTTGAAAACCAAGTACAATTTCGAATGAATGTGTTTTGTTTGGTAATGAACCGGGAGAGACCTTGTTCTTGTTCTTATGGATTTTGTTTATAGCAACGCAACTTGTTTCGACTTTTATAGATATTGATGACTTTTGGTTGAAATTATCCTAAAAAAATGTGAGATTTTCATAAAGAAAACGCGTATAAAATCCGTACTTTCTCGTATTCTATTCATCATTAATCGAATTCTCTAGTATATTCGCCATCAGTCTTACGTACTTCAGTGTGTCGTTTTAAACAGTGCCATTCAATTATACCCAATACATCAGTAAAAAATAAAATACTGTTAACGAGCAAAAAAGTCGAAGTTTTTTGCTGCCCTGTGATCTGCCTGGTAAAAAGGACGATGCCAATTCGCTCTATGTGCACGTCAGCGATAACCAGCAAAATCCCGGGTTTACCGTGAAGTGGTTCTTGCGAGAAGTACTTCCACGGCAAGTGTGTCGGCCTGAGCAAGCAGGACGTCGGACGGCTCATTCTGCTGCAGGTTTGTTCTGGTTTCAAGAAATTCGAGTTCTGAAACATCAGGAACATGCGCAGTTGATAAAAAGCGTTCTGGTTCTTCTCGGCCAAGTTCGGATTTGATTATCCTTTGTTCTAGTTTCGCCATATAAATGATCCAGGACTGTCCGATACTGCCAGAAACTGTTCTTGCTCTCGAGACAGAACTGATGTAAACTGTTCTAGTTGCGCATGCGTTTTTATGTGGCAATACACGATCTAATCATTTCGTTGTTGTAAGTAGTGATTTCGTGATTTAGGTTAGGTGTTATTTCGAAATCGAATACTTGAATTTGATTTTCAACCAATATCCGTAATAATATGGATGCGATTGAGAGTATTCCTTTGCTACTTTCTACTAGAATATGAGTAACTGTTATAATCTATTTTTGATCGCAACAAAATTTGTTTGGTATTATCTGAAATTTTCATACAAATCTGAATTATTTTGAAGCATTCAAGTTATAGCTTTTTGCTTAGAAAATTATCATTGAATATCAAGGGAAAGCATGTGATAAGTTGACCGATTGTTTCAAGCTGAAAACCCTACAATTCCAGTCCATTAAAAAAAAGGATTGTTAATACAAGTCCGGATGAAAATTTCATATTTGCTGAAGAAAAATGCTGCAATAGTGTTTAACCATAATCTGATTGAATGAAACAGAGAGATACAATGAAAATTTGTTCGTCTTGAAAAATGGCCAGTTTCTAAATGAAGAATAGATTTTTCTATCTAAAAAAATTGATAAAAAAGTTACTGGGAATTTCTGAAGAAAAATCGTTTATATTAAAACAATATAATATTTACAAATGAACAGAACTAAATAGATAAAAATTAACAAACTACATCATCTTAATTTCAAGTTTCTCTCTTTGCATGCTCAGTTTTTCACCATAGTATGCCTGCAAGTCAATTTTTATGTCTGTTAGAATATCATTCCTCTTTGTGTAGGAAGAGGTGGGCCGTTTCCTTTTTCTTTTTGGCTCTTCCTGTCTTTCAGGTAGGCTTATGACATGATTTTCATTTTCTTCATTCTGGAATTGAGAAGCCATAGATATTGAAGGGATATTTTCCATCACTTGATGAACTTTTGATGAGCTTGGAATTTCATTGGGTATTGGTTTTGAAGGTACTAGCACCTCAGACGAATGCAGTAATATTTTTGGCGTTATGTTCAGTTTTTTGCCAAAAATATCATTGTATTCAATTTTATGTGGAAAATCCTTCTGTCCTCTTCCTGTTCGATTATTTTTATCAACTACTTTCTTATAAGATCTCTCCAACACTTTCCATTTATTTTCACATTTTGATGGGTGAATGGTGATCCTGCATCTATTGGATAAATCGAAGGCGATTTTTCCCACATTTTTTCCACTGTTTTTACTTCCCCTCTACCTACTTTTGGTTTGTATAACTTGTACAAATCTAAAAGAATCAGGATCCTTTCTCTGTTGAAAAAGTTATCATCTGCATCTTTATCATCCATTTGTTGACTGTTTCTCATCATAAAAGGTGAAAGTTAATTACCTTCTGAAAAATATTTGTCTATTTATTATATCGGAACATTTTTATTTAAAGTTTGTCCGACATGGTTCTAAAAATTTTATGGCGCAGTGTTCTCTCCAAAACGCGTTCCGGTTTAACTAAGATGTATAAAAACCCTGGTGCTTGCACTTATACCTGCAGAAGTTTGGGATCGACTTGGCGACACTTGGCCTACTTGATAATAGAGATTACTAGCGTGTCAGATGGCGCCAATTTCGATTTAGTTTCAATTCAGTAACAGGGTATATTTATTTACTCAGATTTCTTTTTGGGGCTAACTGTGCGCGAGTTCTAACTCTAGCTTTGCTATTGGTTTAAAAGAGACATCTGTCAAACTTCACCAATAGCAAAGCTAGAATTAGAAGCCCCCGAACATTGACAAAGAAAGCACTGTCTTGTTGTTTTTCGTATTTTGTACGATTTGAATTTGAGGTTAAGTGCATTTTGACAGACGGATAAGATGGCAGAAAATATAAAATTCAATGCATACAATATAATGAACTATGGAAATATCATTATCAGTCAATTCGTCAAGATTTGTACTTGCTTTTGGTACTAAATACAGGCGAAAATTCGAATCTGCGGCTTTATACTGTACACACAAAATACTAATGTGGCCCATTCTACTTAAATTATCCTTACACACTACACTACCTGAAAATAAATAATTCCTCAGAATGAATTGATAAACGAGTGGTTTTTTTAAAGAACAAACTCAGGAATGAGCTAAGCAAGATTTCATATCAAAGAGATGGAAAACTCATAGATACCGACAAAACACTGAAAATAATTTCATATCAGATGCTGCAGATGTCAGAAATTAAGTTCTGACATTAAGCGAGAATATAGACAAACATTTTTGGACGGCGCCATCTACCACAGAGAGAGAAGCTCTGTTGAAGTAACAGGTGGTGTCCTCTCAAAAATCTAAACAATATCGAATCAGTTCATTCACCAGGGTTTTTAGACATCTTAGGTTTAACCAAGTGTCCGAGACCATCTCGGATTGTTTGGGTTTTTTTGCTACCACGCATACTGTTCTGCGCAGGTTCCAAACAGTTCTGGATTTGCGAACCAGAACAAACCTTGCCTGGCGCTCTCTGGAACTGTGCCGACTGCAAGCGCGCTAGCCAGAAACGCGCATCTCTTTTAGCTACCGAAAATGATGAATCAGAAGGTGAATGTTCTATCAGTTCGATGGACATTCTTAAAGAGATGAAGACGTTCAATAATAAATACGATAACATTTTAGAAACTGTTAAATTTTTGCAGCAATCAGATAACAATTTGAAAAAATGTTGAGCGAATTAAGTAAGAGAATGACAGTTATCGAGAAGTTGTCGAAGGAGAATGCAGATCTGAAAGTGATGGTTGTACAGTTGACAACCAGAATTGAAAATATTGAACAAGAAGCACGCCTTAATAACATTGAAATACAGGGTGTGCCTGAGAAATCCAATGAGAACATCTTCCAAATACTTGATCATATTGCTCATAGAGTAGCTTATTCTACCCAATCTGAAAAACCTAAATCTATCATCGTCAAATTCCAATCGAAGGTAAAGCGGGATGAAATTTTAGCAGCAGCTAAAACGAAAATGTTGAGCTATCCTGACAAGAGCCAACCGGGTCTTTGTTGGATATGGTAGTGGAAAGAACAAAACTCTGAACTGTAAGCACTACAATTGATTGCGTAAAGTGAAAAGATCTAATGGTGGATTTATGCAGAACCAATTAACAATTATCAAGTAACAATTATAGGTTCAACCATCATCCTACAATGGCCGTGTTTATGCAGACAAGTAATAATTATCAAGTAGAAAGTTGGCCAACTTTTAACTTCTTACTTTAATTGAACCAAATTTTCTTCTAGTGCGCAACTAGTACGCAGATGACCGTAGATCGGTCCGTGCAATCACGAAAGCTAACCCAACTTTCACTGAATAAAATAATCTGGTTTGTTTTTATTGTGGGTTGTGGCGTCTTTAGGAATTTTATTTGTTTGTGAAAATGTACTGTAAATATGGAAATTGATGATGCCATTTTGATGTGTATGGACTTGTGCGCATGCTTACTTTTCTTCTTTAATTGTTAATTGAATGTGCATAAATGCCATCATTTTCATTACTTGTTAATTGCTAATTGTTAATTGATAATTGTTACTTGATAGTTGATGTTGCTAAGATGTCTAAAAACCCTGGTGAATGAACTGATTCGATATTGTTTAGATTTTTTAGGAGACACCACCTGTTACTTCAACAGAGCTTCTCTCTCTGTGGTAGATGGCGCCGTCCAAAAATGTTTGTCTATATTCTCGCTTAATGTCAGAACCTAATTTCTGACATCTGCAGCATCTTATATGAAATTATTTCCAGCGTTTTGTCGGTATCTATGCGTTTTCCATCTCTTTGATATGAAATCTTGTTTAGCTTATTCCTGAGTTTGTTCTTCAAACAATCACTCGTTAATCAGTTCATTAGTGCGCGAGGAATTGTTTATTTTGAGGTAGTGTAGTGTGTAAAGATACTTTTTGTAGAATGGGCCACATTTGTATTTTGTGTGGACTGAAGCCTGGATTTTCGCCTGTATTCAATACCAAAAGCAAGTACAAATCTTGACGAATAATGATATTTCCATAGTTCATTATATTGTATGCATTGAATTTTTTATTTTCTGCAATTTGATGACAATTTCATTTCCAATTCTCCGTCTGTCAAAATGAAGTTAACCTCAAATTTAAATCGTACAAAATACGAAAAACAACACCACAGTGCTTTCTTTGTACAATGTTCGGGTCTTCGAATTCTAGCTTTGCTATTGGTGAAGTTTGACAGATGTCTTTTTTGAACCAATAGCAAAGCTAGAATTAGAACCCGCGCACAGTTCACCTCAAAAAGAAATCTGAGGAAATGAATATACCCTGTTACTGAATTGAAACTGAATCGAAATTGGCGCCATCTGACACGCTAGTAATCTCTATTATCAAGTAGGCCAAGTGTCGCCAAGTCGATCCCAAACTTCTACAGGTATAAGTGCAAGCACCAGGGTTTTTATACATCTTAGATGTTGCATAAATCCACCATAACACTTGACAATGACATGTACAATGCAATTTATTGGGAGACATACAACAACTACTGTTACCAACATAATAGTTACAAAGAATCCAAAAGACAAAAATACCGCAATGAGTATTGCCTAAATACCAGTTACAATATAAGTCTAGAAGTGTACCTACTTATATGCAACTAGTAATACATGATATCAAACATGATACCTTGAATATTGTTATTTATAACATTCTCTCTAAATATCAAGTTTAAAAATATTTTTAATGACTTCTCATTATAACAAACAAAAGAAAACTCACTATTTTATATTCGACTACAATATTAGAATAGATTAAATTTGTTGCAGATAAAAGTATGCTTAGTACTACCTAATGGTTTTGTTAACATGTCAGCGAACATTTCACTTGTAGATAAATACATTAAATTAACATCATTACGTTTTACAGTCACGAATAAAATGATATTGAATGTGTATATGTTTGGTGCGTTTATGAAATGTCTGGTTCTCTGACAACTTTATAGCACTTTGGTTGTCATTATATATAGTTAATGGTGCATCAACTTTCAGAAAATTACTATCCTTATTTAAGCAAAAATTTCAAAGATTTCAAGTACAGTCGTGACTCCTTTGCGGCTTCACAAATACCAATATATTCAGCCTCGGTTGCACTTAGGGCTGTTACCTTTTGCTTATGACTTTCCCAAGATATGGGACCCCTGCTAAAGAAAAGATATAGCCATAATAAGATTTTCGGTCCATAGCATCTGTTTACGCCATTGTGGTTTGTTTATATCTTTGAAAGACACTTGCCAGATGTTATGGTATGCAACGGCAGAATATATCAACTAGGGTTGCAAGCTAGACGTGTATTGCTTTAAGTTCTTGTAAAATCACAGCATTAAACCATTTTCAATTTCGAGTTCGAGTAGTGATTATTACTAGAAAAGAAGCAATTCCATTCCATATCATACAGTCCACTCAAGATCCAACAGCATCATTACCCCAGTCCGAGTCAACAAAGCCAGTTATGGGACTGTTTGTTCTTTTAAAAACAATTCCCATATCTTTCGTGCCCTTTAAATACTTTAATAATTTTTTGGCACTCAACCAGTGTTCTTTTGAATGATTGATATTAAATTGGCTCAAGTATGAAACTGCGTATCAAGTCTTGTACATACTGCAAGGTACATTACTGACCCTATCAATTACTGATATGGGGCATCGTAAAAATTTCCACTTAGAGTTGAGTTTAAACCTTGTTCCAATTGAGTCTTCACCGTGTTACAATCAATCATTTGAAATTTATCCAAAACTTTTACAATGTATTGTTCCTGGCTCAGCTTTAACTCACCATTAGAACGGTTTCTTTCTACCTTCATTCCCAAACAATGTGAAATTGGCCCCAAATCTTTAATATGAAAGCATTTATTTAGTTCCAAGTTTAATTTTGAGAGTATATTGTTCGCTTTCTCATACCATGACCTGGATGATTGTTTAGCCCGTAGAGTGCCGTCTTTAGAAGACATACTTTATTTTCTGCCCCAAGCTCTTCAAATGCCTCTGGTTGACACATTTATATTTCTTCGTTAATATCCCCATTTAGAAACGCTGCCTCTACATCTAAATGATCAGCTTCCAAATTTAATTTTGCAGTCATTGCCAAAAGTAACCTCAAATTACTAAAACGGATGACTGGAGACAACGTTTCTAAATAGTCAATTAATAGCCCTTAGCTACTAATCGAGCTCTATTAGTGACAATATCCCCGTCTTGATTTTTCTTTATCTTAAAAACCCACAAATTTTTTTCAATATTTTTGTTATGAGGCTTGTCAACCAGTTTCCAAGCATTGTTCTTTTTGGGTCCATTCAATTCTCTTTTTATGGTATCTTTCCACTCAGAACTTCTGGTGCCAGACAATGCTTGTGAAAGAGTTTGGGGTTCAAAGTCATTTGTTACAGATAACATAGAAAAATTAGATTCATTATCAGATATATCATCCAGTACATAATCATCATAGTATTTTGGTCTACGAATGTCACACTTAGGATACCTAGATGCATCTTCACTTTCTTCTACACTTGTTTCTTCCTCGATACATTCAATATTTTCTGAACCACTCTCACTTTCTTCAAGCACAGCACTATTTTCTTCTTCGATAGAGTCTTCAGCTCTGGGCTCTGGATGCTCTAAAGTCGACTCACTGCGTGTTTCAACAGAATCCTCATCTTCCCTCGAAAGTGGAAATGAAGCAGATACCTTGGTAGATACCGGAGTGTCTTCAAATTTATTTTCTAGGAATATAACATCTCAGGCTATTTTTAGGCTATGACTGACAGGATCTAGCAATCTGAAACCAGCACTTGTTTCAGAGTATCCGACAAAAATGTATTCTTTACTTTTTCCATTAAGTTTTCTTCTCTCACTGTCAGGAATGTGGATAAAAGCTCTACATCCAAACACCTTGATGTTGGATAGATCTACCTTTTTGTTAGACCATTTTTTTTCTGGCGTTGCACCTTTTATTTTCTTGATGGGTGAACGATTCAGCAGGTATACAGCTGTGTTCGTTGCCTCTGCCCACATCTGTTTCCTGCTATTTGAGTCTATCAACATGGAACGTACCTTCTCCATTATTGATCTGTTATTGGGAATTCAAAATAAGGGATATACTCCCTCTGGTGTCAATTTTGGAAACTATACATACTTACATTGTTTAATTTTCCAAACATTAATGTTTATAATATGATTTTAGCCATTGTATACCTAAAACTTGTCGAATCTCTTGTGATTGTTGACAATTAATGTAATTCTTGTTTACCTGTTGACTATTGTTTGTCCTCGAGTGAAAAAATGAGTAATTCAAGTTCAAATCATTAGTGTTGTGTACCTCAAAGTGACTCTCGGGCAAAACGATCCCGTTGTATTGGAATAAGTTTTCATCATTTTCCATGAGAAAATGAACGTAACGTTCTGGTGCAGACTAATCTAGGATTGAGCGAGTTTATAGACAGACGATGGACTCTTGAAGAAGAATCCAGTCCCTTCCCAAAATCCTCCTGTATCGTCTGTGGCCGAGATAAAAGTGAAAAAGAGAACCTTCAGAGAGAGTTGTGAAGAAAGAAAAGAGAGTTAAGAAGAGAAAAGAGAGATATTATTCAACATACCGAAAATTATTCATACAGTATGGAAAAAAAGTGACTGTATATGTGTATCTAGGTGATAAGAACACATTTTCACACCATCTTGTTTGTTTTAAATGAAATAAAAAAAACTGGTTTTGTTAGTTTTATTTTCAATTCGAACATTCACAAATAATAATGTGTAACATTTCTTCAAAATAATTCCCGATGACTTCTCTAAGCTGTCCAAAAACTTCGAAAATTTTTTTTTGCAAGCAATTTAGAGCATACTTTGTCTTCTTCAAAGAGAGTTTTCGTAAATGATATTGTCTTAAGATTTAAATACACCACTTCACTAGAGTCTTGAAATGAATAACACTACACAAAAAAACTGGAAAATTATACCAAATGGAAATATTTTCAGAAAAACAAGTGTATAACCTATGAGAAAACAGACAAACAATGTAGGTATGTCTGGTTTGAATTTTTGCCACTGTGGCGCTGGCATCTAATTTTGAATTCCCAATACCTCTCTGCCACCCCATTTTGTTGTGGTGTGTGATCCCCTTATCTTTAAGGAATTTACTGAGTTTTTTGTTACAATACTCTCCACCAATATCTGACCTCAATATTTTAATTTTTCTCTCAGTTTGAGTTTTTACCATTGTACAAAATTCTTTGAAGAGATCAGGAACTTCATCTCATGATTCCAGGAAATAACATAACATTTTTCTGGTATGATCATCAATTAACGTAAATATATATCGTTTTCCACACCAAGAAGGTACTTCCATCGGTCCAAGGAGGTCTGAATGAATAAGGTCTAGTTTATTTTTAGCTACACCTTTATCTTTGTTGAAGGGAAAAGGTTTTCTGGACTTCTTACCTTTGATGCAGCTCTCACATATTTCTGGTTTTTCCTTTTCCTCGTAGGTCATTCCAGTTGCCAGTCCATCCTTTGATAATTTCATGCTGAAATAGTTCAAATGTCCCAATCTTTTGTACCACAACATCTGGGATTTTTCTACTTTCGCTATATTCACCTGCTCTGGAAAAACTTCTAGCTCGTAGAGTTCTTCAATGTTTTTAGCAGTAGCTATCGTTTCTTCCTCAATGTTACACTGATTTTGGTCCATTATTCTGCAGCCCTCAGAGTCAAAGAAAACACAGTAACCCTTTGAAACCATTGAATTTTCAGATAAAAAGTTCACAGACATATCCGGTACATATTTAACTTCAGAAATAATTTTTTCAGTACCACCGTGTTTCAATTTTATCACACTGTTTCCAGTACTATTGACAAACAACTTCGATTATTTGCAACATTTATTTCTTGCCCTACATTTTTATCAGTTATATCTGTGAGAAGGTTTTAATTTCCTGTCATGTGTGAAGAGGCTCCGCTATCTACATACCAATAATTTATCTTCATATCCATCTTAATGCTACAAACAATGCTTTGTTTCCTGCCTTATTTTCATAGGGCTTAACACTGTTGTTACTGTTGCTGGTGGTCATCCCCCCTTTTTGTACACTCATTTTTATAGTGATCTTTTTGCTTGCAGTTCTAGCACCTAGGTAATTTTTTATATTTGCCTTTTACAGCTGATGCTGAATCACTGCCTTTGCCATCCTGCCATTTTTTGTCTTGCAGAAGTTTGGTTTTGACAAAATCGGCGGTTATGCCTACACCCGAACTTTCCAAGGCCATGACCATTGGCTCATAATAATCTGGAAGTCCTTGTAGCATAATCACCCCTAGGAATTCGTCATCCAAAGCTTTTCCAATCGTTGCCAGTTGTTGGGATAACGCCATCACCTCATTCACATATTCCTCCATATTTGACTAATTTTCCAATTTTACCGAGCATAAACTTCTCAATAATCGTAGGCGACGATGCATACCCTTCTCTTCAAGAGCATTCCATGCATCTTTTGCTGTCTTGGACTGCATTACGTGGGGAAATGTTGATTTATCGAGGGAAAGAATTATTTTGGACAAAGCTTTCTTCTCGAGACGTGCCATTCCTGTGCACTTGTGGTAGTTGTTGTTCGAGATACACAACTTCATAGACCATCTAATTTTAATAGCGCGGTCATCTGAAACTTCCAGACCGTGTAATTTTGTCGGCCCTTTAGTTTTTCAACACCGTTTATTAGTCCAGTCGTGGAGGACTCACAATTTGAACAGAATCTTATAAATTATGTATGGCTGATGGTGCATCTGTATTTTTCGGACATATAGGAACAAAAAATTGGAAACCCTGTATTTAGTTTAACTGGATTGATCAATTTATAGAAAAATATCGATGACAATACCCCTTTTTATTTCTGCAACACTGTTTAATCGAACTTTACTTTCGTAGCTATTGGACTCGAAGCTGAGAAGTACATCAAAGATGGAAAACTAGTACCAGACGAGATCATGATACAATTCATCACATCCGAATTGAAAAAATTACCGAGTCATTTATGGTTACTGGACGGTGAGTAAAATAATGAATGCTTTTATTTGAAAGTACTAACAAATTTCAATTATTTTTTGTTATATGTGTGACGTAAGTTATGCTGTTCAAAGTGTTTTGATCATAATTAGCTTGTTTGTGTTCTAACCGAATAAATCGCGCAGCATTTTTGTTGAATCAGCTATTCACTGATATAAAACAGATTTTTTTTTCACAGAAGGAAATACATACGGTACACACGTTTGGGAATCGCTTCGTTGTTTTTGAAATTTTTATTGAAAACTTTCGCGTACAAATTTTGTTCTTTCTAAGTTTATATTGGTGTAGACTTTTCCTCTGATTGATTCTATCAGTGAAAAATATTCACATTAGTGCACGATTATATGATGTAAATGTCGAACTTAACCAGTAGAACCCCTGGATTGAAAAGTGATGGTAAATTTTCTATGTTCTATTACGGTAAATGTTCGTGGACTTCTTCAAACCCCCGGGACCGGAATCGTATGGTACTGTTTTGTCTGTAGAGTCAAAGACTAATCCGGTACAAACACCGTTTCTGATAAAGGAGTGGTGAGTGTGATTACCTTTTTAATAATAGTGAAAAAAATCAAAACTGAAATTATGACTTATAATACGAAATATTCGAATATTCTCACCTCCGCTTCCTACTGTAGGGACGAAATTACAACATTCGAATCTATTGTCGAAGAAATTAAAAGAGATTCGACAATTTTGAAAATCTAACCAAAGAAAACGCTTACTCAAAAAGGAAGTCGAAAATGTCTCAATAAAAATTGATATACTCGATCAGTAAATTTAGAAATATAATTTATTTCGATTTATTTTTATGCTTTCATTACGGTAGCAATTCATTTAACCGAGCGACAAAATTCTACAATGAAAACAAAAAGCAATTTCACAATGAAAATAGAAAACAATTCCATGGTGAAAATAAAAATCAGCATTACGATGAAAATGAAAATCAACTTTATAATGTGCCAGCTCATGCTTATTTTTCATAAAGACCATACCTTTGAGTGTCGATTCTCTTTTGGAAACAAATCCTTTATTTATTTTGATCTGACAGAACATAACGTCATAATTTGGGATGATCGAGCTGAAAATTATGAACCTGAATAAATTTGCCAATGATAAAATATATATTTGTGAAATATATATATATATATATATATATATATATATATATATATATATATATATATATATAGTTGAAGAAGGGTAGTCTCGTGACTGGACTAGTTGAAAATAACTATGAATTTGAAATAAACTTAGTAGAAAGGTGAGGTTAAGTGAAAGAGGATCTAATCAAATGTTTATTTTCATTATCAAGAAGGTGAGGTTAAGTGAAAGACAGCGATCTAATCACCATTGTGTGATTGAAGAATTTTTCAAAATCATATCACTATATTACTAGTAGTGTTTCATAGTGATATGATTTTGAAAAGTTCTTCAATCACACAAAGGTGATTAGATCGCTATCTTTCACTTAACCTCACCTTACTGTCTTGATAATGAAAATAAACATTTTCGAAAGCTTGACAAAATAAGAAAGAGTTTTTCTTTTTTCACTGGCCATTGAATTTGACTGACCCAAGGAATATCCTTTCTTTTTTTAAATTTTATATATATATATATATATATATATATATATATATAATAACTATGAATTTGAATTAAACTTAGTAGATTGGTGTTTGGTCACTTGTTAGGTAAGTTTTGTAATAAATTATGCGTATTGATTTGATTGTATTGTGAAGGTGACATTTACTAACGTAAAATTCACTTTTAGTTTCTTCCAAACCATATTGTGAATCTTGTCTCTCCTGAAAAATAAACATTTGCTCTTGGGACATATTGAGTTTGGCTAACCCCATAGACCCGTTCCATTACAAATCTTTCCCTTTTTTTATGCAAAGATAAGATATAAGATATAATACCACGCCGAGGATAAAGTTCCCTCTTATAATATCCATCATTGCAACAGAGTTGTTGCACCATTAATGAATACCAACATCATTGATTATTGTTCCGACTAATTTTGAAGACACCCCGATAAGATAGATTTCCGTCATGTTTACGTCTGAAGTGGTGGATGGTTATCAAACCCTATGATTGACTATCAGCTTCTATTCGTTATGTAATTATAATATTTTAGCATTCTTTTGGAAATGTCGTAATTACTGAGATTCCTGCGTATGTTTACTTATCGTATATTAATTTCAAAATATATCAAAGCTGTTTGGTTAATCGTATTTCAACTAGTCCATATAATTTATCCACAATGGGACTCAACCCAAAGCGTAATTTTATCCATCAAAGTATTCGATTCGATTTATTCAAATCCTATATAATAATTGAATAACGTTTTCTACGTTTTTTCTATCTCTTGGAAATATACCACAATAACGACTTATTTCTTAAAGGTCTTTTATATTTGTACATATATATACACAAATATGTCAAAGGCGGTATTTTTCCAATATCTATACCATTTTGGCTTGCTGAATGATTTTTTTTTAATCCGATTTTTCGAGTGATTTATTTTGATAGTTTTCTCTTATCACCTTTGTAATATTGGTATCAAACATTGACAGTAAAATTCCAAGTCGTTATAATTTTTATTGAGTATGTTTCACACGTTTTCTTATTGAATTGTTAGATTCCGACCAACAATTCTAAATCTTGCATCCATAAAACTCCTTGATACTATAAATGAATAGATTCGGATTATGAATGAAAAAATCATCCACCATTTTGTATCTGCCACCTTGAATTGTCTAATTTTGCTTAAAAAATTGAAATATCCGTCCCCATAAACTTCTGATACTAATTTTGTATCGATTTTATTAAACCCAAAAATATGTTTTTAATATATATATATATATATATATATATATAAAACTGTTGAATTTTAGTTCACTCAATTATATAGGCTTCCAAATTTGGAAAATTGGGTTTTTTTTTTTTGAAAATATGAACAGGGTGTTCATAAAATCAGATGTGGAATCATCTGCGATTCAAAGATAAACTTCAGTCACTATCTTCCATCATTCAAGATAACCTTTTGGGGATATTCATGTTAAAAAGGAAACATTCCAATTGAATGATGAATAGAAATTTTTCTATGTATTGAAAAATCCACTATGAAAATTAAGTTATTTTTTGTGAATATCTACAACTACTTCCCCGGCTAAAGCCATGCTGGACATCAAACTACATCTGATAGATATTTTGAAAGGAAATTTTTGTTGCATGATATGTACCAGTCCAACATGTGAAGTTTAACAAAGACTCATGAAAGTTTTTTTTTCAGTTTGAATTTTAATATATTCAATTTGTAGTGATTGAAAAAATAGAATGAAAACTCTATCTAATAATTTTTGTTCTTCCTCAGGTTTCCCCAGAACCCTCTCCCAGGCTAAAGCACTGTGGGAAGTAGAGAAATTGGACTTAGCGATCAATCTGATTGTTCCGTTTCAAGTAATAATTGATAGAGTCAAAGGAAGGTGGGTACATTTGTCAAGTGGTCGAGTGTACAATGAAGGCTTCAATTCCCCAAAAGTACCTGTAAGTTACTTCCGTTTTGAATCGTTCATTATTTTAGATGATACAAGTCATAGAAAATGAGAGGTCGGTTTTTACTGCAAGGGAGAATAGGATTTTGTATGAAATCTTGTTTTCTATTATACATCTGGTGCTTGTTAGAAACTGGTTTTGTTTGAAGAGAAATGAACTAATTCAGTTTGGAGAGGGTGTTGAAACTTTTCCTTCTTCTTATAATTCGACATTATTTCAATGCGAATTATTTGTCGATACAGTAGATCCTTTGTAAACATTCATATTTCATTTACATACATTTTCGAATAGATCCAATACATATTCTCCTGTTGAAAACTGAATATTGCTCACCGATACCTTTTAGATTATGAATTATTTCACCGGTTCTATTCATAGGCCTAAACTAACCCAAGAATAAAACAAGGAAACCATTAAATTCTTAGCCCTCAAGAGAAATTAATGACATAGCTCTGTTGTGAATAACTTTTGTTACAGAATCAAAACAATTTTTTCCTCAGAATTTTGAGAAAATTGATTCTAGGGATAATGCTCAAAATGTACTTCTGAATCATGTTCCTTCACTATCTGTCAAAGCTAGTATTTGAAAATAGCAGAGGGTGTTTGGAAGTTATCTCAGAGTTTATATTATCGGATGGTAATAGTGAAGTGTAAGTTAATACTATGACCTACAGATTTAATTACAAATTAGCCATCTACCGGGATTTTTTACTAATGAGAACGTTATATTTCGATCTGAGTGGCGAATTCGGAAAATGGAAAATTTCAAAGACCTTTTCATAGAAATCGAAAGACCCAAGATACTTTCCTTGCTGGCCACTGTGCTAACTACTTTTCCCTTTAAAATAGCGCACCCAGTATACTAAAACATTTTATCCACTGACAAATATTGAAAATGAGAGAGTTACAGAAAAAAATACTTATTTTTCTCCTTCAACACCATATATCTCTACAACAATCGAATTTCATAGAACATACACGGGGGAGTACTTTTCATTCCCCGAAAATACTTTTAAGTTTTAATTTGGCACCATAGCCTGAATTCGGAGAATGTATGGGGCCATTATTCAGTATACCCCTTTCTTTATCCTTCAGTATGTGTTTTTTTTCAGGAAAAAGATGATATAACCGGTGAACCATTAATTCAACGAGAAGATGATAAACCAGAAGTTGTTTTGAAGCGACTGGAACTATACGAGCAGATGACCAAACCTGTTATAGAATTCTATAAGGAGAAGATGATTTTGAAGGATTTTCATGGGGAAACTTCCGATGAAATATGGCCCAAAGTTCTGGATTGTTTGACTTCCCACATACCACTCAACATTACCTCTGAAAAACAAAAGAACTAATACATTGTTATACCTTTTAAAGTTTTTCATTTTGTAATAGTCTACCCAACTAATATTATAGGAGAATTATACTAAGTAGAAGAATAAGATTACTTCGAGAAGTCCAAAATCACTTATTACCTGACAAATTATTTTTAAGTCGTCGTAACTCCAATCATAATTCATATTGATTATTGCATAATACTCGAATGGTACTAAC
Organism: Gonioctena quinquepunctata; assembly: GCA_018342105.1. Classification (NCBI taxonomy): domain Eukaryota; kingdom Metazoa; phylum Arthropoda; class Insecta; order Coleoptera; family Chrysomelidae; genus Gonioctena; species Gonioctena quinquepunctata. The sequence continues at coordinate 121,819 of JAFIRS010002528.1, forward strand.
AAATCCCTTTGAAATCTATCAACTTCATAGGAAAATGCACGGTAAAATATCACCCAGCATCAACTCTTGACGGAATTATCTTCAATTTTATACACGATACAGGTTGGATGTTCTTATATTTTTTACGAATTTCCTTACTCCTTACTTAGTTACAGGTACCCACAAAAGTATTTCCGGCCATATTTCTTTTATGACAGCTGCTTTAGCAACAGTTTGTCCCACATAGTCTGGGGTCAAAAAGGAGGGTTGGGAGATATTTGAGAATGCCTGAGAGTAACCTACCATCCCAACTATAATAAATGAGGAGTAATAATTATTTTAGATTTGCTATGTCAAACTGTGTATGGTAATTCCCGATCCGTTGAATAAATGAATCAATATTATATATGTAATGATAGCTATTAATACATGAGCACGAGGTAAGTTATGACACGAGCCGAAGACTCGTGTCGTAAACCGTGTGCGAGTGTTTTAATATCCATTACATGATCGTTGCTTACACTATTTTTTCTACGACCAATAAATAATAAAATAAAAACAAGAATTTTTGGTGGTGTACAAGATAATTCTTTACTGCTCAACATACTTATAGGTACTCTTGACGCGTTGTGATTGAATGTTGATTAAAATTAAATGTCAAACAAGTATGTAGAAACATACCACTTGATTATCCCCAAGTATGTGTTTCTATAGGCCGAAAATTCGTTTCATAAGAAAAGTACGTGTTTTTATTGGCCAAAATCTGTTTCGAAATGAAAATCCGTGTTAAAATGGACAATATTAATAAATCGGTAGCAGATATTTAATTCGCGTATTATAATACGGGAGTAGAATTTTTTTTTTCTACTGTCTATAATCTGAACGAAAAAAAAAACATAGGTTTGGTGTCAATCGATTCAATAACCATGGTATTCTCAACTACCATTGGCGTAGTTGGGCTTGTTTTTAATCTTTTTTCAAAATTGGTTCAATCTAAAAGTCGTTGATTTTGACAAAGTTAGAGGCTAAGATTTCAGATTTCAGAATAATCTCTTACATTTTGCATTGCAATTTGTATTTCTGCCGAATTCTGATTGAGTAGAGAACAAATATTTTCCTGTCTTGGAAGCCTAAGTTAAAGTCTGAAAATGAGTTAAAATTGTTGAAATCACAAAGAGTAAAATATTGTTACGAATCTAGGGTCCGCAACTATTGAAAATACTCAACTAATTATTGTCCCTTCATTTACACTTCACAAAAACAAACCAATAATCCACTTCAAGAATAAAATAAATCGATCGCAGTTTACTGCTGAAATATTGCGCATATTGACTCACGTAATGAGTACGCATAAACATCCATTTTTTATTTTTAAAAACAACTATTATGAACAAAAAATACCAAAATCAAATAAACTGTTCAAAATGTCCGCCTCCTGCAAGTATGCACGCTTCAGCCCTCCTTGTCAGTGATTCGCGTACTCTTTGGAAAATTCCTGGAGTATTCCTTACTGCTTCACAGGAAACTATTACGCGGTTTCTCATTCCTTCCTCAGTTAAAATTGGTTGACTGTACACCAAAAGTCTTGAGATGTCCCCAAAGAAAATAATCAAGGCTGTTCAAGTCTGGGGATCTAGCTGGCCATGACTCTGTTTCCCCACGACCTATCCAGCGATTATGGAAGTTTTGGTTTAAATATTCGCGTGCCAGAGCACTAAAATGAGCAGGTGCACCATCGTGCATGAACCACATGCGATTTCGCATTAAAATGGGAACATCTTCCAACAATTGGCAAATTATCTCCAAGAAATCGGTGATTATTATGTCCATTAAATCTGGGTGGTGAAAAATAAGGGCCAATTAGGTAATCTCCAATAATTCCTTTTTGCTTTGGGATGGTTTCCAACGTGGTCTTGTTTCATGTGTGTGGTAGTCCTCTCGTCCTCAGATAAAAGTCTTGTTCGTCTGATGTCGGCGACTCCTTTGTGGGAGCTTATTCGTTGAATTTGCTCGGATGCTCTGGGCTGCGGTCTTTAGATGAGACTTTTGGTCGTTCTAGGCGATGTTCGCTCAGCATGGTACTGATTCGTCTTTTATCTGGATTATCAGGAGTCCTTCTGACCCTGTTGACTTGGATGACCATCGAAGCTTCGCTTTCACTAGCCCTCATGCCTCCCAATGTATTACCCAATCCAGTTTCTTGGTATCTGCTCACAAACTCACCAGATGATTCGGTCCTCGTCGGTGAGTAGGAACGTGGGGTGTCTTCCAAGGTGATCACAAATGTGGCGGCAACTCGCCGTGCAATTTCTCATGAAATGTCCACTCCAACCACATATGAAATAGTTTTCTCTTGACGATCCTGTCCTCGTAGGTGAGTAGGAACGTGGGGGTGCCCACCAAGGTGATAACGAACGTGACAGTTACCTCACCCTGCCTTTTCTTTGGGAAAGCCGCCAACTTTTCTTTGAAATCCTACGGGGAATCTGGGTATTGAAGCTGGATACGTCTCTGCACGTGTTTTCAACTGGGTCCGGTACAACTGTTCTCTATGTTGGTCTCCATACTTCAATTCCAGAGCAGCTACTTGCGCTGCTGATCTTCCGGGATGGTTTGTGATATTTCTATAGCGGGTCCTCTCAAGGTCACTGTGGATGTATTATCTTTCTCTTCTTTTTTCCATCCATTTGCTGTTGCCAAGCCTCGGACTGCCTTCGATACAGGGATCATGGCGACTTCCTATCAAAATTCGGTAGTTTCATGGAATTGTGCGATGTGGCAACCCTGTCTTGGATCTACATTGGAGCGACTTTACTTCCAAGTTCTTCCAAGAGCTGTATCGTTTCCTCGTTCACCTCTTGTACCGCCCACACTTCTTCTTTTCTTGCTTCTTTTCGTACCGCAGTAACCCCTTCCTTCAGTTCAGCGATTTCCCCCATGGTTTTCTAGAACATATACTCAAAAAATGCTTTTGTTGCTTCATGTTCCTTCTCCTCTTGTTTCAGTCTCTAGTTCTGGTAAGGTCTCTACTAATAACCTGAAATTTCCTACACTTCATAAGTCGAAGCTATCGACAAAGTAGATGTTACTTGTGCGAATGCTGAATTTATATCTTCAAAAATCGTAAAGGACAGATTGAAGGAGCCACATCATTTGGTTTAATAAGCGCTTCAATTTCGAACGCAATTTCACTGGCTGTTTCTGAAGTAAAGTGTCAGGAAATCATAGATTTAGATAAAGAAGAACCTTATACCACAGTGAAATATCGGAAGAGAAAATCAGATAATAAGCCTATAATTGGCAGTAATAGTAATCTCACTACTAAAATTGAGTCAAATAAAGCTTTTTTACATGTTTTTAAAGGAAATCCAGATTTTATTGGAAATCATCCAGAGGCAACTTGTGAACAGATAAAATCAATGTATCCAAAATATTACTCCTCTTTCAAGGAGGTTACTATCAATGAATGTAACTTATCTGCAGCTTGGGTCCCAGAAAACTGGCCCACAGGTACCTGGGCTAACAAGTTTTTTCATTCGAAGGGACCAAGAAATTCATGAAGTGAAAATTCTTCTCAATATAAAATTGTTGATTCAGATATATCTCGTACAGAAACAAATCACAGTTCGTGATAATTTTTCATATTAACATCCAGTGTTTATCAAACAAATTGAACTCAATTAACATGTATCTTGAGAGTAATAACTCCGATATTTCATGCTTCTCTGAACACTGATTAGATGAACGTATCATTCATCTATCAATATACAAAATTATAGTCTAGCATCGTATTTCTGTAGGAATGAAATGAGACATGGGTGTTTCAATTTTCGCTGTTGAAAACATGGAATATAGGGCTCTAGAATCAAAAGAATTTTCGATTGAGGTTCAGGCAGAATTCTGTGCAATTGAGCTCATCTATTATGATATCATACTGATTGGACTCTATAGATCACCAAATGGGGACATACACAATTTCATTGACTGAAAAAATTATAAGGGAGAAGGGGGCAGATTCGGACATCGTTTTACAAAACATTATAACTCCATCGATTGTTAACATTATCAAGATATTGAAATGTCGTCAAATAGGACCTTCTTGTTATATGACTTCTCATTATCAAATACATGAAAATTTTGAATATTTTTTCAGGAAATGTAATATTAGTGAATTTGGGGAATTGTCCGTAAGTGCCCCATGGCGGGGCACTTTCGGACATGAATGGGGTAGGATCGGACGAATATACATGTCTGAAATGCTGCTTTACTTTCCATATATAATTGTTGACAAAATACTATGAAACATTACTTAACATCGTAACCAAAAAAATTTACATTAAATTGAAGAAAATATGCCATTTTTGAAGTCCCCTGTGTTGTCATGGGCTTAGGTAACTTTCATACAATGTCTTTCCTCTCAATATATGAAATATCCTCAACTTCTGGATAAACAAATCCTTCTATATACTTCTTTAAAAATGTTACTTCGAATTCCCCATTTTCCATTACATATAACTTTTCCAACATAATGTAAGGATCTTTTTTTTGTTGCGAACTTCACTAATAGATAATCATCTCTTAGGATTTTTTCGTCATCTAAAAGTTCATTGAGCTCATCATCATCAGCACTAAAATCTAAATCCATATCAGAGTCGGACAAATCATTTTAAATTTTTTTCGTGGCAATAAAAGTTAAATTTATATCAGAATCTGATGACGAAATGTCATCTGAAACTGCTTTATTCTTTTTTCTCCTCTTTGATTGCTTACTACTTTGCATTTTCTTTGGTTTAGATTCAGACACCAATTTTCTCAAAGTGTTTGTTTTCTTCACATTCATCAATTTGGCTTTCTTCAATTATTCTATTCTTTCTTTCTCAGGAGTACTGGTGTAAATTCTTGATTTTCCCTTTCTCGATTTTCTGGTAGTGTTTCTGGGACAAGCCTTCGGTAAGGGTTTCACATCTGATGGTTTAACAATAGATACAATAGAAAGTTATATCAATTTTGGGTTTGGTAGATTCATATATTATTATATTCGACACATCCCTCACTATATCTTCTACTTCATGATTTTTGGATGATAATTGAATTTCATCACTGGAATTAGGCTGAACAACAATACTTGTATCAACTATTTTTGTAGAAGACTCCTTATTTTCAAGAGGACGGTCTGTTGCAAATGAGGCACAGAAATCCTCGTCTTTATAAACTAGAGAGTTGATAGGCCATAACCAAGTACTGTTGAAATTACTTATAATATTACAGGGAGTGAAAGTTTGCAAATATGGTTGTGCTGACAACTTGGCAACATCATAAATGGTTATTGGTTTACCAGGGTTCGACAGAATGAAATCATTGAAAGAAATCCTGCATTTGGATTTGAATGGACCATACACTCTCTTATCCAGTGGCTGCATTTTATGTGTGCAATGTGGCGGGAATGACAATAATACAATTCCGTGTTCTCTTGCAAACAAGATGGCATCAAGAGAAACGTGTGTCTCATGATCATCCATCAGCAGCAGAATTTTATTTGTGGGGCTACTGTTCGTATGTTTTTTTATATGCTCTGACAGTTTGAGAAACACCCTAGTCGACATCCATCCCGATTTCTCAGCATAACCTACAGCCCCAGGAACGGCACCGTACAAGAACTGTTCCTTCATCCTCACACGAGGAAAGATATAAAGAGGTGGAATTGAAGCCCCGACAGCCGATATTATTCCACACATCGTGACAAGAGATCCTCGTTCAGCAGATACGCATTGTCCTACAGCTTTTGATCCTCTTTCTGCTATCACCTTCGGTGCTTGAAGGACTGTGGTTATACCCGTTTCATCGGTGTTCCATATACGATCTGGTGAGAAATTACATGTGGCCTGCACTAAGGCATAATTATTGAAAAATTCCTCCTCATTGGCTCTGTTGAAAGCTGAAGCTCTTGCAATACTTGTATTTTCAGGTTTGCGATTGGAAAGCCTTGGATGGTGCTTCATGAAACATTGCATCCAATCAATTCCTGCTTTTTTGTTGATTCCCCAATTTCTCGGAATTTTCTTATTCAGTTTCGAAGCATATTGGATAGCCAGTCCACGACAGAGTTCATATGTCAAGACGTAACATATCTTTAAACTTTTTTCGAGATATATCTCCAACTCGATTTCTTCATTTCGTGAGAACACTTGCCATGTTGCATATTTTGATGATGCAAACTCTTTCTCTGATTCACCACCTTCATTTCCAGAGTCTTCTATGTTATTGTTGGAACGCTTTTTAGCTCTGACAACTCTGTCAAATAAAGTTGATTTAGGTTTATTGAATCTCTTTGCAGCAGCTCTCAAAGACATACTCTGGCTGATAACATTCTTCACAGCATTTTTCAAGATTCTTCTAGGAATATCTGGCTGAGCAGGAAGTTTCCTTTTGTATGTTCTCACCATCCTACAAACAGTAAGAAGTTACTAAAATATCATGGGGCATATCCGGACAAACGCGAAAATGAAGCAGGGGGCAGCTCCGGACAGTCCAAACCTGCCCCACATATTTTGTCCGAACGTGCCCCAGCTGTATATAGTTGAGTTTTATTGTCACAATTTCTTCATACACTTAACAATCCTTATACTTTTTTGAGGTTAGATAAATAACAATATGCGTTCTTCCTGATAGACTCATAATTTCTTACCTGAATTTCACTCCTTGAGGTGTACGACCTTACTAGTTGATATCTCAACCTTGTATCACTAATCCTTTTTGGGAACTTCTGCATATATATATCCACTTTTCAATCAAATTCATGTTACACGACCTGGCGTCAACGATTCCAAACTGTTTACAGAAGCATTTGTCAATGATTGGTGGATCTGGCGTAAATGCCTAGCGGTAAATTTGAAATGTCCGGAAGTGCCCCATGTCCGAACCTGCCCCCTTCTCCCCTATTACATTGCGCTACAATCAAACATAGAATAATAATTGCTGGTGATTTCAACCTGAATTTTCGTGGCAAATCATCTGCTCTCACTGAACTCGTTGACGTGTTACATTATTTTGGTATTGCCATCACAATCTCTGAAGTTACTATAATAACTGCAGTCATCCACTTGTATTGACAACATCTCCACAGAGAACCACGCACACATCTTATGGGAAAAAGTCTTTCGGTGAAAATGGCTGGATTTATATATTGTAGCTGGAGCCATCCTTAGTGAAAGTCTCTATTGGCCCAACTCGATCGTATGACCATATTCGGCGCTAGAGGGTGCCAAATCATGAATTTTGTGATTTTTGGAGAAATTCAGCTGAATAAAAAAATATCAATATCTCATTTATATTCAATATTGTGTGCGACTGGTTATGCCTAAAATTCGTGAGAAATATTTTTCCTACGAGGTTATAAGTTGATTGTTTATCAATGATGATCAATCAGAATGGTTTGTTGATCGACCAAAATATAATAAAGCTATGAATACAGAGTGTTTGGAATAATGAAGGGCCCATATTATATATATGTGATTACTCCAAATCACGAATTTCATTATTTTTGGGTGAATTCAGATAAATGAAAAACATTTACATCTTATTTGTGATCGATATTCAACTGTTGTTCAACTGAGCGTTACTAAGATTCGTGAATGATTTTTCTATAAAACAAAAGCAAAAATTCTATAGGGTAGTTTCCAATATACTCAATTTTTAGGTGGAATAATTGGCCTTCGAGACTATGAGTTGATTATTATTCACGATCGATCAGAATGGAAGTTGATCTCTCAAAATAAAATGCAATTGAAAATACAGAGTGTTTCACATAAGGAAGGCTCCATTCAATTTGAATAAGTAATTAGATACTCTTCTCGAGGATTCAATCATGACTCCGTTCTCAACAGAGAGCTGAAGTCATATATTAACCATTTGAACAAAAACCAATACTGTCACAACCAAACTATTTCCACTTCAAGGAAGTCGCCACTGTGAGAAAGAAGATAAGCTGTTTTGAAAAAAAATATTTTGGAACCATTGAAAATGACTTATGCCTGGTCTGCAAACATATCCATTGCATGATTTGGGTTCAGCTGTTGTCCTCTGTTCAAAGCATCATGTATTCTATCGAGAAGTTGCGAACTAGGATATCTGATATTAGCCTGGCATATCTGGCATATCCGAGGAACCACAACACACTAGCTACGTGTGCACATGATCCCAGATTCCTAGAGCTTCTTCTCGCTGCACCTTATCCTGAATGTATGGATAACCCTGAAAAGGAAGTAGAGCTTAAGAAATTTATTACTAATTGAACATCTCAAATTATCATGAATGTCAGACTTTGATAATCATTTATCGAAAAACTATGTGAAGAAAGGAACATAAGTGTATCCTCAAACGTTACCGAAGGAGGCATGTTTTACAATAATATTAATATGTATGTTTTCAAACGGTTTTATTGAGTGTGGCTTGTTGTGTGTGTGTGTGTGTGTGGCTTATGTGTGTGTGTGTGTTTGTAGCACTATACTTGTGGCATCTTGTGTGTGAATAATCCTGAACTCTGGCATCCGCTCAGAACTGTGGCACCTTACACTCTGTGCCACAATTTTCATCGTCGTTTCAATGAAAACTATATGACATATCCCAATGCTTTCTATCGCAGAGGGTGTCATTATGATCATATCATTCGTTGGAGCGGTTATTACATGTACTACGCGTGTATTTTACCAACTATTCAAAAAAAACATCGAAGTGTGTGACGTGCCACAATTCAGTTTTATTCAGGTAGTATTCACACACAGTACTGTGGCACACAATATTTATCGATGAAAGCGACATCTGATGGAGACACAGGCACTAATTACAGTGTTGCCATTTCACCTAGTCCAGCTTGCTGCGGACCCTCATATAGTGAGTAGGTATTGGGTATTTACACTTGTTAGTTAGTTTGGGTCAAATCTTGAAAGTGAATTTTGACCGACTTCTAGTCGTCCGATTAATTTGAAATTTGGCAAGTGTTCATAATTCCGGTGACAATGCATTATGGAATTTGTGAGAGATAAAAACAAAATGGCGGCTCCAAGATGGCGGACGAGATTTGTAATTAGGGTCCGATTTGATTCAAAATTGGTATGTGGAGGTTATTGGAGTCGGATATTATTAATTTTTGGTCAAAATTCATAAATTCAAGATGGAGGTTCCAAGATGGAGGACGAGTTTTGTGATTGTGGTCCGATTCGTTTCAAAATTGGTATGCGGCGGTTTTAGCGGTCGGAGATTTTGACGTTTTTGTCAAAATTCATAAATTTAAGATAGCGGCCCCAAGATGGAGGTAGAGATTTCTGATTATGGTCATATTTTATTCAAAATTGGTATGTGGGGGTTTTCAAGTTCGAAGATTTGGCAAAATTTGTAAATTCAGGATGGTGACTTCAGGATGGCGGACGAGTTTTGTGATTATGGTCAGATTCTATTCAATATTGGTGTGTGGGAGTTTTTGGGGTCGGAGATTATGATCTCTTTCAGTTCAAAACTCACAGGAAAGATACCTTGTAATATTCTATTAGAAATGAACAGATTAATGCAAACTAACTGAAAATTAAAAATAAAATAACTAATAAAAAGCCTTTTCAAAGACAAGATTTTATTTAAACCTTGTACTGAAACGTATGAAATAAGTTTGAGTCATCGCAGACAATGATTTAATTATTTTTTGTTGAAATAGTCTCTCCTTTTCAGCTTCTCATTGGCTGCAATACATTTCTCGCATTCCACTTTTCCTGTTACTATACCATTTTTCGTATTATTCTTGAAAAATCTGAACACGCCCTTTTCTTCTCGCTGTGTCCATGGTGTTGGAATACTTCTTCCTTTTTTCAACCCTTTGGTTCATCAAGTTCTTTAATATAATCTTCTTTTTCTAGAAGTCCTTATTCACTTGCCACTTTTTCTGGATTTTCTTGTCCTAAATAATGAATAAATCATTAGAAAAATATTTTCTCGACAATATGCCATTTATTTGAAGATCTGGAACTACTTTCAAGGCCGTTGTTCAGTCTGAATTTAACCTCGGGTCAATTGAATTCGGTTCTGTTGCTAAAGATTGGCCAATCGAATCACTGGCTCTTCAGCTACCAAACTGAGATTAGTTGAACTTATATCTTAATGCAATGAAACTGGAAAAGTTGAATGGTGATGAGGCTGCGTTTTTGATAAGGTGATGGTGATAAGATAAGATAGGTAAATACAAACTTTTATTCAAATTGCTCCATTCGTATGTCTGTCAGTCTTTCCAGTTCAAAATGTGCAATCCAATTTGGAACCACGGCTGCCAGCATTCGATTGAGCTGAAATTTGGTAATTCCAGTGACAATACTTTATTGATTTTTGTTAGAAAAAAAAATGGCGGCACCAACAACTACGTCCCCGGCTATAGCCACGGGGGTCATTGAACTACATCTGATAGATATTGAGAAAGGACCCTAACTCAAAAGAAATTTGAAAATTAAATAACTATCTGAATAAAAATGCAAATTTTCACTTTTAGTTCTTTTCTTTTGACTTAGGGTCCTTTCCCAATATCAGATGTAGTTGAATGACCAGCGTGGCTTTAACCGTGGAAGTAGTTGTTTTCTGTTAGATATCCCCAAAAAATAACCCATTTTTTATCGTGAATTGTTCAATTCACAGAAAAATCTTTCAATTCAATATTCTATTGAGAATGTTTCCCTTTTCAACATGAATATCCCACAAGAGGTTATCTTGAACGATGGAAGATAGCGACTAAAGTTTATTTTTCAGTCGCAGATTATTCCACATCTGATTTTATGAACATTAAACAAATTAAAAAAATGTTGTTAACAAAATTTGTATATCCATATGTTTTGCTATTGGTGTTTTTGCATTAAACGGAGGCATTTAATAACATCCGAAAAATATTTTTTAGGATATTTGTTTATAAATCCTGTTCATATTCTCAAACAAATCAATTTGTCAATTCCTTGAAATATATTCAAAAAGTACGGATGGCTATTTGTTATATACATAAACTGTTACTACTTACCGTTTTAAACGAATCACTTCTATGGCAACTCGTAACCGTGATGATATTCATCTAGAATATTATGTTTTCTGTTCATCTCAATTGTGGCATCACACACAGTCACGATTTTTCAATAAATTTCAAAATAACCCTACGGTTGACCCTGTGAAATTTTTTGCTCGAACGATTTTACAGTAGTGTCGAAATCCCATTAGATCTGCCTATTTTTTACCATGTTTTTATTAACTTGCTTTCTTGTCTGTCTGTATGTTCGGGTGGAATTTTTTAAATGAATTTGAGCCACTTCTAGTTGTCAGATTAACTTGAAATTTGGCAGATGTTCATAATTCCGGTGACAATGCCTTATGAGAAAAAAACTAGATGGCGGCTTCAAGACGGTGAACGCATTTTGTGATTATGGTCTAATTCGATTCAAAATTGGTATGTAGGGGTTTTCGGGGTCAAAATTCACGTATTCAAGATGACGGTTCCAAAATGGCGGACAAGTTTTGTGATTATGGTTCGATTTAATTCAAAATTGGTATATGGGGGTTTTTGGTGACGGAGATTATTATTATAATTCACAAATTCTAGATGGTGGCTCCAAGATGGCAAACGAGTTCTGTGAGTATGGTCCGATTCTATTGAAAATTGGTATGTGTGGGTTGTCTGAGTCGTAGACTATGAGATTACTGTCAATATTTACAAGTTCTAGATGGCGACTCCAAGAGAGCGGACGAGTTCTGTGATTATGGTCCGACTAGATTCAAAATTGGTATGCGGAGGTTTTTGGGGTCGGAGATTGTGATTTTTTTGGTCAAAATTCACGAATTTAAGATGACGACTCCAAGGTGGCTGACGAGTTTCGTGATTATGGTTCGATTCCATTCAAAATTGGTATGTGGGGATTTTCAGGATAGGAGAATATACATTTTTTGTCAAAATTCACTAATTTGAAATGACGGTTTCAAGATCGTGAACGAGTTTTGTGATAATGGTCCGATTCTATTGAAAATTGGTTTGGTTGGTTTTCGGCATCAAATATTATAAATTTTTGGTAAAAATTCACGAATTCAAGATAGCGACTCCAACATAGCGAACGAGTTTTGTGATTATGGTTTAATTCGATTTAAAATTGGTATATGGGGATTTTCGAGGTCGCAGGTTATGAATTCACCAAGTCAATATAGCGGTTCCAATTTGGCGAACAAATTTTGTAATTATGGTCCGATTCCATTCAAAAATGCTATGTGGGGGTTTTCGGGGTCGGAATTCACAAATTCAAGATAACGGCTCCAAGGCGGCGGACAAATTCTGAGATTGAAGTCCGATTCGATTATAAATTGATATGTAGGAGTTTCCGTGGTCAGAGATTATTGCAAAATTACACAAGACTAAAAAGCTGAAAATAATTATTTGCATATTTTTTTAATACACCACCTTTTTAAAACAGTGTACAATAATTCATCCTAGCCTCATACAGATTTATAACTTCATTCAGATTCCTAAAACAAAAAATAATAGTTTAAAAAAACTAAAAAACACGCTTTCATAGAAAAACAAACTGAAAAAAATATAAAATAAGAAAAAAAAAATTTTATCTTAAAAAAAGGGTGGGGTGCATGATATCAATTACCTGTGATCTGAGACATTCCTTACTTCACTGCCCTAGGTATGTAATGTACTATACAGTGCTAGTCAAAAGTCCCCTCCCCCCCTCGTATCTTTTGAACGGGTATACTTATAATAATGAAATTTGGAGGGTGGAAATAAACGGATGTAGGCTTCTCAACTGGTCATAACAGGTGACGCAATAGTCATAAATGACGTCACAAGGCCACTGTGACCAATAATTTTAAATGGGACCCTATGGCAAGTGACAGCTCGTTTGAAAGGTATTGACATACCTATTCCAGTCATACCAATTTTGTTTGGGTTTCGGCTGATTTTGATTGATGAATTGAAAAAATACAGAAAATTATAGTTTCGCATTTAATTAATAAAGATTTTTAAAGTACGCCTCTGGTTAATTGCAAAAGGTTGACGTTTTGAATTCTCTACTTGTCAAAAGTGTTTATACCTTGAAAATTTACCTAAGCTATTGTTTAACAGAGACGTTTAAGTGTTTACATAGGCAAAATGGTACGTACTGTAGCCGACAAAGTAGCAGCTATCTTAATAATTGGTGAATGGAAACAATTTCCATGCAGCGGAACGACTGTTTAATGAGAGGTACCCCGATCATATATCGAGGGTTTATTTGAGGGAGCTTTTCGGAAGTTTGAAGCATCAGGTAGTGTTCAAGATGCCAAACGATCTGGTCAACCAACAATTAGTGATGACAAAAAATTGACATAATTGGAGAAATGGTGGTAAACCCTACTTCTTCCACAGCCCAAGTTGTCGTCTATCTGTGAAGTCAGTCAAAGGACAGTACATAGGGTGTTGGCTAAAACAAATTTCATCCATACAAATTAAAAATGGTGCACCAACTTTCAGATGATGACCCACCGAAGACTAGAATTCTGTGAAACTATGTCCAATAAAATGAACCAACAACCAGGCACCATACAGACAATTTGTTTTGTGACGAAATCTTTCTTTCTCAATGGAAATGTTAACACTCAAAATGTGGGTATTGGAGTGACACAAATCCTCACATCTTTCGTGAAAAACATACAATTTCCAGAAAAGTAAATGTTTGGGCAGGTATTTTGGGAAACCACATAGTTGGGCCTCTTTTCTCAATGCTAACTTAACCGGTGAATTGTATCTGGAGATGTTACAAAATGATATTGAGTCGTTAATTCTTGAAATTCTAGAAGATAATCCAGATGAATTCGACAACTTGGAAATAACGTTTCAACAAGATGGTGCTCCGCACACTATTACGGTCAGTAAGACGTTACCTAGATGAAGAATATCGTGGTAGATGGATTGGACGACGAGGTTCGATCGAATGGCCAGCTCGGTCACCGGACCTTACACCATTAGATCTTTTCTATGGGGGTACTTGAAATCTAAGGTTTACGCTACAGCACCTGACAGTATTGCCATTCTGAAACAACGAATTGTTGAAGAATGTAGGGCAATTTCCGCTGACACACTGGGACGAGTACGACAAGAGTTTAGCAATAGGATGCATTACTGCCAGGAAGTAGATGGAGCACATTTTGAACACTTATTATAAGAACTGGTTCTTAAATCTTTAATAATTAAATGCGAAACTATAATTTTCGTATTTCTTCAATTTATCAATCAAAATCAGCCGAAACCCAAACAAAATTGGTATGACTGAATAGGTATTTTCAATACCTTTCAAACGAGCTGTCACTTGCCATAGGGTCCCATTTAAAATTATTGGTCACACTGGCCTTGTGACGTCATTTATGACTATTGCGTCACCTGTTATGATCAGTTGAGAAGCCTACATCCGTTTATTTCCACCCTCCAAATTCCATTATTATAAGTATACCCGTTCAAAAGATACGAGGGGGGAGAGGACTTTTGACTAGCACTGTATAATGATTGATACCATGCACCCCACGCGTTTTTAAGATAAAATAAATGTTTTTCTTATTTTCTATTTTTTTAGTTTGTTTTTCTATAAAAGCATGTTTTTTAGTTTTTTTAAACTATTATTTATTTTTAGCTTATTGCTATATAAGCGTGTTTTTTAGTTTGGTTTTCTATAAAAGCCTGTTTTTTAAAACTATCATTTATTTTTAATTTTTTAGTCCTTATTGCTATATAAGCGTGTTTTTTAGTTTTTTAAACTATAATTTCATTTTTAACATTTTAGTCCATATTGCGTGTAACGTGTTGAAATCTCCGACCCCAAAAACCCCCACATACTAATTTTGAATAGAATCGGACCATAATTAAAAAAATCGTCCGCCATTTTGGAGCCGCCATCTTGCATTTCCCAATTTTGACATAATACTCATAATCTCCAACCACGAAAACCCTAGATACCAATTTTGACGAATCGGACCATAATCACAAAACTCGTCCGCCATTTTGGAGCCGCCATCTTGAATTTTTCAATTTTGACAAGAGAATCATAATTTCCGACCACGAAAACCTCCAGATACCAATTTTGAAGCAAATCGGACCATAATCACAAAACTCGTCCGACATTTTGGAGCCGCCATTTCGAATTTTCCAATTTTGACAGAAAATAATAATTTTCGACCACGAAAACCCTCAGATACCAATTTTGAAGCGTATCGGACCATAATCACAAAACTCGTCCGCCATATTGGAGCCGCCATTTTGGTTTTTTTTCCACACAAAATTTCTCAATGCATTGTCACCGGAATGATGTACACCTGCCGAATTTCAAATCATTCGAACGTCTGGAAGTGGGTGAAAATCAAGTCCAAAGGAGTCGGTTACAAACATACAAGTGAAGCCAATAAAAAGCGTGTAAAAACGTGGGGTTCATGCATTAAATAATATACCACGTTTTTCGCTGCAGGAATCTGATTGGGATAATAAATCTGTATTGTGCTAGAAGGAATTATTTTTCACTTTTCAGTCCGTTTTATAAACGTGGCTTATTAAAAAAAAAAAAATTCAATTTCAATAGCAATTTTAATTCTTCAAGTCCAGCTGAAGTCTAGATACACTGGATATAAAGATCATCAGGGACGTCCAATAGTGGTGGTAGTAGATGAGTACTTCTCATGGACGTAATTTTTATTTCAGTAACTATAAAGAAAACGCCTACGAGATTCGAACATGGGCACTTTGTAGTCTAGTTTCGGATTTACATCTGTCGTGTTCAAAGCTTATGATATTCAGCGATGTGCTACTGGCCGTTTTGGGGATAACCCGAATTCTGAATTTTATTGGGGGGACCATTTCCATTGACGATTGTTTATTATATCATTTTTGAAAAGCACATCATTCAGCTATGCGATAGTTATCATTGAAAGGTCGTCCAGTGGACGTGTGGTTTCAAACATTCACCATGTTTGGACACACAATAGATGGTGGTTATGCAATGGACGTCCAATAGATATCAAGTGATGTGCGGGGGTGTTGCCTTTTTATTCGCTCATAATATTCATATAGGATAGTGAAATGGGATAACAACATACAAAAAGTGGTTGAATCCTAAATAATGCAATTTTTTCAATAGATCCACTTGAATAAAAAATATTATTTGGACTTTTTATTGTATTTTTGAGAAAATGTTGCACACGTTTGACCCCAGGTGGGAAAGATCTTTGAGGGTGTACCACAAAAAAAAATATTTTTCAGATATTATTGAACACTTTGTGAAAAAAAAGACACAATTATACACAGGAAGTGCGATTTTAATTCTCAAACCGCTAGAATGAAAACAATTTAGAAATGTCGTTCAGAGTTTTTACCCGCCAACTTAGTTGCGAAGCAACCTTCGGAAGTCTGAGACTTGTGGAAGTTGAGAAGACCGGGACCTTAAATTTTTAAGTGTGATCCGAAGCACTACTCGGCTGGTAACCGTGGAGAGTCTGAGGGATTGATATCTAGGTACCAAGAATGTTCGGTTGGTCACCTATTTCCTTCCGCTCAACGAATCAACTAAAATAAATTTTTATTTGAGTCGAACCCAATTAGTGCCTCAAATAATTTGCATGTACAATTTTTTGGCGATTTTGACTCCGAAAATAGATTTTTTCAAGGTTTTTCACATAAAAAGATACTTTTGTTTCAAGTCGATTCATGCTTAATTCATTTATTGTACTTCGTGTGGGTGTTCCGTTTTTGAATGAATCATGTAGTTATGGCACCCTACACACTCATCATCCCGAAACCAAAATAATATTCAGCTTGAATATTATTTTCTATGTATTTGTGCCACAATCTTGTGTGTGCCACCTTGTAAAATTGGCAACACCGCCTTAACACATTCGTATGAGTTCAAATAATTGTGGCAAATATATTACACACTTTGCCCCATTTCTCATTGTTGAGGCATCTTCACACATGATTCACAAATATAGATATTTATGGCATAGGATGCCATAATTTAAAACTGTGATAATTCCTGTAATTTGGAGTGTAACGGAGATCTGAAAATAGCTGAAGATTCCCAATAGATGGATCTACCAGTATGGTTGATACAATCAAAAGTGCCACAATTGAGGGATATTCATGCGATGCCACAATTATTCTGATTCGTGTATGGGTGTGTGTGTGTATGTGGCTTGTGTTGTGTGGCTTGTGTGTGTTGTGTGAGTGGGTCAAATCTAGTAATTGAAATTTTACCCCTTTCCTGTTGACCGATTGATCTGAAATTTGGTACATACGTTGAGTTCTGATGACAATACAATTACGTGTATTCAGTATCATTGTGAATCCGAAATGGCCGCCGCCACAAATGGCGGATTACATATTTTTTTACAACCCCCTCAATATGGATATCAAATGAAAGGGTTCGACTAGTAGAATACAGTACACCATGAAAAATTCCAAATCCAGGATGACGTCCGAAACAAAATGGTGGATCATAGAATTTAGACAGTCAATGCAACCCCCTCAATATGGATATCAAATGAAAGAGCTTGACTAGTAGAATACAGTACACCATGGAAAAAATCCATATTCAAGATGGCGTCCGAAACAAAATGGCGGATCATAGAGTTTAGACAGTCAATACATTAAAACTGAAATCCTTAATTTTGTCATGGGTTCCTACTGTCCACAAAATGCAAGGCAGCACTGCAGACCACGTAGTTGTGTATTTAGGATCAAAATTGTTAGAGGAAGGACAAGCTTACGTGGCACTGAGTCGAGTAAAGTCTTTGGAAGGATTATGTATTGAGGAGTTAGATTGCAACAAGCTGACAGGAAAGAAACCTTATAATAATGAAGCACTAAATGAACTAAATAGAATGAGAAATATTAAGTAACTAAAAAAAAAAAAACTTGAACATAAAATAGTAAAAAAATCTTTTAAACGGTTATTGTAAAGAAACATAATAATGATGCAGATAATGTACTAAAAGCTCAAAAATAAAATAAGTTAAATTTTTTTTTAAATAAACGGTTTTATTGTAAAGAAACATGATAATGATGCAGGTAATGTACTAAAAGATAAAAACATAATTGGGTAGGTACTAGTTACCAGTCTTCACACCACTCTCTTCATCAATATCAGACTTAAATGAAATCGTGGGGTGTGTCGAATTTCTATCATCTACAGTCAACCCCTCATATCATTATGGGCTATGTGCACACAGTGGCGCCGCCTAGCGAACGCAACATTTCGGGAATTATTTGATAGTTAGATGACAAGCCATGTTTTGATGATTTCTATCAAAATCGAGTGAGAAATATGAAACAATGTCAATATCTGGAAACAATTTATAATAGTTGTGAGTCAAGCAAATGGATTTTATAATGAGAACAGGATTTGAAAGTATAAAACATATATTTCCAACCTCAAACTGTGATGATGAAAGGTAATGAATTATCTTCGGCATATTTGAGAAATGTTGAAGAACTGAGAATTAACGGCCAAACTTATTTAATACAAGCCCATATTATTAGGCAAACCTCAGTGAAATTAACATCCTACAAAACATCTTTGAATGTAAGTACCCTGCGTTGTTGTTGAGTTGAGCTGGATTGATTTCAGTTACTCTTCCAGATATTGGTTGATTTGGTCCTTGTCATAAAACGTTTGTACAGACGTGTGAACTCATAATATCCCGCAAATAAAATTGATTCACTGAAATCGTTAAATGAGGTTGTCACACTTACTTTTTCGTTTTTACACTAGCTATCAATTTCTTTCTTTACTCTAATTTCCAGGCTGATTTTGGAAAAGTATGAAATTTATTTTTTCCTTATTTGTACTCATATCAAGAGTTCTTGAATTATTAGTGGAATAATTCCATTTAGTGGAATGGTCATGTACAGTGCTATAAATGAGTATAGCCTGTCTATCTACATATAAATTATTGTCATGAGAATATCTGAATATTTTTTCTGACGAGTAATTCGACAAGGCAAACAAAATTCATGGTGAACTATATAATTTCATAATTATGGTTCTATCGAATGAACGAATGCAATATATTTACAATTTTTATATAATAAAGATCCCTGAATGCTGCAGGTATTGTAACACCTTGTAGGGTGTTGTTGTTGTTATTGTTTTTATTTTGGTCATATATATATATATATATATATATATATATAAAGTGAATTATTTTCTCGACTGTACTTATATTATTTTGTAGAATTAGCGGGTATTCAGTCAGGTTTTATATAAAGAAAAACTCTTTTTCACTTTTCCAAGCTTTCGACAAATTTATTTTGTCTTTATCAAGCCTAAAAAAATAAGAATGATTGGAAAATATCAAATATGAATAATTGGTATGAACTAACATGTAAAATGAGTTAAATTAACGAATATATCTATATGAAATATATCGACATTACGTCTTCAAAAATTGCCACATTGATAGACATTCGCATTTTTGTGAGTAGTTGATGATTATTTGTTGGGGCGTACAGGGAATATTTTTATGGATATTTATTATGCATAAAAGTTCATTTTGTAAGTACGCACGAGTAAATTCTGCTTAGTTGGTCGATGTCAGATCTCTCTTATTCATGATATTTACATCACTATTAATTGGCACCTAAAAAAAGTCTTTTTGTGAAATTTTGTTCTTGATATATAATTTTTGTATCATGATAATTCATTATGTGATCTTGGTTCACTACATGATCAGAGAGTGCACAAGAAAGTTTTTGGAGTCTACAGTCACTTTTATGAGGAGCGATTCGAGATTTCAAAGTTTGACTCGTTCGTCCAATGTAATTTTTGTCACAAGAACCACAAGTTATACTATAAACTGAATTGCTTTTCATCGATGCACATTCTCCGTCTTTCAACTTTGTATATATTTTATTTATTGAAAGGATATTTCTTTGTGAAATTTCAATACTGAGTTCACTTTTGAATACATTAATAATTTTAGGAGACAATGGTATGGTATTGATCCGAAAGTAATTATGTTACTGGGATTTGGAACAATAGTATCTGTATTCACAGTTTCATTAGAAATTTTGTTGAATAATAATTTATTGAGTAGGCTATGAGGATAAGAATTGTCTCTTAATATTTAGTATAGTTTTTTAAATTTTTATCTAAAAGAGATGGGTGTACTATTTTATGTATTCTACTGTTCATTACCAAAATTAAATTGATTTTTGTTTTATATGGATGGCGAGAGAAATAATTGATATATTTTCTGGAATTGGAAGATTTGATGTGCCAATCTAAAATAATAGTATTGTTTTCGGTTCTTATCAAAAGAGTGTCTAAAGAGGGTATCGTATAATCTGTTTCTTCTTCTTTTGTGAACTGAATGTTTGTATTCAATAGTTTCAATCTAATTGAAATATCATGAAGAAATGTACGTCCATTAAATAAAATATTTACAAAATTGAAAGACGGAGAATGTGCACCGATGAAAAGCAATTTAGTTTATAGTATACCTTGTGGTTCTTGTGACAAAAATTACATTGGACAAACGAGTCAAACTTTGAAATTTCGAATCGCTGGTCATTAAAGTGACTGTAGACTCCAAAACTTTCTTGTGCACTCTCTGATCATGTAGTCAACCAAGATCACATAATGAATTATCATGATAAAAAATTATATATCAAGAACAAAATTTGAAAAGACCTTTTTTAGAAATGGTGGCAATTATAGTGAGTAATATCATGAATAAGAGATCTGACATCGACCAACTGAGCAAAATTTACTCGTAGGTACTTACAAAATGAACTTTTATGCATAATAAATATTCATACAAAAATCCCCTGTACAACCTAACAAAGAAACATCAACTAGTCACAAAAATGCAAATTTGACAATTTTTGAAGTCGTAATGTCGATATATTTTATATACATATATTCGTTAATTTAACTCATTTTACATGTAAGTTCATACCAATATTTGATATTTTCCAATCATTCTTATTAAGCCTTGAAAAAGACGAAATAAATTTGTCGAAAGCTTGGAAAAGTAAAGAAGAGTTTTTCTTAATATAAAACCTGACTGAATATCCGCTAATTCTACAAAATGAAATTATATATATATATATATATATATATATATATATATATATATATACAGTGCTCCTCAAAAGTCCTCTCCCCCCTCTTATTTTTGGAACGATTATACATAAACAAGTGAAATTTGGAAACTGAATATTAAAGGTTGTAAACGTTCCTACTAGTGATGATAGATGACGAAATCGTCAAATATGACGTCACGAGGCCATTGTGACCAATAATTTTAAATAGAACCCTACGGCAAGCGACACCTCTTTTAAAAGGTATCGAAAAAACCTATTCAATGATACTAATTTTGTTTGTGTTTATGGCAGTTTTAATGGCTCATTAGTAAACACTGAAATTTAAATTCCATTCAGTATGATATTAATTACAGATTTAGGAATCAGTATCTACTTAAAGAAATTGCTCGAAGTGACCTCCATTTACTTCCTGACAGTGAAATATCCTATTTTTAAACTCTTCTCGTACTTTTGCAAATGTGTCTGCGGAAACAGCCTCACATTCTGCAACAATACGTTGTTTTAAAACGTCAATATTGTCAGGTTCAGTGGCGCAAACCTTCGATTTAAGGTACCCCCACAGAAAAAAATCCAAAGGTGTGAGGTCCAGTGATCAAGCTAGCCATTCCGTTGAACCCCGTCGTCCAATCCATCTACCACGATACTCCTCATCCAAATACCGTCTTACTGCACTGTAATGATGTGGAGGAGCACCATCCTGTTGGAATGTTATTTCCAAATTAACGAATTCATCTGGATTATCTTCCAAAATTTCAAGGATTAACGGTTCTATTGCGTTTTGCAACAGCTCCAGATAAACCTCACCAGTTAAATCAGTATTTAAAAAAAGAGGCCCAATGATGTGGTTTCCCAGGATACCTGCACAAACATTGACCTGGGGAAATTGGGTATGTGTTTCACGAAACAGGTGAGGATTTGCGTCACTCCAATACCTCACATTCTGTGTATTTACATTTCCATTTAGATAGAAAGTACTTTCGTCACTAAACCAAATTGTTTTGACATAGTCTGGCTGTTGGTTAATTTTAGTTTCTATATTTTCACAAAATTCTAGTCTTCGGTCTGGGTCGTCGTCTGAGAGTTGATGAACCATTTTTAATTTGAATGGATGAAATTTGTTTTTTTTCATCACCCTGTGTACTGTACTTCGACTGACTTCACAGGTAGATGCAACGTGAGTTATTGAAGAAGTAGGATTAACTATTACTTCTGCCAGTATATCAATTTTTTTCTCATCAGAAATTTGTGGTCTGCCAGATCGTTTCGCATCATTAATACTACCCGTTGTTTCAAACTTACGAAGAAGCTTTCTTAAATAAGTCCTCGAAACGGGGGGATCGGGAAACCTCTCATTGAAAATGCGTTCTGCTGCATGAATATTTTGTCCAGTTTCACCAAGAATTAGGATCGCTGCTACTTTATCACCTAAAGCACGTACCATTTCGCTTCTTGAAACGTTCAGCTCACAACAGTTTAACAAATTATTAAAATGTACAAAAATATTAAAAGTACCAAAAGCTGCTAGAACAGTTAAACGTTCGATCAACAATACACAAATTATTAAATGAACAAAAACTTGGACAATTACAAAAACGTCGAATTAGGGAGACTAACAAAAACGTCAGCTTATTTGACAACTATCCAGACGCGGAGCTTGAATTTGGAATTTTAGTATTAACTGATTTAATTCATCACAGCTTTGCGTTTTTCAAAAGCGAGTTGCCAAAACTGCCATAAACACAAACACAATTAGTATCATTGAATAGGTTTTTTCGATACCTTTTGAAAGAGGTGTCGCTTGCCGTAGGGTTCCGTTTAAAATTACTGGTCGCAATGGTCTTGTGACGTCATCTTTGACGATTTCGTCATCTATCATCACTAGTAGGGAAGTTTACAACCTTTAATATTCAGTTTCCAAATTTCACTTGTTTATGTATATATAATTTATACTTCTATATGTATATATATATATATATTTTTATTGTGAAATTGAAATTTTAATATTTAAAGAAATAATGGAAGAGCTCATATTTTAGTTATTCAGAAATTCTTATTTCCTTTCATGAAAGAATATTTTGTTTGCCAATATAGAATATTATCGAATGTTTTACTAACGATTATTTGGAGCCAGAGAGTTCGTTCCATTAAAAACAGGATATGTAAAATTCGCGATATCAGAAAATTGGTATGAAACTGAGCAATAATAATTCTTGTATGAGGTGATGCATTTTCACCAATCAGGGAAGGGCAGATAAGCCAGATTGTACGAAGTTTGGCGTTGAAAAGTACCCAGAAGGTCGTCGATTGTGAACCTTGTCGTTATTAGTTTTGGACTTTGCCGAAAAGAGTTGATTTTCAGGCCTAGTCTCGACGAGTCCGTTTTTGGGCTTGTTTCGTTTTTGCGCGGGTTGGTGAATTTTTCCACTAGCTAGTCATCGTAGATATTGTCTTCGAGATAATAGTTTTACGGAAGAAACGTCGTGAATAAATATTTTGTTATTTGGTTTTAGTAATCAGTTCGGATGGTTGGGTATAGAAGTTATAAAATTTATTCGATTGCCGACATAATGATTGGGAAAACTATTTGGAAAATTTTGATACCTGAAACAACAATCATCCTACAGGTTGAGTGCGGAGCTTTTAGGAAAAAAGGAGTTTAACGCTTGCTTTTATTTTATTGTTTGGATGAACCACATGTACAGACATTGTTCGTATTGATGTGAATGTATGAAAAAGTTTATTGAATTCGGGAATTATTGGTAATGATAAAATATGAGGTTTTTCCGGGAAGTATGGATTCTATTTGTTTTAATAATAAAAAAGCTAATTATGAAAATAAAAGTATGGCTCTTTTATTGAAATAATTTCAAGTTGATTAGTGCTTTGAAATTTATGTTTTATCTTTTTTTCAAAATTAGATTATTATTTTATTGATTATTTCATCGATAAATATTTTTGTATATATTTTTTTATTCATAAAAGTATTAAAGTTATTTCGTGTATTATTTGGAACTATAGTTAAGAAAAAGATAAATTGAGTTCAATATAAGATTCATTTCAATTGAGATGTAGAGTTTATTTAATTTTTTTCATACCTCAGATCTAAAGAAATTTTATTTGAAGAAAAGGTACTATTTTATTTATTGGAAAAGAAGAGTTATTCCAAAACAGATCTCGCATATTAAGCGGAAGGCCGATTCTGTGCCCTCGAGTACAGGCGACCAAAATGAGCCATTTTCCTGAGAATAGTGTGGCAAATTTGTCACGAGAGGCAGCACTTGTGGTAGGGACAAACATCAAACCTTCTTCATTCAAGATAGTGTTATTTAAGTGATACAGTTGAATTATTTCAAATAATAATCATGAACCCTGAAAATAGCTGTTGGAGTTTTCGCCTCCTGAACATGAATCCGCGGCGGTCTCATACCGTTTCCGAGATATATTGACTTTCTCCTTCTTCAAGAGGTGATTTTTTGGCACCGTTTTCCCGCACAAATATCACTCACAATGCCTCCTTTTTACCAGCTTAAACTACAAACACCAAATCACTCATTTTCGGTACAACTTTGCACAAAATATAGCCCGTTTTATCTTCTCCAACACTTACAAATAACCTTTGACAAATGAAATTTGGTAAATGTGAAAAGTTAGGTTAGGTGTAATTATATATAACAGGGTACCAATGAACTAAAACGAATGATGACATGAAAAACGTACAGAAAAGGATGATAGAGTCAGAACATCTGATTAACTTGTCCCTCTCTATGTTCAGCATCCTCTATATGGATGAGAAGGACATTTGATGGATACCTCATATACTGTTCATGACAAGGTACCAGATAACACTGGCCACATGGGCACAACATCCAAGGGTCAGGCAATAATATCCAAATATAACATCGTCAACATTATTGATTTGTTCAATATCCTCCACATTTGCTTCGAATGCTATGAATAATTGATATTTGGAGGCATTACGGGATCTTGAATGAACTGTCATTCGTAAAAATCCACGCTCATTCGTATTTGCAACCATTTGAAATTCATTTTCATCATAGCCTTTTCCAACATTATATTTGCTAATTCTAGGTTGGTATATCTCATTTGAATGAGCGGATGGTTCTCATTTATTATCGCACCTGCTATTTGTAGGAAACATTTCATATATTTAATATGATGTGTATCAATGTTGTGATAAAAAAATTTGAACATTGTCTTCAAATGACCATTCCGTGCCTCAACTATCCATATAGTTTTTGTTATGATTCTGGACTTGTTGGCTTCATCAGTTAGTAGTTGTCTTTGTCCTCGAAGTAGAACAGAATGCATTTCACAATGAATGCCGATATTCTGAAGAAAAGGAAGAGCATCTCGGTAGCCCCTATCTACAATAATAAAATCACCTGGATGAAACCATCTTCTCATTTGGTTGACATCTATAATCAATTCATTCTGCAGTATGCGTTTACCCTTATTTCCCGAATCTGCGAAATATGGGCCTTAAATATCCAAAATGTAACAATCAGTACCCCCAATGAGGACTGGTTTGATTAAATGTCTCCCTTTGTGTTGAGAATACTGCTGTGCGCCCCTCCTGTTACCCCACCCTTCCCATTAACTAACCACGTGGCAATGCGACACAGCGCACAGCGACTCATTCTTGCCGAGCCGTGGTTGCGAAAACAAAAGACCGTGACAATTATTACCTTTTGAAACACCTGCCTATTTACACAACCGCAGGGAAAGTACAGATCGTTAAGTGGTACTTTGGGGGTGATTCTGTACAAGATACTAGAAATCTATTCATAGTGGCTTTTGCAGATAGACCTGTACCTACGGAAGCGACTGTCCTTTCAATTATTAATAAATTTCAGAATTTTGGTGTGTGGCAGCACATTGCAAAAAATGTTGTCCCACAAATCCACCACCGCATCCTAGACAAATACCCGAGGAACGGGAATTAAGAGAAACACAAGGGTGTGCATTGGCAAAAACGAGTAGACAGATCGCCGACGAAGGGAATTTGAATGAAAGAACTGTGAGGAATATTTTGAAGAGAAATGGTTATCATTGTTTCAAAGTCAAGACCACACAAGAACTTTTGCCTGGAGACCATTTCAGACGTATGGAGTTTTGTGAAACGATGGTCGAAAAATGCAATAGGGCATTTCGTGTATGATGACTTTCTAAAAAAGGTGTTATTTACCGATGAATCGTCCTTCTTGATTCATCGAAAACACAACCTATCCGTAGTTCGTTATTGGTCTCGTAAAAATAAATATTTGAGTATTGCTGTGAGGACACAGTACCCAAGCAAATTGAATGTGTGGACGGGACTTTTAGGCGATCACGTCATAGGCCCATTTTCTATTGAAGGGAATTTAAATGTAGCAAAATATTTGCAACTTTTGCAAACTTAAATTATTCCTGCAGTTCGCGCTCTTCCGATTTACTTTGACAACGTGTGGTTCCAACATGATGGTTGTCCTGCCTACAATGCAGGCACGGTGGTTACATTTTTGAATCCAATTGTTTCCCGATCGGTTCATTTGTACGCGAGGTACAATCAACTGGCCACCTCGATCACCAGATGTAGCACCTCTCGATTTTTATTTGGGCATGCTGAAATTGGAAGTATATCGGCATGAGTTCGAACGTGCCACCAATTTAGATGAACTGAGGGCAAAAATTATTCAGTTGTGTGATCAGGTAACACCAGTTACCCTTGCGGCTACCAGAACAGAATTGTACAATAGATTCGGCTATTCTTTGGCCCAAAATGATGGTTTGTTCGTACATTTATTAAAATAATTCCGTACACAAAATATTTAATTTGGGTTGTCTTTTCTTGTAAATATTTTTTTTCTCTCATTCAAGAAATAATTGTTTTTCTGTTAGAAATAAGTTTTTTGTTTTTATTGTCTTACCGAAATATCGTTTGCTTTTGTTTATGTTTAAGAATTTTCTTTTGTTTTCGCGGCCACCACGGCACCAAAGATATTTTGATCTACCTGTCGTGCGACAGATTGAATTGAATCAATGATTCAGTTTAATTTGTTCAAATTATCGAATGTGGAATTATCATCAATAATTCTTTTTCATTGCAGCGCACACATTCTCCAGACTGCTGCTGGTATGATACTGACGTCCTGAGTTGACCGCCCTGGCTCTCCTATTTCTGTGTCGTGACGTCAATATCCCTTCCTCGAGCGAGTCGAGGAGAAATTGTAATGCTCTCTCAACATATAGCAAGCTATTCTTTACGCTCTCATGAAACCACCATACCCAAGATAAATACTTTCCGATACTGTATAGATGTTGGAGCAAATTCACCGAAAGCCAATTTCCCATTGGAGCGGTGCAAGGTCCTTTCTCACCGTATTTCCTTAGAGCTTAAATTAAAACCAGGACATTTTTTCGCGGTAGTGATTTTTTTAAGAAAATTCGGACCTTTGAAAAATTTCCGGAAATAATTCATGCTCTACGGAATTTCCTTCATTATTTCTGAGCCAATCAAATAGAGAACCAATCAGATCAGTTTTATAATAATAAAACGTCTTCTCGCTGTTTTATACTGATGAAATCAAAATCTATTCGGTATTGTTTTGCGATAAAACCCACACTAAGGTCTTGTCAAAATTATATGTCAAGGCATTCAATTCCTACATAGAGAAACATGGAAATGCAAAATCGATTCTTCAACTCACTATTACAGTGATTTGATATTTTTATTGAAATATACCTTTTTCAGCATGCTTAAAGCCTCAGGTTTTTAAGTAAGGCAATGAATAATTGAATTCCGTTATTTTCAAAATATCTAAACAGTTCTCGTGGAGTGTAGTTAGCGTGTCAGTCTCTCACCCGGGAGGCTCGGGTTCGATTTCAATTCGAGGATATTTTTTCTGATCGGTTTGAGATACAAACATTTGATTTGATAGTGAAATTTATATATATATATATATATATATATACAAAATGGAAGGAATTTAATGGACATAGCCCTCAGAGAAAAATATATATATATATATATATATATATATATATATATATATATATATATATATATATATATATATATATATATATATATATATATATACAAATGGAAGAATTTAATGGACATAGCCTCAGAGAATGCAACCTGATCACTTGGCTCTAGCTCATCAGTACGTGGAAGTCTGGATGAAACACGAAAAACGCAAATCAGAGTCAACAAGAAGCCAGCTCATTGGATTTCGTCACGACCTAATTAGGAACGCACACGGAAGCAGCTATAGCTACCGGGTGACATCCGGTCAGGAATAAATATGAAAGTAATATTGGGGACTGTTGAAAAAAAGGTATAAATATGAAGGAGAATATCGAGGACTTTTGAAACAAATAAAGGCTAGCAGAAAAGTTGATTTGGGCCTACGGCCTCATAGTTAATGGAAGTGCAGTGCAACGCTTGTCAAAATGAGCCTCGGCTTCAGTTTGTTGATCGTTGATTGTCGTTTTCTACAAGTATGTTACATCCTTGGTAATCACGATATGATGAGCGAGAGCAGGCTCGTGTTACGATAGACATCCATTGAATTTTTTATTTTAACAGTCTGAATAACCTTCTTTCATACTTTATATCCTGGATCGGATGTCACCGGTAGCTATACTGCTCCTGGTATTGGTTTTTTTTTTTTTTTTTTTTTTTTTTTTTTTTTTTTTTTTTTTTTTTTTTTTTTTCCCCGATTTTGGGCAAGTTTAAGAGCAGTGAATGATCATTGTAAATGTATTCATCTGTGGAACGAAGCATTTAGAAACGGACACGATTCCTTCAATTCTAGAACGACAAGAATTGTTGTAATTTTCCCCGTTGAAAATTCAAATGTAACATGAATTCTGGTGATTTTATCCAGTTCCAAATGTGATTCGGGAAATATTCTAAACAAATACACAGGTCTACAAAAAAAAATGTTTTGTTTGGTGCCGCTAATTCTAGGTTATAATTTGGTTAATTAGCCCGCAAGATGTCGTGCGAAGCTGTCAAAATCTTGAAGCTACGTTCAGGTTTGTATCGATCGATATAATAACCTAAAAAACGTATTTTATCATACTTAATGTCATTATAATCAATAAATTCCTTTTTTTGATTATATATGATATGTCGTCGTCGGAAGGTGTTGTGTAATAATCCAAATACATTTTGTTACATTTGTGGTGAATATGTAGTAAAAAAGTTTAGAAAACCTATAACAGATGTTGATTACTTTAAAATAGAGATGAAGAAAGTTTCCCGGTTTAAGTAATGAAAAACTAAAAGCTGGTATTTTTGATGGCCCACAGATAAGACTTTTAATGAAAGACAAAGATTTCATACATTCAATGAATAATTTAGAAGCAGCGGCTTGGAAATCTTTTGTTGCTGTTGTAAGAAATTCCTTAGGAAATCAGAAGGCCGAAAATTACAAAGAGTTAGTTCAATTAATTTCAAAATCTTGGATGTAATATGAGCATAAAGTTTCCTGAAAATCTTGGAGCGTATAGCGAAGAACAAGGAGAACATTTCCACCAAGATTTAAAGGTGATGGAAGATATATACCAAGGTCGCTGGGATGAGCATATGATGGCAGATTACTGTTGGAGTATTACACGGGAATGTCCTGAAGACATCCATCGGAGACAATCTAAAAAGAGAAGCTTCTAACCTGTAAAATAAAATGTGTAATTAAATGTAATTAACTGTTTTGAATTAAATGTTCTTTCGTTTTTTAATAAATGAAATCTCGAAAACTATACGTAGCATTAAAAAAGTAAGTATCGAGTTTTTATCAGGGTACCGAATGTACTTGAAATCAGTTTTACTTTTAGCGGCACCAAAATCATTGTAGACCTGTGATATCTTTCGTGCCAGAGGATTCTATAGCATTTTTTTTCAATTTTTCCTGAAGCATTTTGCCTCCAGGAAATTTAACTCGTGCAATTTGCGGCCTTATTATCAAAGATTAAATCAGATAATAAGACCGCAAATCGCACTCAGTAAAATTTCCAGGCAAAATGCTTTCTCTTATGATATTGCACTCGAAAAATTATTTGATACTGGTATGGTGAGCTCATGACATTTTTTCGTTATTTCAGGAGTTTTCCACTCGGCAGTTGTTCTTCGGGACGCAGTGGTTTCCAAGCTGACAGAGAAAGATTTCGAAGCGGTTTCTGAATTTAAAATTGTATCAGGACAACACCTCGACTCTGTTATAGTCCATCCAATATCAATTGCAGAAGCTGTTTCTATAGGGAGCAAATGAAAACTCACTTCGCTAACACGAGCGTATATGCGAAGAAACAGAACGAAAAATAATATGTACTACTCGTAAACATTTTCCGTCGGCAAACGGTAGATCAAAAAAGCCGATAGTCAACGTGGACTCGAGTGGCAGCTGTCTGTTGTACACCCGATTCGTCTGGGCATATCGAGTCGGACATCGATGCTGGCAGGTGTGTCTACGATGGGAGGTCATAAATCACGCGTTATATTTGTGTTTTAATAGCTCTGAAAGATTAGCGTCTATGGTCTTGGTGTGTGCCGATCGAAATACGTTTTAGGATATAATAATAACCTACATCAAACAATAAAAGAAATTATTTTTCTTTCTTAATGTATTTGTATAAATAAAAGCTTGTCTTTAACTTTTTTTCATTTTTCATTATTTATGAAGTATTTTTAAAATCTTAAAATATCTAAATAAAATTAGTTATCTCCGCCACTGCTGCTCACAGGATTTCGCCGCAAGACTTTTTTATGCTTCTGCAATTGATATTGGGAAAACTATACCAGGAAACACTGTGCCGATCTCGAATATTTTGTGGTTTTCTCGTCACTCATCAGTGGAATTGGCAACTTTTCACAATCGAATTACGGAATGGCTTACTCGGCTATGGGAAATCTTTGCGAAAAACGAAGACGTGAGAAGCTACCAGGATTGGCAATACAGTGGGACCTGATTGGAGATGTTGGTATGTTCATGAAAAGCGAAAGAAGTGATGAGGTAGGAATCTCAAATGATTTATGATTTTTTCATTCTACTAGAAACCTCACATTTCTCACTTCAAACATGTGGTACTTGAGAAAATACTGAAAAAATCATTCCTTTTTATTTTTGGACGATAAATTATTCCTCCAAGAAGCATTATAGGTAGTTTATGGATGAAAAAATTGTGAATTTGTTGAATAATGGAATGATATACTAAGAAAAACAACTCCACGTGTAATCATAATTTACCATATCTTTTCGAATAATTGTGAAAAAAATCAATTGTAGTTAATCGACTACAATATTCATTTGGGTAATTATGTTGATTAATTTTCGTTTTGATATTCGATTCTTAGTATTCCACGTTATTATTCTACATGGTGTAAAATAACTTGTTGCACTGCCGTGAATGACGGGTGTCTAATGCCATTTCATAAGGGAGTTCATTGCTCAAAAATAGAAATCTCGGAAGAAATCAAAAGTTTTTGTTAAATTAAACCATATTTTGGGAACCACTGTCCCACTATTCGGAGCCATAAAAAACACTGGCAGTGTCCGGATGCACGATATACATTTGAAAATGTGGAATTTTGAGAAATTTTGAAAGAAAATCTGAGAAATCTTATTAACTCTCGTTGCAGGATACCGGCAATACGTATTCAAACTGTGCCCCTGCAATACGTATTCAAACTGTGCCCCTGCAATAATGAAAACAAATTAACCTCGTTATTCCCAAACTGGTAGATATAGTCAGAACTAGAAACAGTCTTAACTAACCACAATTATCATGAAATCATTTGTGAGGCACTGTAACTCACACACCTTTCAATTCGCACGAAAAGTAAACGAGATCGATCGACCGAAGGATTATTGAAATATACTAATATAAAAAAAAAATGTCAGTTCGCTGAAGTTTGTTTCTACTACCAAACATCAAACTGTTATGTGCATATTTTGAACTTTTAATCTCACACGTTTTGATTTCTTGCTTGTGAAAATCAAAGGTATAAGGATATAATTTTCCATCGATTTCTCAAATAGTGTTATGAACAGTTCTTCCAATAATTTAGTCTTGTTGAGATAATTCGATAAATAGCGTTCTCAATCCCATAATTTTTTATGCATGATACATAATGTTTAATGTAAAATTTTTGATACCTCAATTACAAATTTTTCATTATAAAGTTTGAGGTTGCTGTAACAATCGGAGTGGGCAACCAAGTTGTTACTTCATTCCTATTATCTTTGGATAAGTAGGCAAATGTGTCAACAAAACGACGATTTCAATTATACAGCAGTAGAAATTATGTTTCTTCCACAGTCTGAAAATGAAAATATAACCAGCAAAATCTATACAAGTGTGGAAGGGCAAACTAATTAGTTCACCCCGATAAGTTACTGCGTTCACCAAATTATATTTCCCAAAGAAAAATGATTCAATTAGTCAGTAACTTGCCGTATTCTGAATTTGCCTATCAAAAAAATAGTAAAAATTCGAAAGATACTTCTCTATATAGTTTATGATTGACGTTTCGGGGACTATGTCTGCCCCCGTTCTCAAAATCTCCTTCAATAGCTTAATTTGGCTTTTTCTCTTGCAGAGTCTTTGAAGCTTTAATTATGTTGGTTGTGAAATGTGAAATGTGTGTTCGTTGTGTTCATTGGTTGTTTGGTGTATTGTTGTTTTCAATGTTAGTGATTGTTTTTTCCAAAAACTGATCCGGATATGCATTTTCCCTGGTTTATTTCTTCCTGTAGATCTGTTGGAATTACAAACTGTTTGGGCTCGATTATAGAGACATTTACCTATGGCTTTTTTCACACTGACGTGATGGTTTGAGTTGTATTGTAGATATCAATTGGTATGTGTCTTCTTTTTGTGTACAGATATTTCCATCCAGGATGATTTTTGGTCATGACATCTAAAAAGGGAGTTGGTTATTTTGTTATGATTCTACCGTTGATTTGATCGATGGTTCTTGTTCGTTTATAAGATATAAAAAATACAAAATGAAATAAATAGTTGAAAGTGAGGGGTCGAAAAAATATATATATATATATTCTAAGATTTAATTCACATGAAATAATTAATTTTTGTTTTTTTTCATTCACAAAGAGAAATAGCGCATCAACTCTTGAGGTTATCAACGCGGACATGTATGTGTTAGTTTCAGCTACATGTGCTGATGCTTATAATATGATGGATCAATAGGTGTGAAATGAAAGTTATTGAATGAAATTGTCGAGAACCATTATGAAACTGTAAAAAAATGTATATTCAATATCTGGGATGAATCTCTCAAGGCCAACTATGTTATGTCTAGGAAGAACATCCCCACATTTTTTTGACTTCGCCAATACCTCTCAGTAGGTATACAAAAAAATGCCACAGAAAAACAAATACAATACATCATTTGAAGTGCATGTTGCGCCTTAAAATAAAAACTTTTTAAACAAAAAATTAAACCAACAAAAAAATCAACTGAGAAACAAAAAATAAAATAAACCTTCATAGTCTAAATGGTAATTGAGCTCCTAAACTAATGAGTAACTGATTTTGAGTCGGCGCCAAACAAACAATTATCGAAGATCATTATATTACTTGAAAGAAGTAATCAAAACGCAGCCGTGCACGTTGCTGCCATCATTTTACGCTTTACCTAATTCAATTGCTGGTTTGTTTGGCGCCGACTCAAAATCAGTTACTCACATTAGTTTAGGATCTCAATTATCATTTAGACTAAGAAGGTTTATTTTGTTTTTTGCTTTTCAGTTGATTTTTTCGTTGGTTAAATTTTTTGTTAAAAAGTTTTTATTTTTAAATTTTCTGTTGCTGAAATCTACTAATTACTACTTACTTAATTTTTGATTACTTCGGGAATACTTACTTACCTATCTTACTTCAACTATTAACTATTAAATAATATGATTTTCTATTTTAACTATTTATTGTTATAAAATATAAATTAATTTTGAAAGTTCTGGTTAGTTGATTTCATCACTTTGTATATAATTCCATCCTTTCATAAAATGTAATCATTTTGACGGATGTAGGAGGGTCTGTCAATGTCAACTACATATGTGTGCCAAAGTTCACAAGTGAAACATCAATCATCCCCTAGTTTTCTACCCACAGGGGTGAATCATTTCATTCCAAATTGGAATATGATCAACTATGAGGTATACCCTTTCTGATAAAAAAAGAATCATCCAAATCGGAAAACCCACTACAAAGTTATGCCTGATAGAATCAATATCCTTAATTTTGCACCCTTAGGGATGGATTTTGTTATTCAAATTGAAATGGGACTAATTTCGAAGTACATCCTATCCAATGAAAGGAGAATCTTCGGAATCGAACCGCTCTGTGGAAAGTTGTGCGTGATCATACATAAAAAGAAAACAGAAAAAAATATACGCGTCGAATAGAGAACCTCCTCCTTTTGGGTTTCGTCGGTTGAAAATATTCTCATGCCGACATTTTCAAAACATCCCAAAACCTCGCAGGGATGTTTGTGTTTGCTGGAGAACAAGTTAAATTAAATCACTTGGTTTTTGACTGTAGTGTGGTTCTTTAAGGGTGAGATAGTGGTGACATGACATGAGGGCTGTGGAAAGGAAGGAAGGTTGTAAATATGAAAATGAGGTCTGATAAAGTACTGACTTTTATGTTCAGAAAATAAAATAACTTACAGTCAAATAACAGCTGGTAACAACTTAGAATGTTAAATCTATTCCGCATCTGAATCAGAACTGCTCTCAGAAACATCCAAATCATCGATTTCCCCGTCTCTGATATCGAAGGGCCATCTTTCAAAATGTCTTCTACGCTTAAGGGAGTAGGATTCCCCTCAAACCAAACGGATTGTAATATATTCCTCATTACCCAGGCACATTGTTCGGTTTTAGGTTTAGCCGGTATATGCTAGGCATTGATTTTTCAATAGATTGTTTTGTTTTGTTTACCCACCTTCTGCATGCTGATGTGGATTTTGCCGATACCGATTGAAAATAATGGAACATTGTTGAGTTCTTGTGTATGTTTTCGGAAAAAGATTATACAAAGAACCAGCTTGAAATAATTGTATTTTCAAGAGTTTCTACCCTTTTTTGTTATTTTTCTTAGAAATGGGGAAAATAAAAAGAAGGATTTGGTTGAATCGATATTTGAACCAAGTAGCTAATGTTTGTCAAGCCGCTGTATCGGCTCTCTGGGTTTAATGAATATGACAGACAACCAAGCGGTTTTATGTGCCCGGGAAAGAAGGTAGATATCGCGTCTGTTTATTAATTAATAAAAAATACTTCTGGCAGGATTTACCCCGGCACACTTGTCATTTCATGGACGTATTCATGAAAAACCCGGTAGGAAACTTTGGAATCGTCCGGCAGTTCAATCGGGCTCTTGGTCTAATAGTTTTTAGTTGTAGCTTATTCAATTTTCAGTCTTATTTTTATTTTTTCCGACAGATTATTTTATATTTTTTACCTTCAGGTGGTGTGTGGGATGGCTCCACAGAAAATTGCATCTTGCTTGGAAGCACTGGAATCGTTAATGCTACAAAATGTGGTGATTGGATCCAGTATGGTTTTGGCCAATAAAGATAGCTGCAAATTTGGAAAATCTAGCAATTTGTTAGACATCGTGGGACGCATTAATGGAATCAAGAATTCTGGTAATGATTTCGATTGAGTAACAACTAGATTACCAAAAATCTTGTTTGTGAGCAACATCTAAACGATGATAACAATTGCCTTATATATAACTGAACAACAAATATGAAAAAATGATTCATTTGATTTCGGTGGGTGGAATTGGCTTCTCAGTAGGTACTCTAAACAACAGCCGACCTCACAGACAACTACCTGGGGACATTTGCCGTGGACAATAACGGGGTAGATTATAATAAGTAGCAATAGAACGAAGTAGATGAAAATAAAATGATTTATTATATGTATATAGATCAGACTTATCTTCTGACACATATTAACAATTACAACAAAATGACAATACCGGGTGACCAATTTACCCCCCTGTATCTTCGTTGTTATTCTATATAGATGTTTCAAATTTGGTACTTCGATTTGATGTTATGAATGTACAATTTAGCAAGTATCGAACCAAATATGACACTTCCGGTTTGACCGGAAGTGCATTAAATTTTTATATTTCAAATGGAAAGTATATTTTTTTTTTAATTACGATTTGATATAGAATTAGCTTCCCAATGATATATCACAATCATACTTTCCAATTCACAATCTGCTGATATAATTGAGATTTTATAAAAAAAATACTTTCTGTATTCCCTCGTAACAACTTTTTATAAAGTCTTCAACAATATCAGTAAGTAAAAAATTGGCCAAATTTTTACACAATAAGTTTTATGCAGACTAACTATTTTTACAATTTTAGTTTTTCTTAATTTTTAAAATTTAAAAATTTTTAAATTGGTTAGAAATTCCAATACATATTGGAATACAGAACATGAAAAAACCTCCATATTTTTGTCTCATATTTATTTTTTATGAAGATAATTTCCATGCTATACCTTTATTTGTATTGAACCTTTCAACTTCATCTCAATTGGCTAT
The DNA here is from genome assembly GCA_018342105.1 of Gonioctena quinquepunctata. Taxonomy (NCBI): domain Eukaryota; kingdom Metazoa; phylum Arthropoda; class Insecta; order Coleoptera; family Chrysomelidae; genus Gonioctena; species Gonioctena quinquepunctata. Next base: position 158,527 of record JAFIRS010002528.1, read on the forward strand.
AATACTGAATTCCTTCTATAGGTCTGGAATTATTTTTGAAACTGCAAAATGGACACAACAAAATATTTATTTCGATAATTTTCCTACAAAATAGTAGACATTTGGAACATGTACAGTTTTCTAACTCAATTCAAAAGAAATTCAACACCTATGACTCAATTAATCTAATTGTTCAAAATGTCGCCCGTTAACGTCAATGCATTTTTGTATTTTTTCGGAGCATTCCCGCATAACATTCACTAGTTGAGCCGGAGTAATATCGTTGATGGCTCTCCTTACCCTGTCTTCAAGTTCCTCACGATTTTGAGGTCTATCATCTATTATGCACATAAACTTTATTCTTCAAGTGAGACCAAACAAAAAAATCCATTGGCGTTAGGTCTGGTGACCTCGGTAGCCAAGGAATTGGACCATGAGTACCAATCCATTTGTCTCTGAAAGTTCTAGTAAGATGTCCTCGGACTACGTTCGAATTATGTGGAGGTGCTCCATTTTGTTGGAAATATATAACGCGACGTGTCGCTAAGAAAATGTCTCCAATAAAATTTTGGATTTCGTCATTTAAAATTTGTTGGTGCCGTTCACCTGTTAAAGCTCCATCAAAAATAATTGGTCCCACTATTCTGGTTCCAAAAATTCCTAGCCAAACATTGAATCCGAATCTTTCCTGGTGTCTTCCTTCTCTGAACACATGCGGATTTTCTTGTGCCCAATAACGTAAATTATTTCTATTGAAGTGACCATTGTTTGTAAAGCGTGATTCATCACTGTATAGAATATTGTAATGGAAATTTGGATTTTCTGTTTCGTTTCGTATAACCGAGTTACAATACACAATCCTCCTCTGCGCATCATTTTCATACAAATATTGATGAATTTGATATTTGAATGAACGATACCGGTGTTCCTTGGAAATATTTTTTGCTGTTACTCTAGGTACCCCGACCTCATATTCGATATGCCTTAATGATTTATTTGGATCAATTTCAACCGCTGCAAGAACAGTGATCTCCGTATCTTCGCTTACAATAACATGTTTCCCATCATGATTATTCCGTTCATTCCTGAACTGTGAGTCCAACATTGCAAAATAGTTTCTACTACTAGGTTGCGGACGGTTAGGATATCTCTCCTGGTACAGACGTAAGGCTAAACAGGAATTTTTCCGTGCTTCTCCATAAATCAACAGCATATCAACTTTTCAGTTTGGGTAAATCGGTAGTAGTTGTTCATTTCACAAATTATTATTTCAGAAAATTCAGAACATTCGAAATGTCAACAATTTGGCGTAAACAACGACAGAACAAATCAACAAATTTAATTCCATAGCCAACTAACATGAAGTTGAAAGGTTCAATACAAATGTAGGTATAGTATGGAAATTATCTTCATAATAAATAAATATGAAACAATAATATGGAGGTTTTTTCATGTTTTGTATATCAATATGTATTGGAGTTTTTAACCAACTTTAAAAATTCCTATGTCAGCAATCAAAAGAAATGAGTGTATTGATGTTGAAAAATGAAGAAAAACTAAAATTGTAAAACTGCCTAAAACTTTTGTAAAAAGTTTGGACATGAATTATTGTTACTTACATGATATTGTTCAATTACGGAAGATACTTTATGAAAATGTTCCGTTACGAGGGGAATACAAAAAGTAATTTTTTATAAAATCTCAATTAAATCAGCAGATTGTGATTTGGAAGTATGATTGTGATATATCATTGGAAAGGTAATTCTATACCGAACCGTAATTTTCGAGAAAAAAAGTACTTTCCATTTGAAATATGAAAATTGGATGCGCTTCCGGTCAAACCGGAAGTGTCATATTTGGTTTGATACTTGCTAAATTGTACATTCATAACATCAAATCGAAGTACCTTAATTTGAAACATCCATATTAAATAACAACGAAGATACAGGGGGGTAAATTGGTTCTGGGTCACCCGGTATAGTTTATGGTTTATGCCATGGGCGATAAATGTCGGATTCGAGCTTCAGCCACATTATTTCTCAAATATTTTTTTATTATTTTCAATTTGCTAAATTATCTTCTACCTGTTGCAGATGTGACAGGTCGCGTTCTGGCACCCATATTCAGTCATTATGTCCCGACATAATTGGGAAACAGTCCATGGGACAAATCAGGAAGAACTAAATGGTAAATATCAAGAAATTGAAGAGAAAAATTAATGCCTATTATATGAGAATATTTACTTTTGAACTGATTTGCCATTCTTGAAGCTTTAGTGCCACTTATCATATGATATTTTTACATATGTCGATATATCTATATTATACAAATAATGTTTCTGAATGAATATGTAGTGAGGAAGGGAATAAATGAATAACTATAATAAAAAGTAGATAAAAGAAACTTCACTACATGATTTTCACTAAATTGGTTTTAAAAACGATGACACGTGTTTTTGCTATATAGTAGCTTTCCCTGTTGAAGATAATTAAGATGTTTCGTGTTAAAGGTAGGAGTAGGTATACGAATAACGCATATACAAACTGGGACGGTTCATTCGGGGCATCCATAAGAAGAATTGGAATAGCGGAAAATAACGCAGTGCAGGTCTGTTCTGTGGAATAACATACACGGTAACACACACGATTCTGGAGTGTATAAAATGGCGAAATGAAAGGGAATTACTGATGCAAAGCACATATGTTGGGAGATCGCAAAAAATGGAAACATCCCGAAAATTATGGAAATAGAAGAGAAACAACTGGGAACATAAATGAAAAGCATCACGCAAACAGAACCCCTCGTATACGCAAAACATCCTGAAAACTGAGGAAATAGAAGAGGAACAACTGGGAACATAAACGTAAGACATCACGCAAAGAGGTTTTGATCATAAGATGGCATTTATTTTTTCGAAACTAGTTCATCGTTTTTTTTCAAAAGCTCCCACTTTCCAGGAACTCTCATCAGTTAAAGGAATTCTCCAGGAGGAAATACATATTTTCCACCATACTTCATCGATGATAAGATGATTTTTTTCGATATCAGTTCGACGTATTCCTTTATTTTGATTTAGTAATGAGAAGTTATCATCTGATTTGTAATGAAAATACGATGTCATGGTATATTGGACAAAGTTTATAAATTTTGGCTGCCAAATCCAAATAGCGCTATTCCGCACTGTGGGAAAGAGTCCTACTATCACGCAGGTGGCTAATATCGCAAGGGTGATTAATCTCATTTCTATGCAAGACGAACTGAGCACCTCCGAGCACTGTAAAGAAGGGAAATGAAAACAGCAGATTTTAGGAGGGTCGATATGTCTCTTCAGTCTCTCGTTACCTCTACCTATGAGGTCTTTTGTATATTTCTCTTCATTTATCCAAGGCCCGGGGTTCCGAAACTCCTTGCGAAGCGTATCAGTTTCCTGGTAGCTGAAATCTTGATGTCTGAGGGCGTTATTGAAACCCCTTCGAGGAGCGCTTTCAGCGAACTTCAGCAGCAGTTTCAGCGAACTTCTCGCAGTAACGGCATTGTCTGACCTATACTATTCTTCACGTGATAACTCAGAGCAATCCTGTTACCAGTTTCAAGTCTTTCTTGTCTTTGGTGATAGGCTCCGAAGACTTTTCGCTTGTCTTTGCCCTGGAACCTTATTCCAGTGGGTTTCAATTTGGTCAGCTTCCCAGCACCGGAACTCTTCATTTTTGTGGGCTTTGGAAAGACCACAGAAGGGTTCCGGGCCAGAAAATGAGAGTTCGCGCCTTCCTTAGCAAGGCTTCTTCATTGCCTTTGATTCCCTTGTAACCTGGCACCTAAATCAGAGTAACCTGATTGTTCGTGGCCAGAGTTTGCAGTCCCAAGTCGGTCTAGGATCACAAGTATGTGACTTCAGAGCTTCTTGTGCTGCTTGGCTGTCTGATAGGATATAAATCTTTGTCCCCCTGAAGCCTACTTCAAGGCAAGCCTCTTTCAAACCCATGCTATTTCTATAGCATGGGTTTCTGCTTTAAAAATTGTTGAGGCTTTGCCTCTGGATTTTGAGATCCTGAAACTAGGAACGTTTACTCTCACTCCAACCCCTCCCTCCATCTGAGGACCATCAGTATACTATACTGATGCATTCCTTTCTAGTTGAGGCCCATTCGTTGTGAATATATGATGTTTTTTTACAACCACTTCATAATTCACTTCAAGGTCGTGCCTAGCTGGCGTAATATATGATAGCTAGTAGCTGGATTCTAGGGGAATATTTTCCAGAAACTTCAGATGTCCAATCAGATTTCCAGCCTTCGAATTTGATGCCTGGTGGAGTCTGAAGGCACTTTTTGCCGCTTCTTTCATTACACACATGAGCAATTGGGAAACATTCAGCATCACTTCTAGTGCTGCAGTGGGGCACGTGAATATTGCCCCTGCGATTCCCAGACATGCTAATTGCTGCACTTTCTATAGCTTAATTTGTGCCGAGTGCTGTTGGGTTTCATGGCCACCATAATAATGATAACCATTTGATACAACCAGTATATCATTTTTGGCTTCATTGGTTAATAGAAGACCAACTAAATGTAACAATAATTCAAGGCTATAGAAAGCATTCCCATTTTTGCAGACAAAATATAAATACACATGGCGGGAGCGCCATCTATGTGAGAAATGATATTGCATCCCTCTGTAAAGAAATGAAATATATAAAACAACTCTCTATTGAACGCGTTTTAGAATGTTCAGCAATCTCAAAGGAAAAAACAACTAGCATAATTACAATTTATAGGCCACCGGATGGCGACATAAAATTATTTTTCACTATACTGGACCAAATTCTACAGTATTCAAATGAGAAGTTCGAAAAAACCATAGTGTGTGGTGACCTGAACATCAAAATGGATAACAAGGTAAACAATATAAATTACAAAAAACTCATAGACATTATGGAATGTTATCAGTTGAAGTCTATGGTGAATGAACACACCAGGGTCGTAACAACTACCAGAGGCACCAGCTGTTCATCAATAGATTATATAATGACAAATATATCAAATAATGCCGAATGTAAGGTGTTTGACCCGGGATTCTCAGATCATTATGCCCAAGAACTCACTTGGCAGACTTCAATTGATAACAACAAAATTAACGAAAATTATATGCAAAAACGAATAACAAACGAAAATACTATTTCCAACTTCAAGCACTATTTCAATAAAGAACCACTGAATTTATCGACATCAGCTGATATAAATATAGTCTACAAGTCGTTTTGGGATCACGTGAGACATTGCTTCGAGATCACACATACGTTCAAAAAAATTAAACCAAATACAAATGATAAAAAAACAAATTTCATTATGTCCCGAGAATTGAAAAGTGAATTTAATGAATTGAAACACCTAAATTGGCTTAGAAAGCAACAGGATAATGAGAATATCCATGATTACTATAAAAAAACAAAAAAAACCGTGAATGAAAAGTTTGAATCAGAAAAGAAACAATTTTATAGCGACCTTATATTGGATGCTGAGAATCCTACAAAAAAATTATGGGAGTTAGTAAACATGAAACTAGATAAAAAAAAGTTTTCCATAACGAAATCACCATCTGCTTAAATAACGAAATTATTCTAAATAAATGCCATATCGCAAACTTATTCGCAGATTACTTTGCAAACTCAGTGAATGATAAATATGCTGTTCAAATGCCTAGTGTTGAAAATTGCACATTACCCAGAACTAATAGTAACTCATTCTTCTACGAACCATATGACCAGAACGAAGTAATGGATATCATTTCAAACTTGAAAAATAAAACCTCCTTAGGATATGACGAGATACCAACAGCACTTATCAAAGCCTGTCGGAATGAATTCAGTTTCTATATCAGTCAAATTATAAATATGTCAATGAGAGTTGGTCAATTTCCAAATATCTTAAAAATATCAAAAACCACCCCAGTATATAAGAAGGGTGACCCACAACAAATTGAAAATTATAGAGCAATCACGACATTGAGTCCAATAGCCAAAGTAATCGAAAGAAGAATCTATATACGCCTAACAAATTTTTTGGAGAAATATAACATTCTCACGAGTTGTCAACACGGGTTTAGAAAGGGGTTATCAACCCAAACTGCAACAACCGAGGTCACTCAGTATATATATAACAGTCTTGACAATGGTGAATATGTTCTTGGTATAATTTTTGATTTAACGCGGGCTTTCGATACGCTGAACCCAAGCATACTTGAAAGAAAACTGGAACGGTTAGGATTGCGGGGCCCTATAAAGAACTGGATAATTTCCCATGTAACGGAACGGCAATTGTTTGTGAAAATTGGGAATAATCTCTCTAGCCAATATAATGTAGGTATAGGAACCCCTCAGGGGAGTATCTTAGGACCACTCTTATTCCTGTTGTACATAAATGACCTTCCTGACTATATTGAAGGGGGGAAGGTGTTTATGTATGCAGACGATACAACAAAAATAGTGACGGGCTCCTCGCTGAGTACTCTTAATGTGAAAGTAACCTCAGTAGTAAACCAATTCTATGAATGGTGTACAAGAAACCATCTTGTGGTGAATCTACAAAAAACTATGTTCATTCAATTCAACAGCGCACGCAGTAATGAACCAAACCTAGTCAATCTAAACATAAATAACAATCAACATGAAATATCAAAATCTACAAAATTCTTAGGCATACATCTCGATAATAACATAATGTGGATTGAACAAATAGATAATACATGTAACAAGCTTAAAAAAAGCTGCTTTGCCTTCCTTACACTAAAAAAATCACTTCATGAATCGTCTCTGCTGAAAGTATATTACTCCGTAGTCTACTCGACCTTATCATTCAACATAATCAGCTGGGGCCTTGCAACTGAATGGACTAGAATATTCGTTCTCCAAAAACGCATAATAAGAATAATATATAGTATGAAACCTTTCGACTCATGCCGAGAAATATTTAAACTAAAGGGTATATTGACATTTCCCTGCATATACATCTTAAATATATTACTATATATACATATTAATAAAGATAGCTATGCTAAAATGGAGACAGGCACAGGTATGAAACAAGGAACAAAGATAACCTTCGCATCGAAAAATTCAACCATACATACTTTACAAAATCACCACAACATAATGGACTCACATTATACAATTATATACCAAATAACTTAAAAGAATTATCGACCCCTCTCTTCAAGAAAAAAATTAAACAAATGCTGACAATGAATGCTTTCTATGGCCTTGAAGAATTTGTGAATTTTTGTAAAAACACTTAATTTATGTTATTACTTCTATGTATGTCCTTGTATGACTATTGTTTTCCCAAAATAATTCATTAATTTTTTAAATCTGTTCCCCATAGCATTAATAATGTGCTACTAAGTGTAAAATGACTTGCCATATCCAAGCACTGCTTGGCTACAAATGATCAATAAAGAATTTGAATTTGAAACCCCATGTCTTGACAATAACTCTGTGACATGTCCAGGTTGCCGCTGTAGTCTTGGAAAAAATGTTATTAATATGACTGTTCCTTGTTAGTGCCTGGTGGATTATGACGCCCAGGTATTTGACATATTTGAAGAAGTTATCTAAGTTTCATTCAGGGTTGGAGCTTTCAGTTCGTACTTACGCCTTTTTGTGAATGGAACCACCACGGGTTTCGCTACGATTCACATTCAGTCCCTCCTTTGCGCACTAACTTCTGATTATATTGAAGATTGGATATTATATCATCATGTTTGCTCCCAATAGTGAGGACCAGGTCATCGTCGTAACCTTGAGTCGAAATTCCAGATTCATGTAGCTTCACTATCAGATTATTCACGGTCATTGACCACAGCGAAGGCGTTGAAACACCGCCTTGGGAACAATTTTGTTCCGCTGTCATTCTGACCGTTTTCTCTCCGAGAGCAGCTACAATGATTGTGCTTTCCAGCATTGCATGTATCCATCTGATCAGTTATGTTTATATTCCTTTCCTCTAGCGATCTGATGATGGAGACATCTGGGGGGTTTTCGAGAGCACCCCCTATATCTATGAATGCACATAGAGCCATTTGTTCGGTCGAGTATGTCTTTTCAATGCTTTTATCTGAGCATTGTAGAGCATTAATTGTTGATTTGCCTGCTTGATAGGCTACCTGTTTCTCGTGAAGCGGACTGTCCGAAAGTATTTTACTTCCATATGATATATAATATGATTTTCTTCATTGTTTTCAGGAGACAGGAGGTGAGAATGATGGAGTGATGAGACAGGTTCGTCTGCTGGACGTCTCCCAGTCTTTGATATGATCACCAATGCAGCCTCCCTCCAGGCTCTCGGTATGTGGCCAAAAATGAAACTGATCTTGAACAGCATTTTCAAGAAGGGCTTTATTATTTTGAGGCCGTTTTGTAATAGGGCGGGAAATATTCCTTCCTTTCCAACAGATTTAAAAGTTCTAAAACTCTTAATGGTCCATTTGATCTTTTGGGTGGTGAAGATTTCCCCCGCCTTGTTCTGATGGAGTTGGTGACAACCTCTTCCAGCAGAGCACTTTGTAGTTAGTCTTCAATAACCTTGGACCAGGAAAGTGTGTCTGGATGGGAACATTTATGCTTGCCTTCTGGTTTGCTGCATATCCACCGTTCGGCTTTTTGATCAGATCGATGCCGTTGGTATGTTCTTTAGATAGAACTTTCTGGAGGTGTTGGGCTGGGACTAATTCCGTAATACCCTCACACATTTGTCTCCATGTTCTTCTTTTGAATTTTCTGAGTTCCTAGTTGTACTCATAGAGTGCCGCATTTTGAAGCTGCTTGGATGCTGTAACTAGTTCCTCGGCTGAATCAATGAATGTATGTTGGTCCTCCAACTACCTCTCGAGATGCTCTTTACAAGCATCCCAGTTGTTCAGTTTGGGTACCCTATATCCTTCGAAGAGTGTTACCGATTATTTCAAGTCAAATCAGCAGGAGTTAGGTCAAGGCCCTCTTTTCTGATCGCATTTATAAGGGTGGGTTCGTTACCTTTATTGACAATGTCTATATTAGTAGCAGACACATTTTCTAAAAGCTACTCACCTCGTGAGTTTATGTCTAGCCATGCAGTCTTTGGCTTATGCTGTTCCACCTTGAATTTGAGGATATTTCTATTTCTATTGTCTACTCGGCCAGCCGCTTGAGGCGAGGCCCCACGTATGACTAGATTACTAGCTAAAATGTGGTCTGTCCAGACAGGTTTCCGCGGATGGTTCCAGTTCTCCTGCGCATCGGGACTGCTCCGGACGTGACATTCAGCTTGTATAAATCAAAAAGTACATTGATGGAGAATTTCAATAAAAACCCGAAGAAATAGTTAGTACATCCAAGTATCACATATGTACTTGGAAATAAACCAATACTCTCAGAAGAGAGATATTTTCATTAACTCCTAGAATTCATGATATCGATGAAACGAGCATTACTAACGTGCAGTTCAAACACTCCAAAGTTATTTTATTGAAGAAGGAAAGACAGAGTTAGTACAATTACTGTACCGGAGATGGGATCATTGGTGTCATAATTGTTTCATGCATGAATGAGGTTTGTACGGCCTTTGCCAGTGTTTCCGAAGAGCAACATGAAACAGGAGTTAATGGTACACCACCAGAATTAATGGCTGGTTTGACTGATGACTCTTTAAGGTCAATTTTCAATGGCCACCACGCATACACCGAAAATAGAGATCTGCTCTGCCAGAAAGCATGATATCATAGTTCCTCATCACTCTATACATGAAATGCATCCTCTATTCTTCTATTTGACTCAGTAGTCTTCATAATTTCCTTCTGGGTTAGGATCATACTGGTAAGGATATTACTGTATATCAGAGATTACATAAAGCACCTACGTCTGAAATATTTGTACATGTAAAAGTACCTATATCCTAGCAATAGACACATTTTCCACGATTACGATATTGCAATTCATCGCCAACGGGAAAAAATCTCCGAAGAGAACTGATTGACATAGGAAACTGCTCCTCTTCAGCGATCAGTAGCTGCTCCACTTTTTTTTAATCGACCATTACACCCTTACCATCTTGCAGCAATATTTTGAACAACAAAAAGTGGTTTCGCACAGAATCAGCACAATTGATATCAGCGACTGCATATGAGGATGGATAAGATAAAAGCTTGGTAAGAATAGGAAGCTGTGTAAAATAATATTAAAAAAATCAGCTCTGTGACACCCCAGGAAATGACCCGCACGGGCCTCGGGAGGATGGGATTATTTTGAAAAAAAAAAAACACTAACAAAACATTTTTAGGACTGTACGAAGTCAATTTGATCGATCAATTCTGCAGTCAATTCACCTGTCTATTGACCAAGGGAGATACTTGACCCCAGTCAATTGAGCGGTCCTGCTCCAAACGCGGGTCGTTCTAGTCAAAGCCCGAGTGAGCTGTCGTCTCGGATTATAACACCCAGGACAAAAATTGAATATGTGCAGTGCCAGACTGGGAAACGGTGGAAAGCTCCAACTGAAGACTTAATTTGATTTTTTTGTTGTGTTGCTCCCTGCCGAATTTATTTCTAATCTATCGTATATATTTTGAATAATTAAATGGCAAAATTTTGAATGTTGATATTTTTTTATTTTTCACAGATGTCAGTTGGAGAAATAATTTTGACTATTCTGGATAAAGTTTTTCAAGGGCTTTCGAATGACATTCCACAGATGACAGTCAAAAACTAATGGTCGCATTCGGAGCAGGAACTGCAAATTTCAGCTCGATTGGTCGAATAGTTCGGCACTTATCGTGAAAGATTACAGACACATACACACACACACACACACATACCTATACGTGACTGGGGTACAAAGCGAGGACCGTGGAATTTCAATAACGTTCCGAGGACCACATGAAGGAAACGTCTCAGAACAATCATTTTCATATCACGGACAATAAAATTTTACGTAGTTCACTAATATCATAATACACTCCGTCAAATCTCAAGAAAAAATATTTGTGTGTGGCTTCCGAGGACTCCGTAATGGCAAAAGGTTCCGAGGACTCTCATGCGAGGACCTTTTTCGCGCCAATTTTTTGTCAATTTTTCTGTGTGTCGATGGGAGAACTTTGTGTGAATGCAAGTACTGAGGGTCGATGCGAGGACTGTATATCTATACAAGGAGAGTATGTCGTTACGAGGACTGTGTGTAGATGCGAGGATTGTGTATCTATGCGAGGACCTCTTTACCTTCCTGTGTGTCGATGTGAGAACTTTCACCCTTGGAATGCTAATTTCTTGTGAAATTCATTTTTTCTGTTACTGATACTCTTCGAGATATAGCCTGTTTTATAATAGGGGTAGATTTTACCTCCTGGGATGCAAATTCCAGATATGAAAACGATTTTAAATATTTCAATTTTTTTTGATGAAATTGATTTATCTTGAAATAGATTCAGAGAAAATTAATATAAAAATCATCAGGCATAGTTTTAAAGCTCTTTTGGTACGCCCTATCTTCGCAATGTAACCTTGCAAAATAAAATTGACCTTTTAGCGATAATAGTTGTGATATAGGGGTAGGGAAATGACATGAAATTATTCTCAACAAATAAATTTAATATCTAAAATCTATCTATTTTGCCGATTTTTTTCATATTGATAATTTTGTAGATGAAAATTGGCATATCTATATTTTTCTTCGTGTTGCTTCATCTGACTTAAATGCCTGCGGCTTTGTCATAGTTAATTTTTGGTGATGACTCGGTTGAAACGACCATTATTGAGACAATTTGACCCACCAGCGTCGACCTATTGGAAGGTCAAAATGACGCCAGTTCAGCCAACCATAATGTTCGTTCGAATAATGTATTCTTTATCAATCAACTTTGTCTAGTTTCTAGTAGACACTTTGCGAGGACACAGTACATTAATTATTCAAAGATAAATATTATCCATATATTCAGAGTGTAGTTTTAACCGATGGTGATTCGAATTCTCAGTACTTACCTATACCTGGAATGTAAGGAATGTCATTCTTCTATCACTGATACTCTTTCAGATATAATCTGTTTTATGATACTTTTCACTGCCGAAATTCAGAAATGGACGAAAAATAACATAAAATTTAAGTTTTCATCAATAGTTACATATATTGAAAATTCGAATATTCAGGGGGTAGTTCTAACACCTTGGGATCCAAGTTCATTATCCGTTATCTTGTTTACTGTTATCAGTTATCTCGTTATCCTGAATCCCGTTATTCAGTTTTCCATTACCCCGTAAGCCGTTGTCCTGTTATCCCGTTTCGCGTTAGCCCATGGTCCTTCATCTCGTTTGCTGTTATCTGTTATCTCGTTATTCCGTCAAACCGTTATTATGTTATGTCGTTAATCTGGTATCCGTTATCCCTTTTGCCGTTATCCCATCATGCCGTTAACCCGTTTCCCGTTTTGCCGTTATCCCATTACCCCGTTACCCCGTTATCTTGTTAACCCGTTATACAACGTGAATATATACTTGAAAGGGAGCTAAATAAATTCAAAATGGCAAAGAGTTTTGTAATTATGATCCGATCAAAATTAATAAATGAAGATTATCAAAATTAATTAAGAAGATTATCAAAATTAATAAATGGAAGATGGCGACTTCAAGATGGTGGACGAGTTGTGTGATAATGGATCGTTTCTTTTCAAAATTGGTATATCGGATTTTTTTGAGTTGTGTGATAATGGATCGTTTCTATTCAAAATTGGTATATCGGGTTTTTTGGATGGGAAATTGTGAATTTAGTCAAAGATCATTGATTTTTTGTCAAAATTCATAAATTTAAGATGGAAGCTCGAGGATGGATAATGTTTTTCTCATCGAGAAACTAGATAGCTCAATACTTACAAGTAAAAAGTCCTCATAATAACGATGCTTCAACAAAAATGCATAGGTTGAGGCTTACTAACTAATAAGCACAAAATAAAATAATCAATAATCAATTTAAAGACAAGCTTTCATTCAAATGAGCTAAAAAGTAAAAAATGCGTTGGATGTTTGACGTATTCCGTGAGTTACAGATTCAAAAGCTTGTCGCTTTTATATTCGTACTGAAACTTTGCGACATGTTCTTGAATTGTAACTCACGAAATAACCTACGTCATACATCAAAGCAATAGTTTTTAACTTTTAGGGTATTTGTATAAGAGCTTGACTTTAAAGATGTTTTTTATTGATCATTTTATTTAACTTCTCTGTGTATCGATGCAAGGACTGTGTGTTAATGCAAGGACCAAGTGTCAATGTGAGGACCGTGTGTCGATGTGAGTACCATGTGTCGATGCGAGGACTATGTATCTCTGGCGCTTTTGTATCAACCTATGTCGAGAACTGAACCGAGTTAGTTTTTATATTTCCATATTTAATTTTGATGTCATAGTTCATAGCGAGTTAACAATGAGTATAATGTACAATGTGATTATTTAAGAATATGTAAATTGTGGTATGAGCCGAAAGCGAGTGCCGCAATTCATACGAGTGAGGAATGGATATTCCATGTTTGTTGTATATTATACTTTTTCTACGACCACAATGATTTTTCACCTCAAGAATTACACTTCCAGATCGAATAAATGGAATATCACACTTTTTTCCTAATGCATTTCGAAAAAAACTCTTTCGATTGAATATCGAATGTGAATTCAAAATTATATATATATATATATATATTCCATGCATATATTCCCTCCTATGAAGATCCCTTCGACTTATTATCCTTTGAATCAGTGTAAAATTTCAAATTCATTCCATAGCTTGCTGGAATTCACCAACGAGCCGCCACTTGAAATTGAGACTCATTAGAAGTTGCCACGACATATCAAAATTCCGAAACTCAAATACTCGTTTCATGTACCATATTTTTCCATAATGAATTTCATTTGAGTCAAGATATAAATGGAGAATTTTATTTCAACCCATATATTTTTTTCAACATTATCATACTCGCCGAATATTTACAATTATGGACCTAATTTGATCCATATCCCCTAAAAGTGTAGGAAATTTAAATTCATTTCTGGTATAGTTTCTCTTGAAGCGATGTAGAAATGAAAAGTTTGTACAATTGGCCTACTCTTGATCAATAAAGCACTTGCAGTAAGTGTGGTTGAATAAAAAAAAAATTAAAAAAAAATGAGTCATTTGTACAATCGGCCTACTTTCTTGATCAATGAAGCACATGCAGTAAGTGTGGTTGAATGAAATAAAAAAAAATAAGTCAAACTTTTATACAAATGCACTGAGAAATGAAAATATTTCTTGATTGTTTCACATGGGTTATTCTGTGAGTAACGGATTCAAAATTATGCCGCGCAATAATACCAATTCTATATTAGCGGCAAGCTTTTAAATTTGCTACTCACAGCATAACCAGGAAATTATATTTCATGGTATCTCACATCGGAAAACAGACTTCCAGAGCGAATAAATGAGATATTACGCTTTTTTATGTCATGTTTTGCAAAAGAACATTCCTAATTGTAGATAGATAGATATTTTCTTGTATATGAAAAAATTAAAATGTTTATCACAAGTGGTTGAGCTTAAACCTATCCGACGAAAGTGTTGATTGGTGATTCACAGCACAAAAAAGAGAAGGAAAAGAGATTTTTTCATGAAGATAAGAGAAGGAAACTTATTCGTAACTAGATTGATCCAAGTGGAAAATACAGTGCGGCTTTTCATAGTCCCCACCTCTGTTAATTTTTGAACGGTTCGACGTAAAATAATGGGACACAAACCATTTTGAATGATCTCAGCGATACTACTTTTTGAAGTGAAAGAGATTGATTGCTCGATAGATGGCGCGAGGTCACATCAAAATTTCAAATAGCCAGGGGGGTCAAGTGGCACATCGTTGAAAAGATAATTCAATTCTCTTTTCAACCATCTGATGTGTTTCAATTTCATTGACATGTTTTTTCACAATAAGAATTTGAAAAGTCATTTCAATAAAAAACAAAACCATTATGTAGGATTTTTATTTACTGAGAATATAGAGCAAAATTGTTGTCAATCGTGCCACTCGTGTTTCCCCCCTTTCTACCTACCTACCATTCAATACTAAATACATCATTTATATATTGGTAGGTCTTGAACATCGACAAAATAATCCAATTTCTTATTAGTCCTTTCTAGGTAATTGCTTGATTATCAGTATATCAAATCCAATAAATGGTACCCGTTATGATTATGGACATTAAAAATAAATGAATGGGGTTTCATTTGGGTTGGAAATTGGATTGTTGTATGGATTCTAAATCTGTACCTAATTAAGCTTTGAAACGAACTCGAAAATTAAAAATTATTTTAGTCATGAGTCTTCCCCTATTGACCGTATTTCGTGTTACTCGTCGCAATTGTTACTCTGTAGAGCAACCATGGTTGGAATTACCTTTTCAATGATGTGCAACTCGACTATGCCTTTCGAAATTTTCAAGTTGATGTGCGCCAGCGCCGTCTGTCAAATAATTGCAATGCATCTCTTTCAGAAAGTAGGATCGGTGATACCAATCAAAATATTTTCATTCCCATTGTTTCACATCTAACCATCCAAAAGTTACTGAGATAAGGGTGCCATTGAGATCCGCACTTATAATTGACATTTCAAATGCATATTGTGAAAAAACGTATTAACAAAATTCAAAAAAAATATAATGGTTGTAAAGAAAATTGAATTATATTTTCAACGATGTGCCACTTGACCCCCATGCTATTTGGAATTTTCAAGTTGATGTGCGTCATCTATCGAACAATCACAATGTTTTTCATTTCAAAAAGTAGTATCGGTAATGCCATTCAGAACTGTTTGTGTACCATTGTTCTCCGTCAAACCGTTCAAAAGTTAATAGGGGGAGGGACTATAAAGTCGAACTGTATAGACATAGAAAAAGAAGGAGACAATTAAAGATGGATAAAATTAAGCAAATTTATTAAGCACTGTAAGACAATTATTGAACAGTTATCAATGACTCACAAGCTCTATTCATTCATAATAAATGATCTCAATTTAAGCATGTTCGTTAATACCAAATGCTTCAAATAGGTGAGCGAGCCATAATTAAGGAGATATATTACATCGTTTATGTTACTTATTTCTTGAATCATGTTTGAGACTCTTACACCTTCATATATAGGACACTCGAATAGAATATGATCGGTGGATTCATTACTTCCCATGTTGCACATCGTGCATAGTTCTTCAGTGTTGATGAAGTAGTTCGAACCGCTGATCCTAAATTTCAGACGTTTCTTGCTACATGTTCTCAGCTGTGCTAAGATTCTTACTTATTGTATTGGAAGTGAGATAGTTCTATGTGTTTATTCGTAGGGAGAAAAATATAGGAATATGTAGATGAACCCAATCTATGCAAGTCATCATTCAGGAGTTTATCTTTGGAAGCGGTTAATATTGATTTTGACATTTGTTTCGAAGTACTCTCCAAAAAATCTTTCCACCTAGCTACTTGCCCTAACATTGACACTACTCTTTGACTTGCAGAAGCCAGTTGTATTTGGGGTCAACGTTCTCTAAAGCGATGAGCCTTTGGAAACATATTTTTGGTAGCCGAGAACTAGCTAGAGTTTTCAAATGATTGTTCCTAATTGTATGTAAACTATATTTACAAGCTTTTATTTAACTTCAAATGGGTGTGTGTCTGTATGTTTACAAATTTTACACAGAATGAAAGGATAAAAAGACGAAGAGTTCCTCATTGGAGGATATATGTGCAAAAAATGCAAATATAATTTTGAATTCAGATTCGATATTCAATCGAGAAAGTTTTTTCTCGAAATGCATAAAGAAAAATGTAGGATATTACATTTATTCGCTCTGGAAGTGTAATTCTTGAGGTGAATTATAATTGTGGTCGTAGAAAAAGTATATTGTACGACCGACAAACATGGAATATTTTTTTTACTTGCCTAACGATAACATATGTTTAGTGCAATTTCCTTTACAACATGAATTCTCGAAAGATAAAGTGAAAAGTGAGCCTTCCACACATTGATTATTCTCCTTTCTCATGGAAATTTTCACGCATGGGTCAAGGATAGCATGACCAGTTACAGAACTTCATAAATACCTCAAATTTATCAAACATCTTCATCAGATATAGTGTCCTCTCAACGCTATCGGCAGGCATTGCGAGTGTTCGTTTTTGAATTCTTGAATTTGATTGGCTACAACAAACACACACTTTGTGTGTCAGAGGTCCTCACACGAAATGACAGAATTGGGTGCGAGTGTGTCCTCGAATCGATTGATGCGACCCTAGCGGAGTGTCTAGTGAACTGAGCTCCCGTAGTAGTATATTCATGGGAGGACATGGTCGATTTTTGATGCAAAGGTACGTTCGGAGAGGAAATTACCCGTAGATTACGAAAATGAAGTCAGAATTATGCGAGGACTTGGTGTGGGTCCTCGTATTCAAAAATGTCCTCGCTACCTTATTGCTGCTACGGACGAATGTCCTCGCATGTCTATAAAAACCAACTCACACACACACCCACGCAGACAGACAGACTCCACTCTGGAAATAGTCTCAATTGTCTCAAGAGACCTAAAATCGGATATTTCCGTCAATATGTCGATTTTTTTATCGCACGATTACATTACTTGACCACTCGAGGGGGCCGATCAAGTAAGAGATGCTCCATCAAAAGCACAAAAAGATTGTGGAGGAAAGAACTTATTGACGAGAAGCCAAGAAAAGTCCATGGAAAAATTCAATAACTTAAAATTTAGAATTCGATTATTACCCCAGTCATTTGGTAGTTTTACCTGAAAGTTTTCGGGGATTTTTAAAAATTGGTACTTTTCATAGATTTAAACAAGCTCTTTCCGAATTTACACATATTGAGAAAATAGCGCCCAAAAACAGTTTTTTTACAATATCTCATTCCCGACTCATTTTACGATGAAAATGGTTGTGTAATAAATTTAACTAGAGGACATTTCCTACAATTTATGTTCCGATGTTTTTCCATAAAATGAATAGTTCTGGCGTACGAGGGCCGCAAAGTCTACTCCAATTTCCATCATGTATCGCATCAATTCAAAACTCGTAGATGAATGTTGGTTTGCGGCACTCGTACGCTAAAACTATACATTAAAAAACTTTAGTATATAAATTGTAGGAAATTTTCTCTTTTTTAATTTTTACATAATAAATATCGCTAAAAAACTGTTTTTGGGTGCCATTACTCCAATACGCTGATACGGATTGCCGTTCTGAGAACGGAAACCATGGTGATGCAAATGCGACGTTCATGCTTTTGTTTTGCTAATTATGCAGTGGATCAGAGGCTGGAGATGTTACAAATGGGGATAAGGACTTCCATATTCAGTATTGTTACGAAAACGAATGCGCTACGGTTTGTCTCGTGACGTAGGATTCCAGGAAATTCTTTTAAAAGCGGTTCCAAGCGGGCGTTAGGAATTTTCTGGAGGCTGCTGGCCTTTATTAGAGCCGACGCATCACTGACAGTAATAGTTGTTATTCAGAACAAGTGAAAGGCAGTTTTCATTGGAAAACGAGATATTCAGTTCAGCGTATTCTGACAGAGAATTTCGATTCAGTTATTTAGTGATAGAGTTATTTAATGTTTTGTGTTGTGTTGTGTTGTAAATTTGCAAAGGATAATTAATTCGTTATTTGAATAGCCACAAACTCCAGATTAGAGTCTTTATAAATCTTGATAGGGAACCCTAGTGTAAGAAAATAAATATTTCGTTATCACAAATTAGTTTTGGATGAATACAATATATTTGTGTAACATGCAAACCCTTTTTGGAATTTGAATATTCTCAGGGGTGTTCGATAATGGGGTCCCAAAGCTACTTTTCTGGAAATAAAATATGGCAGATAATTATGTTTTCAATACCTGTAAATTAAAATCTTATACTTACTGTATTACTCTCTCTGTGTTTCTAAAAACCACAGAGATATATAATTAATTTGTTCTAGTTAACAGAAGAATTTGATAGTTGGGTTCCGTGACTGTCACAATTTTGTTCAAGGGCCCTTTTAATAATTTGCATTGGTTTTAGTTATATATCCCAAAAGCTGGGCTCGGCTCGGTAGCCAATGATCAAGTCTTATGTGATTTTTTCTTTAAAGGTTGTCTGTTGAGTTAATTTGTTTCTGTTCCTTTTTTCTCTCTTTCACCAATCAATATTGGCAATGAAACTCATTCGATATTTTAGATATATAATGAACAAAAAATAAAATATAGAGTTTACAAGTGAAACTGTTCTGTACATATAAATGATAAAAACGAGAAAACAAATCATGTGAAATCATGTACATAAACGAAGTGTACACTATAACAATTACGAAAACATGAAGTTCCTCCAGCGGAAAAATTACCACGAATGTCTGTGAAACATTTTTAACTCTTTCACTGCTCTTGACGTATATATACGCTGGCCGCTTAACTGCTCTAGACGTATAATTACGCATCGAAAATAAAAATTAGATGGGATTACTGTATTTGGATACACTTGTTGATAATGTCATTTATATATATTAAATATTATTTTCAAATCATCATAATCCATCTTCATGTATCATAGGCAAAGATAGTCACGCACAAGGAGTATAACACTTAAAACTGTTATATACTTATGTGGCTTCACTATGTTTATTCATAATAATTTCAATTATATATGTTCTTTCAGTATTTTATGCGAATAAACATTATTATTATTATTATTATTATATCTCTGATCTTCAAAATTAGTCTCGTTAAATCTTCGAAATATCCAATCTTGGAAAAAATTCTCCGAAGCGATACATTTTTTAATACTTTATTAAAAAAATACAATCGCGTTTGTATACCCTTGACCAATTCTAATGGTACAATTGTGAGTGAGAATGTCTGTAAAACAGTGTCGCCGCTTGTCAGTTATACGCTGAACGATACCCACACAGAAAAGAACCCAACAATGGAGAAGATGATCGTAAGTGAGGAGGCAGAAATGAACGTTTTGCTTATGTTGCTTTTGATCCAACCGCTTCGACGCGGGAATTGTAATACCAATGCAATGTAAATCGAGAAAACGCTAGAAGAATTTGAATAAACACCATTATCGTGCTTATGAGTATAACTTACACAATTAGTTGACAAGATTCAGAAAGTTGAAAAATTATTCCAACTGCAAGGAAACTCATGAACTAGTCGTAGATTTTTGATTTTATACAATTTGTTACTGCACCGAAATACAAAACTGATATGTCATTTTTTTCCTTAATGTATATTCTAGATAGACAGGTAGATGGCCCATAGGGGTTCCATTTGAAAAAAATGAATTTTTGATCAAAATGTGATGTGACTGAATTGATTAACTAGTGAGTGACACAAAAAAGAATTTTTCAGAAAAAAACAAGTTTTTCTGTTATTTGCGACTCATTGTGAATAGCTTCGACCAAATCCCATTCATCCACGAGGTAAAATAAAAAAAACATTTGTATTTCAATTGTTTCAAAAAAAATACAATTGACATAAGGTTTGGATTTGTTTTGACCTGTTGAACTTGAATATGTAAAAATATACAGGGTGTTCCATTTGAAAAAACAAAGTTTTTGGCATTTCCAGAAAAACCGGAAGTCCGCCATATTGGATTGTAATGTGATCAAATCCGAAATGATTGCTTATATAACTGTACCAAATTTCAGATAAATCAGTTCACGAATGCAGAAGTTACAGGGGTGGCTCGATATCCTGTGTCACCCGGTATATATATATATATATATATATATATATATATATATATATATATATTATAAAAAAGAACATAACCCCACCACTTTATATCTTTAAAATGTACTTATATTGTTAAAATTCTATTATAGACTTGAAAAAGCCTGGAGGCTTCCAGGAGAAACGTCGTCGCAAAAAATTAAAAAACACAGATTCTATACTGGGTTTTATTTATATTTATACAGAACCAATCCCCAAGAAAATACCCCTATGATATATATATATATATATATATATATATATATATATATATATATATATATATATATATATATATATATTTTTATGTTATGTTATGCCAGTTGTAAATTTTAAAAGACTAAAAACCCACAAAAAGAATAATTACTAGATGGTTAATGGTTTCAAGAGTTTGTTTGTGAATAACTTTTGAAATTCTATGTATATTGTGAGCCTAGGTAAATATGGATAGATAAAAATGTCAAAGTACTATAAAACAAACAATTTCATACACTGTCAAAATTATTATAACCCATAATTGCTCAAAAGACAACAAAAAGTCTAAATTCACAAAATGTTCATGAATAAAAAGTAATCAACACATTTATAAATTTGAAACATACAGAATATGAAATTGTAGCTAACTAAAAGTAGCCAATGATAGAACAGCAAACGTCTTATGAAAATAGCCAATCAGGGAATAGATGGTCAGGTGTAAAATTGGAAATTGTGGGAGAATAGCAATGAGATGGTATCAGAAGCAATTATTATTGAAACTTGTAAATAATGATAAGAGTGGAGAAATAATTGTATATATAAATTATGCAATATAAATATAAACAGTGAAAAGTAACAATTTAGTGCGAGAATTCGAATATTCAAATGAAGAAACAAGGAGAAAAAGATGTATCTAGGCGATAGAAAAACAAAGCTTCGAGAAGATCGAAAAAAAATTTCCAATCGGATGTCACGCAAAAATTTTACTGAAAGAAAATTGGAATAATCCCATCATTTGGTAAACAAAACCAATATTACCTTAATGATAACATATCCACGGATCCAAATGCTGATTTCCGCATCTATATAATTCCTGATTCATGGTATTGCAGTTCCTTGACAGCGATTGGTGAGAGGAGACATCCAGTTTCATGGTATAATTAGAACACCAACAGTTCCAACCAGGTATAAAACTTTAATAGTGCTTTTCCGGTCCTGAACTATTTCACAATAACGAATTTCACATTCGAAGAACTTTATGTCACTCTATATTGAACAATAACAGAAAACTTCACACTCACGGAAAAAGTGAGGTTCTCTTTATCTATCCATGATTTGATTTATTATTATTATCCGTGAATATTTGTTTGATTCACCCTAGTATAAGTTATTTCTCGTAGGCCAGGTATTATTAAGTCTTCCTGAATAAAGGAGATGATTGCTTTTTGATACTCTGTTGTTTATTTTCTTACAATGATCAATAACATTCCAAAGACCATTCAATAAACTGAAGTTAGCCAGCAGTGGCAGTGTCTCTATTGCTTTGAACCGGCCACCTTGAGATAAGGGCGTATCAACTGTAGCTTAGCCGTGGTGAGAAAAATAATAATTGTTGGTAGCGTGACGAGAGAACAGTGACGTTCGCTGGCAATTATTATTACAGGGGCAGAAATATCTATTTGTATCATATCAATTTGGCTCACAAAGAATACCAAAAATAATTAGCAATCTCAATTTACAAAAACAATTTATATTTTCCAATTATCAATATTATTCAATTCGTCATTACATAACAAGTGTCGCCCAACGAGGTGCAAAAATAGTATTTGAAAACATAAATAATGAGATGAATTATTAATTTATCAAACCATAACAATTGGCACCCAAAAGTGGGGCGAAATAAGACCAAAATAATTTGTTATATCATCAAACCATATCAATATATATATATATATATATATATATATATATATAAACAATTTTTGTTTTGCAGAAATGCGTTGTTGCCAAGTTGGTTACTTCGGATTACTGAAAATCTGATATGGGGATGATTCGAAGTGATTAGTATACTAATCAATCAGGCAAATCGTGCAATGATATTGAACTTTGCGGAAATGTGATGTTGCCAAGTTATGGACGCTAGAAATCATTTGGTAAAGTTTAATAGAAATTTTGCTTTGGAGAATATCGAGATAACTCTTCTGCTTATTAATTTTTTTTGGTGTGATTTACGAAAATGCGTTGTTGCCAAGTTGGTCTTTTCGGATTATTGGAAATCTGGTATGGGAATGGTTCAAAGTGGATACTATATCTATTAAATCAAGTGAATTTTGCAAAAAAAATCGTCTTTGGAGAAATGCGCTGTTGCCATGTTAAGGACGGTGGTTGTCATTGAGAAAAGATTTATGGAAATTTTAAATAAAAAATGAATAAAAATCTTTTCGTTTCGTCGGTTGAAAATTGGTATGTGGGGATTGGGAGATTCTGATTTTTTTTGTCACAATTCATGTGTTCAGGCGACTGGTCAAAATTCAAGATTACAAGTTAGCGGACGAATGTTATGATTTATGGTCCGATTCTATTCAAAATTGGAATCTTTGGGTTTCTTGGGTCAGCGATTATGATTATTTTTTCAGAATCCAAGGCGACTCCGAACTGACTGCCGAGTTTTGTGATTCCTTTCAGAATTTGTATTTGACGTTTTTATTTCAATCACATCAAGCCCAGAAAACGGTTCAATTTCAACAAATGTATGTAGATTTTTTTTAAATAAATGTTGAACTCTTTACACCAAATTATTAAAAATGATTTATTCAAACGTAAAATCAGAAAATTGAATCTACTGCAACCATAAGCTTGTTGAAGAAAGTGCTCGAAATGCCCTCCTCTTGCTACAATATAGCCCTCCACCCTTCTTCGCATAGACTGACGTACGCGTTCTAAAAATCCAGGGGTATTTCTTATGTGGTCAAAGCCATCAATGATCTGTTGACAAAGTACTTCAATGAAACGCACTGGTCCTGCATCATAAACTAGGCTCTTCAAATACCTCCAGAAAAGAAGTCCAGCGGGTTGCAATCTGGTGAGCGAGAAGGCCAAGGTATTGGACCTACTCTGCCAATCCACCTGGAGAACTGCAAGCGTCGAGGGAAATCCCCTGGAAGCAATCCTTGAACACGTTGAACAAAGTATGGATATAAACTATTTTCACTAAACCGTGAAACACAAACGTCACACTTACAAGAAAATCAAATTGATGTTACAATTTGAACGTCAAAAGCGTCAAAGGGGGAAACAAGGTAAAGAGTCATAGCCCACTGAGTATTTTAGTTTGTTACTTCAATATTCCCCTTTCATTTGCCAGCAATTTTATCGAAAATTGTTAGCTGATTCAAAAAAATGAAGGACACCAAAATTTCAGGTTTTTTCATGGCCAACTTAACGGTGATATTCAAATAGTTTTTTTTCGAAAATAGAAAATTTTGGCTATAAAAACTGTAGGCAACCCTCATTCACCCCTTTGAATCAGTTACCTTATTTTTGAAGCAAGAAATGAATAGAACGTCCAAAAAACCGAGAGCCTGTGAATTTTCCGAACATTTGATGCATAATTGTAGTCACAATTCGAAATTTACGATTTTTTTCGCGCAACTTGGAGGGCGTGAATTTTAGGACACATGTTTGTGGGAGAAAAAGTCTTATGTTGAACCAGGGAATGCGCCCTTGAAATATTTGTATTGAATTTTGTAACACCCTGTACATATTTAACTGACATTGGTTGCTAAACTTTAACAAGCACGCATGAAGCTTTCGCGGACGAATCGTAAGGTGCTAACTGAGTCCGTAATATGACGATGAGTTCGCGAAAGCCATTGCGTACGTGCTACATACAATATTTTTTTGTACACGTTTTTCAAAGAATGCTTCATATAAAAGCATTTTATTTCTGCCATCAAAATGAAGAAATAGCAATAATCAATCGAGTATGGCAACTTTAGGAACTGAAAAAAATTCCAAAATTGCAACTTTTACGAACTTGTCCGTGAAGTGTTTCCATGGCTATGGCAATACTTTACGAACAAGTCAGTAAACATAGCATTTTTGTTTTTTATCCTGAAAAACGTGTACCAAAAAAAAATTCAAAATATAATACATTGGTTCCCTCTCGCAGGATAGGCAGACGAGTACTAGATCGGAATCGAGAATTACGTTCAACTGGAAGACATTCCCTTAAGTGAATTCCAAGAACTAAAAATACAACGATATAAAGTTTGCGCAAAACAGCACAAAAGACGGGAAATCAGACATACATGTCGCACATGTGAAGTATCATCGTGTTTAGAAACATAACATAAAAAAACATTTTTAATTTTTATTAGTTCTGGTATTTTGTATGTTTTTTCCAGTTGATATAAATTTCAATCCAAAATATATATAATTTGTTTTCTTTGAATACCCGATGAATTGGCCCACACTGCTATAGACGTATATATATATATATATATATATATATATATATATATATATATATATATATATATATATATATATATATATATATATGCCCAACCTAAAATATTGCGCATGTGAAATAACATTTCAAAAACCATTTTCGCAGTGAAAGGGTTAACCTTAATAGTCTAGTAAATATTGCTTTTCTTTGAGTTTGGAGTTTCCTTAGATCCTTGAAATCGATTGTTTCGTTCCTTCTTGAGCAAAAATAAATGAAGATATTTGGACCACCAGATAGTATCGATAGCTGAGGTTAACGAGCACCCTGTAACTGAAATCAAGCCTACCGATCATTTCCTACTTCTTCGTAGTTTCTCTTCCCGTAATCCTGATATGCAATAGGTGAGTATCACGCCTATTTTCCCGAAATTTAACCTACAAATCTTTAATATTGACTTCTACTCAAACTTCACTCCCGTTGATGTCATACGCCCTAACTCAACTCTCTCGTGTTTCCGTGAAAGTGTGGAGTCTTCCGTTTCTCAAATAAAAAGATAAGATTTCCAAAACCGTATTTTGTTCGTTTTGAAAGAGAAAACTAATTTTCCCAAAATAGCTTTTTTTCTGATTGGTTTCTCAATTCATCGTTCAAATATTTTTGGTGAAAAGTTTTTGCCGATTCGGCCTTGTCAACGTGGAACAAAAACGCTGCTGAGTCAGCAGTAACTGCAACGAGCTGTTCGCCCTGAAACAATGGCCTACTGTCTGGGCTCACAAACATCTATCGATAACTTTGTTACTTTGTAACAATTTTCAGAGCGCTATCCGCTGTGCGCGATATCCATGTATTAATAATGGTTGTCTATGGTCAAAGGCCCTTCCGAAAATAATTCCCCATATTCAGATAGGAGTGCTTCACTTATATTATTCTTTCTACAAACAAAAACTGATTTCAAAATATGATAATAACATTGAAAACGAATCCTTCTTTGGATATACGTCACTTAGATAGAACCACAACACCTACAAGGTGTTAACATTTGTCGTATACATTTTTTGCAAAGTAGAGATGTTGAAAAATAAGAATGGAATAAAAGAGTATATCCCTCTTTACCATGATTAAATGTGAACGTATTTTTTCTCAAAAATATTTCGAAAAAATTTCTGAAGATTTATCGATGATTTCCTAAATTCAAGATATGTGAACAGCAATCATGGAAAACTTTTTTTTCATGCTACTGACGAAAAGAGCGTTGTGAAACATTTTCAGTATCTCACGAATTATTTGTTGCAGATTTGATAGAAGATCCTACAATACTCCTCCAATTGGGAATGGACTCGTTGATGTCGGCAGAAATCAGTCAAATACTTAACAGGAAATTCCAGCTTGATATGAGTATAACGCGGATTGAAAATCTCACATTCGGATACTTGAAGAACATCAGTAATGAGCCCAAGCAGAAAATACCACATCTATCTGGGTGAAGCCAGAAAAAAATTATTTTCAGTCAGATTGAAAGAGGTGAACGAAAAAATGAATCCCTAAAGTACAGTTCCTTGTGATTTGCATGAATTTCCACCTAGTTATTTGACAGTTCACAAAAATTCATATAGATAATATAATACTTCAAAAACCGACTAAATCATACAAAACCACAAAAAAAACAAATGAAAGAAGGAAATCTGAAGAAAATAATACAGTATCAAATGTAAGCAACTTCAGCAGGTCAAATATTCTAGCCACAGTTGCAGAAATTTCAGAAAAATATCAGAAATCTTTCGAGTAAATCAAATTGTAACGATAACCGGCAATTTCGGAATTTTGAAATATGCTACGATTATCCCCATGCAGTCCAAGTTTATGTACAAGTGGAGAACACCAAGAACAATAAAAACATTTCATGCTCGTGATTACTTTTAATCTGTGAATGAATATATAGCAAAAATACCTGAATGATCTATGTGGAGCCCTGATCCTACTGTCTAGATGAAATATTTTCATAACCGAATTGAATGAATTAACTATATCTTACATATAACGACTCCGCAATAATGGTAAAAATAGGAAAATAACTCACCACTTGGCAACGCCACAACAGATTTCGATTTTTTTTTATATTGCTGAAAGGGTAACAGAATGGGCAATCAAATACTGCTGGAAAAAATATGAAATGCATTTGACACAAATGAAAACATTTCGTCTGAATCCAGAAAAAATCGACTTCTAGCACCCTGTGAAACATATGGACAAACAATAGGACGATATACGTAAAACCTTGGTACTACTGTCTGCAGAAAGTATTTCGAAAATCTTAATAAATGAATGAACGGCAAAGTTATTCATCATGACCCTACAATTGTGGTAAAAATGGAAAAATAATTTTTGATTTGGCAAGCCGCAACGAATTTTTATTTTTATTACATCGGCGACAGGGCATAAGAAAGGGGAATCCATTTCATCTAGAAAATATAGTTATATTTGAAAAAAGTTCACTTCGAGGATCTGAAAGAAGATAATGTTCAATAACTGAAAACGTTTTTTTCCAAAGTTTTCTCTATACCTTATGGCTTTCGAAACACCAAAGTATGATGCTGGATTTTTACCAAAGATTAAAAGAAGCTCTCATCTTATATTCTGATGAAAAATAGTCCATACAGATTTTATTCTTCAAACATTTAAAAAATATGGTTTGCAAATGTTCAGCTGAAAGAAAAAGAGTTACATTCGAATTTCATCATGACTTTAAAGTAATACTAATGAATTTCAGTCATATTTACCAACGGTTTGAACTGAAGAATACGCATAGTCACAAAATTCAACTGGATTTGCGGATTATACAAAAAATTAATGTTGCATTCGCAGGATGAGAAGAACAAATGACAATTCCCCATTTTTGTAACGTTTTTGGATTCGCCACAAAAATGTCGATATAACACACCCAGGTTTCTTAGTCTTATTTGCAATAGTTTTTGACTGATATGAATAACTTCAGAACTATTCAGGATAACTCAATGAACTCTTTCCGGTGGATTCCTTAGGCTTTAGCACATGGTCTAAGATACAGGCGAACTTGGAGTCACTGTTCCATCGCCTACTACAATTTTTTCAATGACAAATGGCAATAACTCGACTTTTTGAAATTCAACACTCTATATTTTGTCGATATAGGGGTTTGTAGGGGGGTCCACTTTGTTGAGTTTACGAGATTTGTTGCAAAATAAGGAATTTCTATGGTTTTTTCGAAAAAAAAAGTTATTGAGTAGGCCGCTGTCGTAAAATTCAACACATCCGTGTACTTTCAATAATCGTACACGTCTAATTATTAATAATGAATTTCACTCGCGGAGAACTCGTGAATGTGACTGTATCAGCTTATCTGACAGGAATCTTTCGTTAGAAAGCAGAATTCACCATAAAAAATATTCACAAGCAAGAACTCCACGGGTGTCTTCATTCCAAAAGTTGAGAGACCATTTTGAACACACTGGTAGCGTGTCTTATACCAAAAAGAAAATTGTTGGTGGTCGTATCAAAGAGGAAAATGGGTTGCAAGTTCCATTGATGCTACAGGAAAGTCCTCACTTGAGCACTAGGGAAATAGCAGCGAAAATCAATATTTCACAAAGTAGTGTGAACAGAATAATATTGGAACATAAGTTCCACCCTTAGGGTAATGATAGAGTTGCGTTTTGTATTCAAATGAATGGTTTTCTGATGAAGCAACATTCAAGAACAATGGGTCGGTCAACAGACATGATATACATTATTATACAATCGAAAATCCTCACTTGTTGAGGACTGTTGATCACCAAAAGCGATGGTCGCTTAGTGGTTGGGGAGGATATATTAGAAATCACATTATTGGACCCTACTCTTTCGACAGTGACAGGATCCCAGTAGAAATCAGCAAGAATTGGACACCTCAGCGACTTTAATAAAACCAAGAGAAGAACACTATCTCATGCTTTTTGTTACTAGACTTTAAACAATTAACTTGTATTTCATGTACTTGAAGTTCCTTCTGAAATAGAATTGTTTTTTAAAAGGTCATTTTTCGAAATAGAGCTCATTTTTACATGCTTTTATTTAGTTCGTTTGGGTCAAATCATGCAAGTGAATTTTAACCGACTTCTAGTCGTCCGATGAATTTGAAATTTGGCAGGTGTTCATAATTCCGGTGCAAATGCATTATGGAATGTTAGAGAAACAAATAAAATGGCGAGTCCAAGATGAAAATTGGTATGAGGGGGTTTTTGGGGTCGGAAATTATGAATTTTTTGTCAACATTATGGTCCAATTCGATTCAAAATTGGCATGCGGGGGATTTCGGGGTCCGAAATTATGAATTTTTTGTCGAAATCCATGAGTTCAAGATGGCTGCCCCAATATGGAGAAAGAGTTTTGTGATTATGGTCCGATTCGATTCAAAATTGGTATGCGGCGGTTTTTGCTGTCAAAGATTTTGAATTTTTTGTCAAAATTTAGACAAAGATGGCCCCAAGATTGAGGACAAGTTCTCTGATTATGGTCATATTTTATTCAAAATTAGTATGTAAGGGTTTTCAGGTTCGTAGATTTTTTTAATTCTATAAATTCAAGATGGCGACTTTTGTGATTATGGTCATATTCTATTCAAAATTGGTGTGTGGGAGTTTTTGAGGTCGAAGATCATGATTTCTTCCAGCTCAAAACTCACAGGGAGACTTTGTAATAACCATGCTCTATTAGAAATGAACAGATTAAGACGAACTAACTAAAAAGCAAAAAATAAAATAACTAATAACAAAATCATTCAAGCCGTGTACTAAGGAGTATGAAATGAGTTTCAGTCATCGCTGACAATGATTCAATTATTTTTTGTTGAATTATTTGGTTTCAAAAAGCTTGTCGCGCGAATCGTAATAAAATTAATACTTTGACAAGTTCTTACTCACCAACTAATCACTGCCCAATCAAATGGATTTGTACCTCCTTTTATGAACACTTCTCGCGACAAGCTTTTTGGAACAAAATAATTCAACAAAAAATAATTAAATCCATTGTCAGCGATGACTTAAACTTATACGTTTTAGTACATGGCTTACATAGAATCTTGTCTTCAAAAAGTTTTTTCTTTAGTTATTCATGAGTAGGTTAGGTTTTTGCACAATTTTATTTTGTGGATTTTTCATTATACTTATGTTCAGATAAATTCGATTGGAGCATTTTTCAGAGCATAATATAAATTATTTCGACATTAGATTCGAATAGACATCAGGCAAGTATAATAAATTTTTTCGCAAATTGGAATTAAGATAATTTTTAGAGAAATATTCAATGGTGATTATCTTGGTGAGATCTCGAAGTGAATAAAAATTATGATAGATAAAATTATAATTGGGGTCAATGAAGAATCATTTGAGATATTTTTTTTTAAATGGGAAAATTTCCGGATTATGAAGCAGCTTTATTGTGTAGAATTTAAGTTATTTTTTTGTTAATTCAAAATTCAGTAGTTAATTTATCTCACTTGATTTTGACATATTCACCTCTCTAGAGCCTTTAGCAAGCATTTGATGATTTAATTTTTTTTTTAAATAAGAATCCAAATATATTTTGACCTGATATGTCTTTGGAAGAAATGGGGGTGACTATGAAGGGAAATATAAGTTATCTCAGTTGGTCCTTGGTTTGAAAAAGTAGGAATATGAGAAGCACATTGAAAGGTGAAACAGTTTCTCATAGGTTAGTAAACGGCAAATTTCTGGTTGAAAAATACGAACATGGATTTATTCTTTCAGTGATGGTATGTTCGAACATTGTAATTTTTTGGATTTTTTGCATTTAAGATTTCAATGGATTATGAACGTAAGGGATCTCATGTACTATCAGTGGCCATCAAGATCTATTTTACCTTCTCCTAACTGGTGGCCGACCACTGAACAAAGTTGCCAAATATAAATACGAAGGAGAACTGTAGCGTCTGAGAATATCTTTAAAAAGCCAGGACCAAAAAATCCAACCTTATTGTTATGCAATAGATTAAACGGCCATAAATATATGAGAGGTACAGGTACAGCCCTTAACAAGCATATTTTAACCAAAGATCACGAGCACAACCCAGATTTCAATAACACAAAAATTCTCGCCTGTGAGAACAACAAAGGATAGAACAGACATCAACAACCTAAGTCAAATATACCATACAATACTATAACACAGTTTCGATTCCTGATTTCTCACATTAGCTTTCGTCCATTTTCTCAAACAACACAATAATTCTTTTGATACCAAAACTCCACACACGCTTGTGCCCCTCACCCCCAATACCCCCTTCTTCACGAGATAAGATGATTGATGGTCACACAGGTATACCAACCAGTCATAAAACGAATCCCACTAACATATAAGTCTCTCGCGCATGAACACTCTCCAATTTCACCAGCACACAGCCATCGCACCTAAACAAAACGAGATAATACAACACGCCATCGATATTCAACAATTATAGTATACAACAAAAAAGATATCATATTTCCTAAACACAATGATCACCAAGGTACGTAATGAACTTGTCTATTACCCCATTACTAATTCACCCACTTAGATCTAAGCTATTGTCACACAACAAGAAATTAATTGTTTTTTACTTCTTTTAATATTATCTTGTAAACCGACTGTAAAAAAAAAACATTAAACCAAACGTCTATAATGCCATAATTTAAATTTTGATTTCAACAACAGTTCCCAATCCCAAGAATTTCCTACCAAAAAGACCTACAATAACGTTCGTACGATGCGAACGCAGAATTCAAATAAAATAATTTTGTTTCAACCTGATGATGACAAATACCATGGCAAAACGTAGTTAGGAGAAATTATATGAATTGACTGAATCAGACCTTTATTCCGAGAATATATAAATATATATATATGTGGTCAAGAAACTAGAGAAAAATATATATAGATATAGACTGGAAATCCAAAGGTCGCACCTTCGGATTTCTAGTCCATACTCTAACCATCTGAGCTATCGAGGACACAGGTTCCTCTGCGTTTCGAAGATACCACTTTTTCCTAGAACTCAATGTTAGTTGTTATGGGAATGGATTATGAAGGTAAGGGATCTCATGTACTATCAGTGGCCATCAAGATCAATTCTACCTTTTCTCGTGGATCGACGGATTCAGTCAAGGGTCAGGCGCTGATCTCCGACCACTGAACAAAGATGTCAATTATAAATACGAAGGAGAGATATAGCGTCTGTGAATATATATAAGAAAATGTAAATAGTGGCATTGTGGAAAAAAAAACATAAAAAAAACTGCTTGAGTATAGTTTTTACTTCAATTTAAAAATTTGTCTGCAATGCCACAATTTTCATTTTCTTATATATATTCACAGGCGCTATATTTCTCCTTTGTATTCATATTTGGCAACTTTGTCAGCGCCTGACCCTTAACTGAAGCCGTCATTCCACGGCGACGTTAGGAAAATGTAAAATTGATCTTGATGGCGACTGATAGTACATGAGATCCCTAACCTTCATAATCCATTCCCACAACAACTAACATTAAATTGTAGAAGAAAGTGGTATCTTCGAAACGCAGAGGAACCTGGTCCTCGATAGCTCAGATGATCAGAGTGTGGACTAGAGATCAAAAGTCGCAGGTTCGATTCCTGCTCAGAGATAGTTTTTTTTCTGTAATTTGAAAATTTTATAGTCCCCCCCTTGTTAACTTTTGAACGGTTGGATGTAGAATAATGGGACAGAAAGAATTTCGAATGATATCACCGAGAGTACTTTCTGAAATGAAAGACATTGCGATTGCTCGATAGCTGGCGCGGAGGGGCACATCAACTTATAAATTTCAAGTGGCACATCGTTGAAAAGATAACTCGATTCTCTTTTCAACCAACTAGTTTTTTTAATGTCGTCAAAACTTTTTTCACAATATGCATTTGAAATGTATAACAAAATTTAAAATGCATCTTGTGAAAAAAGGAATTGAGAAAAAAAAATTGTTGATTGAAAAGAAAATTGAACTATTTTCACCATCTATCGTGCAATCACGATGTCTTCTATTTCAAAGAGTAGTATCGGTGATATCATTCAAAATAGTGTGGGTCCCGTTGTTCTATGTCGAACCATTCAAAAGTTAATAGGAAAGGGGAGGCTATAAAATGCCGCACTCGCAATTGTGATTCCGTAGAATAACCATAGTTGAAAGAACAATTTAATTACCTTTTCAACGATGTGCAACTCGACCTCTATGCCTTTCGAAGTTTTCAAGTTGATATGCCCCCAGCGCCCTCTGTCGAGTCATTGTAATGTATTTTCCCTCATGAAGTAGGACCGGTAATACCATTCAATATATTTCATGTTTCATTACATCAAACCGTTCAAAAGTTATCGAGGTAAAGGTACCATTCAGATCCGCACTTATACTTGACATTTCAAAAAACGTATTAACTAAATTTAAAAAAGTAGGATGGTTGAAAAGATAATTGAATTATGTGTTCAACAATGTGCCACTTGACCCCCCATGCTGTTTGACATTTTTAGGATGATTTGCCTCCCGCGCCATCTATCGAACGTTCACAATGTCTTTAATTTCAAAAAGTAGTATCGGTGATATAATTCAAAATGGTTTGTATCCCATTGTTCTATGTCGAACCGTTCAAAAGTTAATAGGGGGGGAGAGCGACTATAAAATGCGGCACTTTATATTCACAGACGCTATATTTCTCCTTCGAATTTATATTTGGCAACTTTGTTCAGTGATCGGAGATCAGCGCCTGACCCTTGACTGAAAAAAGGTAAAATTTACATTGATGGCCACTGATAGTACATCCCTTATCATCATAATCGATTCTCACTACTAACATTGAATTCTAGAAAAAAGCGGTATCTTCGAAACGCAAAGGAACCTGTGTCCTCAATAGCTCGTATAGTTAGAGTATGGACTAGAGATCCAAAGTTTGCAGGTTTGATTCCTGCTCAAAGATAGTTTTTTTCTTGAATTTGAAAATTTGTCGCAATGCCACAATTTTCATTTCTTCAATATTATTTTATATAACGATTTTCCATGACGAGACAGACCTATGAATTTTAATTTAATTTCTCAGAAAACAAAAATTTCGAGTGGAATTCAACAAGTAGTTTTTTTTAACAAATCATGGATAAATGTGTGATGAATTGTTCATTCGTGGTTCAAAATGCATATATTTCAGTAATACATTAGTGAAATGAAAGCAATTAGAATATAACCATAACAGAATTATAAATTATACATTCCACTGACAATAATTCTGTTTTTGTTCTAGTTGCGTCATAAACAATATAATGTGACATCAAAGAATAAATAACTTTGCTGACACAAATAGGTCAGGTCAAGTTCAATCCTTCTATAAACAAACACGGATTCTATGATTTCTTATTATGAATATCTAAATGACAAAAGTTATGTTTTTCGTATAAACAATAACGTTTTAAAAACATTTATTTACCAACAAAAATTAGGAGGTCAATCGATCTGTACAATTATAATATCAAATTGGAACTGAACTAAGCATCTGACTATACTTATGAAGAACCCTCGGTTCGGGTGTCTGGGGTCAGCGATAAGGGCGATAAGGATCTCTGGAGCTCATGTAACTCCTCCATCCCAAGTTTGGAAAACTGGCTTTTCAGACAAAAAAACTGTTTTCTAGTCTTCCGGGAGTCTTGCAGGTGTTGCTCGGGCTGCTTGGGTGATCCAGGAGTTCTGGATATATCGTCGCCTTTTAGAAAGCTTATAAAAGGCAAATGGGAATAGGATGTGGATTTCCCGTAATGGTTGGATATTAGCGCTTGGTAATGCAGCTCTTAAGTTTGTCAATGGGATATCGTGGAGGACTAGTGGTATCGATTTCTCTTCTTGAGGGGCCTCTGGTATGACTAGTCCAGGTAATAGAAGTGGTTTGTGGACCTCGTTGATGCCTTCGTTACTGTATTTGTGGAATTCTGTTTCGAATGTGTATCCTGGGGGTTGGGAGTAGATATATCCCTCAGTTAGGGTAATAATGTCCTCGGCAGGACATCTTGTATGTAACTTGCGAATGGAATTTACAAACATGATATAGTGGCCGTCGATTATTTGTTCAACTGAATCTGCTTTGATAATTATTGGTTGTTTTTGACAATGTGTGATTGGCGAGGTCATATTTAGAATTTGGATTATGCAATGTGGAATCTTGTGCCTCTCTGTTATTTGAGGTGTTGTACAGTAGTATTGGTTGTACGATAATGCACATGGGTCGGCCAAATATTGGTAATAATCATCATTCATAAGTAGAAAAGGTTAAGGTATGGGATAAAAATTATAGTACTGGAAACCAGAGGGATTTACTCGAGGGAATTTCAATATGAAGACAATTCTATCATTTTTGTTGTAAGTTGAGACTTCTATTAGATCGTACTATTTGTTATGTCTTGTTTTCGAATACCAAACAGAAGGCTATTTTTAGTTATCAATATCATTTATCCTTGGGTGAATTCTATTGAGTTTAGCAAAGGACGCCGCATTTTCTGCTAATAGTATATCTACTATTACGTGGGCTGATGCCATTTCTTTAATTTCTATGTATTTTTCAAATCTGAATGTGATATCAGATATTTTATCGAGTCGATCTTCTATGGCATATTCATTTCGAGCTAATTTACCTATGGTTACGTTAAATGTGGCAATCATGTTAGTTTGGAGATGATGTTATTTTGGTTTAGCTGTGAGTCTTTCATGGCGTTGTCGTATTTTATTACATCTTCTGCGTTCTGCGATTTCAGACGATATTGGATCTAGGTCGAAATAGAGAATGAAAGTTCGTGCTGTTCCTATTTGGTAGGGTAGTATCCCGGGGTTGGTTTTCAGTTTTTACTTGATTTCTTGACTCAGAATTATCGGTACGATCAATCTGGAACAAGGGTCGTTTGATATTACTTTGTGAATGATTCTGTCTTCCAATTTGGTTATTTTTTTATCTTCGTTATTTTTCACTTGTTCTTGTCGGAACCTAGGGGCTGTTTTGTTTCTAGGGCAAGTTTCTTTGTATACTATATCTCCTTTTTCTATTGTATTGGGTCTTCTCTAGTTTTCTTCGTTTCGTTATTAATTTTTCATTTTTGTTTGTAAGGTCGTTTGTATGTTTTGATACATTATTTTCTTTTGTGTTCTGATACGTAATCTATGTATAATTGATGTTCTAAGTTCAATTGAGGGTTTTGAGGTTTTTGAATGTTAATTTATTATTTCTATCGGTAACATGTCACCGAGTGCTAGAGTGAATATAGTGATTGTAGCTTGGTATTGCGTGAGGCATTAGCTTAGTCATGTTTTGTTCGTTGGGTTGGTCATTTATCAATAGTCTGAAGTGTTCAATCAATGTTGAATGGAGTCTTTCTACGTTGGCATTGGACTCGTAGTATCCAGGAGTTCTGAAATGTACTTTGATGTCATAAAGTGAAGTTAGTTCAAATAATGTTTCGTTTTCAAATTCCGTTTCACAGTCAGAGACTATGAGTTCTGGGATGCCGTGATGTCCAAAAAATATAATAAGATTATTTATCATACCTACAACGATTTTGTTCAATAATAGGTAGGCTTGAGCGTATTTTGAAAACGAATCAATTATAGTTAGAAATAGTCTACTAGGTACAGGAGTGATTCCCAATTTCTGCCTAGGGGGATTTCTGTGGTATTTGGTGGTTTGACACTTTTCGCAGTTATTATTATAATGTCTCAAATCCGTATTAAGTTTAGGCCAGTAGTATTTTTTCTGATCGCTTTTTCATTTTCGATTATTTCTCTGTGATTTGTAGGTGATGTGTGATATTTTCGTATAATTTCTTGTTGCTGTGTTAAACGTGATTGCAACGTATTGATTGTTTAGCAAGAGGTGTGAAGGAATTTGCAACGATATTGTAAAATGTAGGTACAATTTCCGGGACATCAAAAAATATCGTTGTTTAATTTTTTCCTGAAAATTTCCATTAGATCTGTTTGTATACAATGAGTTTCCTTAGTAGAACTTGGTGATTATACATGTTTGAGGGTTGTTCTAAAATTGGAATGTCTAAGTTTCTGTGCTGGAAGATTTGGTGGGTTCTTCTATATACCTATATATATATATATATATATATATATATATATATATATATATATATATATATAAATATATATATATATATATATAGAAGTCCAAAGAATCCTTTAATTTGTTTCGTAGTCTGAGGAATCGGAAAGTGTTGGATGGCTTTGAGCTTATCTGGGTTTGGCTTGATACCTGAGGTTGTGATCACATGTCCTAAGTAGGCCGTTTCGTGTGCAAGAAATTTGTTAAATATTGTTTTGATACTTCCTATGTGTTCTTGAAATAAATTTGAGAATATTAGGATATCATCCAGGTAGATTACTCAAATTTTGTTAATGTATTCACGTAAAAAATTATCTAAGCAGCGTTGAAAAGTAGAGGAAGAATTTTTTAATCCAAAAGGCATTCTAAAAAATTCATAATGTCCTCCTTTGACGTCAAAAGCGGGGTTTCCATTGCCAAAGTCGTTCATTTGAATTTGGTGAAATCCTGACGCCAAGTCGAGCGTCGTGAAGTATTGGCATTGGCCTATTTTGTCTAATACGTCTGTGATGTTTGGGATTGGGTATTTGTCATCTACAGTTTTTTCGTTCAGTTTGCGATAATCTATCACAATTCTCCATTTCTTTTTAACTGACGTATCCGCCTTTTTCGGGACTATCCGGATAGGGGATGACCAAGGTGATTTGCTTGGCCGAATAATATTTTGGTGGATTTTTTTACAAGCTTTCACTTTCAGTTTCTCTTGTCCCGATATCTGTCTGTCTGTAATCAAATGATGCAAGTTAAATTTGACCCACTTCTAATCGTCCGATTGATTTTGAAATTTGACAGGTATACATAACCTACCAAATTTCAAAATCCTGTTACAATGCATTATGCATTTTTTGTTAGGAAAAATAAACAAAATAGCGGCTCCCATATGGCGGACAATTTTTGTGATTGGTTCGATTCTATTCAAAATTGGTATCTAGGGGTTTTCGGGGTCGGAGATTATGATTTTTTTTTGTCGAAATTCAAAAATAAATTAGATAGAGATTACTAAACTAGTTATTCAACTTTATAAATATCAAAAAATTAAAAATAAATAAACGAAAAAAACAAGCTCTTATTAGTTGATAATAAAAACAGAACTTGAAAGTTAAAAATAAAAATTATAAAAAAAAAATATTTTAAAGACAAGCTTTTATTTATACAAATGCACTAAAGAGGTAAAAATAATTTCTTTCATTGTTTGATCTAGGTTATTCGCTGAGTAACAGATTCAAAAGCTTGCTGCGGATACAAAATAGGTAATCTTGCGCGGTGGATTTTGAATCTGTATAACCTAGATCAAACGATGAAAGAAATAATTTTTGCCTCTTTCGTGCGTTTGGATAAATAAAAGCTTGTCTTTAGAAATTTTGTTTTTATAATTTTTATTCTTACATGAGATTTTACAAATACCTTTTGTTTTGTTCTGAATACCACAGGACTGTCGAGTTTTTCATTTTCTCGCTTTACGACTTTTTACTTTTGTTTGATGATGTCTGTATTGATTTTTGAGTAAAAGAGTTTAGACCGTTCTTTGTGTTCGTTGGTGTAATTATTCAATAATTTTCGATAGATTTCGATATTGAAAGGATCATCGGTGGATATGTGTCCACTTATGACATCTGTAGGTTTGAATTTGGTAACCGAATGGATGGAATGGTTATATGCTAGGACTACATATAACATTTTCATTTTAGCCTGGGTTTTCATGAAGCCCTGCGTATTCAGGAGTCTGATGTGTTCTAAAATGGTGGAATGAAATCGTTCAATCATTCCGCTCGATTGAGGGTGATGTGGTGAGACTAACTGTACTTCTAATTTGTGCAGTGCCAAAAGTTCAGATATTAAAAAGCTATTGAATTCGGTACCATTATCAACAATTATTTTCTTCGGTATGCCATGATGTGAGAAGAATTGGATTAAGTTATCGGCTAATTCAGTACCTGTCAGTGAGTTAACGAGATAGGCCCGAGCATATTTTGAAGAACTATCCAAAGTTGTAAGAAATTTAGTTTTTTCCATAGTGAGAGTATTCAAATGTACGATTTCTAATGGTTTCGTCGCAGTGGACGTGATATTTAGTTTCATTTTAATTGGGTTGCATTCATATTTACTTCGTTGACATGTAACGCACTGGTTGATATAATTATGAATAGATTCTTTAATGTTGGGCCGATAGTTTTTTCCTTTTACCATTGCAAAAGTTTCATCCACTCCGCGATGGTTTGATTTTTCTTCGTGAAGTTTTTCGATTATTTCTTTGACGTTGTCTTTACTAGTGATATCCAATTTTTGTGTACAACGTTTGAATTTAAATTATTTCTAAATTGTTGTTGAACATGGTTCATAGAGTTCCGGGTTTTCAGAATGAATGTACTTCTGGGGAAACGAAATCTTTGATGAAATTCAATATGTCAGTTTCTAAGTTATCTTCTGATATTTGTACATGGATTAGTGTTTTCTTTTTCGAAAAAAATGGTAATTTTCTACTTGGCTGGAGAATGAAGTTCTGAACTAACGATAATTTGGTTGAAACCTGAGTCTACAGCACACTGCGCGATTAGTATGGCGACAATAGGGTCTTGTTCGGCATTTGAGTGAGTTGTATCGTCGTTGTCATCTTCGATCTCTGGTGTAAGGTCATTATCTGTACGTTCCTCGTCGGGTTGTACCTTCATGGGAATATTATCAAAGTCATTTTTACGTGATGGTCCGAGGGTTTCTATTTCTTCGATAAACCGGTCAATTTCGGTATTTCGGGGGTTGTCTTTGTCAGTTGGTATGGTTCGAATGATAGGTTCGATTTGATCAGAAACTGTGACAACTACTTTTGTATTCATTTCAATTCATGAGAGGGCTGTCACTGTTAGTATTCAGCTTGTTTTCCTTATTTATAATTTGGTAAGAGTACTCTTCTGATTTTATTCGTCATCGTAGTGATTTGGAGTTGAAATTCTTAAAAAACACCATTGTAAAGGTTTGTGATCCGTGACTATGTTGAATTTTCGACCAAGTATTCAGTCGCCCAGACTATAGCGAGGAGTTCTTTTTCTGTCACGGAATAATTTTGTTCGGGATCATTCAGTGTTCGAGACGCATAGCCGACCAATGGAACCTTGAGAAAGGACATCCCCTAGAGCAAAATCACTAGCGTCTGTCGTAAGGTTGAAGGGTTTCGAAAAATCCGGGTACTGTAAGATTGGATCGTTTATCAACATATTCTTACATGCGTTGAATCATTCTACAAATTCTTCATTATGTTCAATTTTAGCTCTTTCTTTTGAGCACTCAGTACGGGTTTAGTCAATTTGGCAAAATTGTATATGAAGCAGCTATGGTAGCCCAAGAGACCTTAGCTCAGCTGTTTGATATGTGAAAAAATTTTATAGCCCTGATTTTATCGGGATTCTGCTTGACGCCTTCGGGGGTCACAATGTGACCTAAGTACGCTACTTCTTTACGTAAAAATTCCGACTCATCAAACTGAATCTCGAAGTTTGACTCACGCAATCGATCAAATACCGATTTTAGTCGTTCAAGGTGTTCTTGCAATGAAGTGGAGAATATAATGATATCATCCAGGTACACCAAACGTTCTTCGTTCTGGATACCACGGAGGATGTTATTTATCTACAATCCTCTGAAATATAGCGGGGGGGTTTTTAGGCCCAAAAGGCATTCTTAGGTACTCATAGTGCCCTACTCAGTATTGAATGCAGTTTTTTCAATGTCCCGCTCTTCCATCTCAATTTGATGGAAGCCACTGGCTTCCCTCGTCGTGGAATATTGGAATTTTCCCAACTTGTCCACAAATCGGTGATGTTTGGTAACGGGTATTTGTCGTCACTGGTTTCCCTATTCAGCTCGCGATAGTCAACTACCACTCTTCACTTCTGTTTACCAGAAGCGTACCAGATGGGTGAGGACCACGGAGAGTTGCTTGGTAGGATTATTCTCATCAAACATATTTTTGATTTGTTCTTCGACCTCCTGTTTGTGTATAAATGGATTTTGTATATACCGCTACCTCGTCGCCTTTTTTACTCAGCTTGTGAAGGTTAGGAATATGTTTTCGTGGTAAAATATGTCTGAGTATTCGTATTTTTGAAAGATCTAGAATTTGTTTCGAGGAGTCATCGAAATTTTGATAATCGATTTTTACAATTCGATTGCATTTTTCTACTATTAAAGGTTCCGAAAAATTTAGTGTTACTGGCTTCGTGGTATTGTTCAGTATAGTGGTTATACCTTTGCCATTTGCTATTGTCGAACATTCAGGTATTTCGCAGTTGGTGCGGTATTATAATTTCACCTTGTTAAATAGAAAAAAGTTTCAACTTTAATGACTTGTTCTGAACGCGCTGCGACTGTAACCAAGTTCAAATTATTTTTGGTTTTCTGAAATTGGAGCCTAATTCTAGCCACTCTCCAAATCTAAACTGGTCGTGAGAGTTTGAAATTATCGAACCTTTGAAAATATTGTGAAATTTGAAAAGGTAGAATTTCAGATTTCTCTGTTCTGGTTAATTTATTCATTTTGAAGCAGGCACAAATGCACTGAATTTGTGGGATTATTTCTGGAGAACGGTTGAAACAGTGAAAGGATCGTACTTAAATGAATTTGGAAATAAATTCTGAGCGATATCGGGATCAACAAATGAAGGGTGCCATATGCTAAAGGTGGTATGTGCAAATTTAGACATTTCACAGAAGGCACATTTATATGTATTAGTTCAGTTCGGTAACAAACACAAAATTTTCCTGGCAAACTCTGGTATCATTTTAGATATATATGCATATAATATAATGCATATTGTCATGAATATATGGCCTCATGGGCCCTGAAAGAATCCAAAAACAAATATATTACCATGAGAAATATATACAACTATACTTATACCTAAGGACTATACCGGGTGAGTCTGAGAGAAATAATCCGATTCAAAGCACGAAAATTCAGGGGACTATTGAACAACTAAAATGTGATTTTTTGAGATGAAAATTAATTTTGTAGCACTTCCGGTTTCGCCAGAAATGATCTGAGTATTAGTTTTTCAAATGGAACACCTTGTACATTTGCACATTTTTGAAATCTAGAGCAAATTCTGAACATAATGAGCTAAATGTTTTTTTTCTTTTCAAAAAAATTTTTTTTTAAGGATGATGATTTTTTTCATGTTGAACGTTCCTCTCCGATGCCATGTTGTCCGAGAAAATGAAATTAGCATTTTAATTACAATACTTTGCCACCAGCCGCTGTGTGGCAAAATAACTTTTTTTCGATTATCTCATGTTTTTTGAATGGCATCTCTATGGGACACTCTCTGCAACAGATTGTTTCGAAGGAAAGGAATCGAATGATACCAAAATTTTGAATATCTGTCGATTATTTTCAGAGTTATCACTATTATAAAAAAATTTACCACAAAATAGTGCAGCCGCTGGACTAAACAACACCAAAATGATGGAAATTTTTAAATATCACTTCTACTCAATTGTCTCATAACGATTTTCAACATTGTAAATTATCATACGTTAAATTTATTATTTTGAATTTGAATACGCGATTTTGAGGATTACCAACATTTATTACGAATTTTTGAAAACAACAAATACGTAGCACAATGCTCTAATACTCTCACTATAAAAATTGCTCAAATGTTGGCCATTATGTTCCATGCATAATTGCACCCTTCTGACTGCTGCTCGAACTGCTCACGGGTTCGGGGACACTTTCTCACTTTTCGAAAAAAGTACCCAGAATCTGGGGAAATTTCCTCTGACCCCGATGAGAACTCCCATGAGAGCCTGTGTATTAGAGAGAGAGGGAGATAGTGATTTTCCCCGATTTTTCCCCAGATCTGGGGAAATTTTCAAAAAGTGCCAAGGTCCAACGTGGTAATTTTGCGACCACAAATCAGATCCTTGGGGGACACCCATTTTCACAGACTCGAGTAAATATAACGTAATGACTATTAGCTTGATTTTTCCTAGATCTACTGTATTTTAGGGGTCAACCTGATAGATTTCTACCTTTTAATATGACTTTTTACCTATTCCACACAGGAGATTGGACAGATCTAGGGATTTTTTCATTCAGATTAATGTATTTCACATAGTTTTCCCCTAGATCTACTGAATTTTAAGGTTTAACCTGATGGATTTCTCATGGATGATCGACTTTTTTCCCCAGATCTAGGGAATTTTTCATGTAGGTTGTGTATAGATAAGTCGTTTCAGGTGGAGTTTTAGGGTTAAGATGGATTTCTCATGGATGATTGACTTTTTTCCCCAGATCTAGGGAATTTTTCACGTAGGTTGTGTTTAGATTAGTCGTTTCAGGTAGATTTTTAGGGTTAACCTGATGGATTTCTCATGGATAAGTGATTTTTTCCCCCAGATCTAGGGAATTTTTCACGTAGGTTGTGTTTAGATTAGTCGTTTCAGGTAGATTTTCAGGGTTAACACGATGGTTTTTCATGGTAAGTGATTTTTTTTTTTGGGTTAAGGTTTTTGGTTTAAAATTTTTTCCGGGTTTTTGGTTGAGACATGTTTATGTATGAAAATTTTTGTTTGTGAAGTCTATGATGTGAATTTAGATGAAGGTTCTTCGATTACGGTTTTTTTATGGATGTTGTAAATCTAAGTGGGTTTGATGTTTTTTATTAGCCCAACCTTACCAAACTCTGCTAACATTGTTGTTATATGAGTATTAGTTTCTTCTGCAAACATTCAAGTGACGTATATTTTTTTTAAATTAACCCAACCTAACCAAACTCTGCTAACATTGTTATTATATGAGTATTAGTTCCTTCTGCAAACATTCAAGTGACGTATATTTTTTTAAATTAACCCAACCTAACCAAACTCTGCTAACATTGTTATTATATGAGTATTAGTTCCTTCTGCAAACATTCGAGTGACGTATATTTTTTTAAATTAACCAACCTAACCAAACTCTGCTAACATTGTTATTATATGAGTATTAGTTCCTTCTGCAAACATTCGAGTGACGTATATTTTTTTAAATTAACCCAACCTCAAGCACTTTCACAAGCACTATACTATGTAAAAGGTGAAGAAATAAAACATTTTTTTTGTATACATATTTTATTGAAATATAATAATATATAGTAATAGTAAATAATAATTTATAATAATAAAATCCGGGAATATAAGATGTTCTTGAACTCTGCTCCTTCAATGCTGCAACCCTCAGCGAAATCAATCGATGTCCATCAACGACTGATCGTGGATGGAGTAATGTCCCCAAGGTAGCGTCAGGTG
Organism: Gonioctena quinquepunctata; assembly: GCA_018342105.1. NCBI lineage: Eukaryota > Metazoa > Arthropoda > Insecta > Coleoptera > Chrysomelidae > Gonioctena > Gonioctena quinquepunctata. The sequence continues at coordinate 203,145 of JAFIRS010002528.1, forward strand.
CGATCCAGGACATAAGAATCTCTTGTCGTCCTCTCCACTCAGAGCGATTTTTTCTTGTTCCATGGGAAACACCTGGTGTTTTTCACTTTTGATCAATCGTTGTTGAACGTATTTTTTGGTTGAATTTTCCAAGCATTCCTCAAAGTCTTCGAATGTGATCGCATTATCTACAACGGCTTTTTTCACACCCTTCGCTTTCTTTGTGGTTCCATAATTTGACAGAATTTGATAAATTTCATCTTTTCCATATCCTCCTTTATCCAAATTGTCTTCAAGTTTTTCAATTTTATCTAAAGGTGTGAAAACGTTATTGCTAAAATTTTCCAAAAAGGCGGAACTTTTTTGTTAACTAAAGGTATGTTAAACCTATTGTTCTCAGGATAATCGCGGGTATCGAAAATGTAATGACAATCCTCACGAATCATTTTGTAAACATCGGGAACCTGAATATCATATATTAGCATTTTTTTAAGGAACTTATCTCCAAATTTTTTGCATATAATCATAGTGAAATCGTAAATTTAGTTTTGATATTTCAAGGATACTGAACCTACATATATGGGTTGTTGAAGTAAATTTCAGTTTTATTCAATTCAACAGCTGTTAAATTTTCATTGAATATGGTAACTGACTTAAACTCTGGTTTGGAGATATAGGATTCCGCACCATAACGACCCTCTCATTTTGTAATAAGTTTCACATTAGAATGTTTTCTAATATTTTCAACGGTTTTACCATAAACTGCGTTGTTCATTAATTTATAAAGATTTTTTTCGAAATTATTTTTAGAATTTTTACGTAAATTTGTATTTAATTCAATGTAGGGTTGCAGCCATGCCGATTGTTTAAACTGCAACACTCTGTGAACTTTTCTGAGAATAAGACCGTTTTCTAAAGCCTAACCTAACCTAACCAAACTCTGCTAACATTGTTATTATATGAGTATTAGTCCCTTCTGCAAACATTCAAGTGACGTATATTTTTTTAAATCAACCCAACCTCAAGCACTTTCACAAACACTATACTATGTAGGAGGTGAAGAAATGAAACATTTTTTTTGCATACATATTTTATTGAAATATAATAATATATAGTAATAATAAATAATAATTTATAATAATAAAATCCGGGAATATAAGATGTTCTTGAACTCTGCTCCTCCAATGCTATAACCCTCAGCGAAATCAATCGATGTCCATGGATGGAGTAATGTCCCCAAGGTAGCGTCAGGTGCGATCCAGGACATAAGAATCTCTTGTCGTCCTCTCCACTCAGAGCGATTTTTTCTTGTTCCATGGGAAACACCTGGTGTTTTTCACTTTTATCAATCGTTGTTGAACGTATTTTTTGGTTGAATTTTCCAAGCATTCCTCAAGTCTTCGAATGTGATCGCATTATCTACAACGGCTTTTTTCACACCCTTCGCTTTCTTTGTGGTTCCATAATTTGACAGAATTTGATGAATTTCATCTTTTCCATATCCTTCTTTATCCAAATTGTCTTCAAGTTTTTCAATTTTATCTAAGGGTGTGAAAACCTTAGTTGCATATAATTTTGATCTCAGTCCAATGAAATCGGTCATAAGATTGCCGTTATTTTCGTCCTTCATTATCCCTAGAACTTTTTTGTTAACTAAAGGTATGTTAAACCTATTTTCTCAGGATAATCGCTGGTTCGAAAATGTAATGACAATCCTCACGAATCATTTTGTAAACATCGGGAACCTGAATATCATATATTAGCGAATCAGTGTCTGTGTATAGAACGGAGCACTTATCTCCAAATCTTTTCTGCATATAATCATAGTGAAAATCGTAAATTTCAGTTTTGGATATTTCAAGGATACTAAAGCCTACATATATGGGTTTGTTGAAGTAAATTTCAGTTTTATTCAATTCAACAGCTGTTAAATTTTCATTGAATATGGTAACTGACTTAAACTCTGGTTTGGAGATATAGGATTCCGCACCATAACGACCCTTCCATTTTGTAATAAGTTTCACATTAGAATGTTTTCTAATATTTTCAACGGTTTTACCATAAACTGCGTTGTTCATTAATTTATAAAGATTTTTTTCGAAATTATTTTTAGAATTTTTACGTAAATTTGTGTTTAATTCAATGTAGAGTTGCAGCCATGCCGATTGTTTGAACTGCAACACTCTGTGAACTTTTCTGAGAATAAGACCGTTTTCAAGCCTGTTTTGGTTAACGTAATAATGATATATTTTTCTTTATGGTAGAGGGTAGCCATAAGTTAGTGGGTTCAGACGGGGACGATGATGGTTTCCATGTTTTGTGATTTATATGCTCAGGGCAGAAAGGTATATCCTTGTGGTGATCATGAAGATAATAGGGATAATCTAAATTATATACCCTTTATAGAATATACCCTTTATCTGAGTCATCGGATATAGAGGTGACATCAATGTTGGAATCGACTCACTTGAAACCTCCATAAGGAAGAGGTTGAGACATCGCCCAACCGTACTGGTTATTTATATCAAAGTACATCAAATAACTGTCCGGTTTTGATGAAACATATGATGGTAGATATTTATTGTTGGCTTGAGCACGTCTCTTTGAACAAATTTGGCTGGGTCCACCTCGAATACCTTTCTCGATAAAGAAGTTCAAGCTCTTCTTTAGTATGATATAACATACATTGCCAAGTGGAACCAGGCAATGTATATGAGTGAGCAGGATCCAACCCGTATGTACTATGGCTACTATCGCGAAATTTTTCAAAAACGTCGGCTAGCAGTAAAATATCCGTTTTCATATATAAATTGACATATTCACCCAACGTTGTGAAGTTGAAAGCAGCCCATACGTTTTGAGCTCTTTCGTATAGTTTTCGTGAGCATGGTTTTTCGGTAAGAGTATTATAAAAATGTTCCATAGAAGGGAGAGTCTTTTCATTGAATTCATCAAAGGAATCAAAATAATCGTAAGGCATCACACCTTTTATCGTCAGCAAATCAATATTTTCATTAGAGACCTCTGGAAATTGTGGTCTTAAATTTGGAAAACTGATAGATAGGATGCTAATTTATCTAGAGAGAATTCAGAAAAGGAAAGAATCAATGAATCGTAAATTAAAGTTTGATCCTCCGATATATTTAGTAGATGAAATATATTTTTCTTTAGTAATTGGGAGTAACTCAATTTTTCCTTTGATTGAGGTGGCTATTTTTTCAATAATAAAATGACTATCATAGCCAGCTAAGATTATGGAACACTACAGGGGTCATTTTGATGAATCCGCGCTGATGGTAGATATTTATTGTCGGTTTGGAGCACGTCTCTTTGAAACAAATTTATTGGCCCACCTCGAATACCTTTCGATAAAGAGGGAGTATGTCAACATCTGTAAGAAGTTCAAGCTCTTTTAGTATGATATAACATACCGCTTTCGGCAGAACCAGGCAAAATGTATATGAGTGAGCAGGATGTTCTTATGTATACTATCAGCGTAGGAATTCTTCAAACCGGCTAGCAGTAAAATATCCGTTTCATATATAAATTGACATATTCAATCTAACGTTGTGAAGTTGAAAGCAGCCCATATGCTTGAGCTCTTTTCGTATAGTTTCGTGAGCATGGTTTTTCGGTAAGAGTATTATAAAATGTTCCATAGAAGGGAGAGTCTTTCATTGAATTCATCAAAGGAATCAAAATAATCGTAAGGCATCA
>JAFIRS010002529.1:0-206188 GCA_018342105.1 Gonioctena quinquepunctata
CTTCATTAAACGCTTTATTTTTCACTGGTTTCATGGGGATTGCTAACTTTATCTCTTAGATTTTTATGATTTTGAGCCAAACTGAGTTTTTCCCCATTGAGGCTTGTACTTTGTGAAATTATAGTTATAATTATCATAAGAAAAGAGTCTATAGATGTTTACACATCCCCCCGTATAATTGATTCAAAAAACGACCCCATAGATGTATACACATGTTGAAATATTGAGATTTGTTTTCATTTTATCGGGATTAAAATTTTTTTTTGGGGGTTGGGGTTTCTCCAGTATGTTTTCAAAAATTTTTGTTTTTAAAGGGGGCCAAGTTTGTCCGGGGTTTTTTTTTACAAAATTTGGGATTTGTTTAATCCACCCTTTTTCCCCCCAATTTAAAAAAGGGGGAGTTTTTTTTTTTTAAAAATTTTTTTTCCCTTTTTTTTCTTGAAAAAAATTGTTTAAACCCAAGTGCATAGGTTTGAAAATTTTTTTAATGTGTTGTATTCTATGAACACAGTCAAAAAGGGGGTGAAGAACAAAATTTTTTTAAAAAAAATATCTAACTATACTAGGGGCCCCCAAAAAAGTTTTTTTTTCTGAACATCCTATGTGGAAAATTTGTTGAATGGGTAGTGTTATTTCGTCCCCTTTTTTTTGGACCACCAAATACCCGGGGTGGAAAATAGTTTGATAAGCTTCTACCTTCAGTAATAGAGAAATTTTTTTTTAAAAAAAAATCCACCCGCTGTTATGGGGAAATTTTTTGTGGTGTTTGGGGGAAAAAAAAATTCACCAAAACAAAAACACAAATGAGCTAAAAAAATGGTTAAAAGATTAAAAGAATCGGGATTTTAAATTTTTGGGAATAGTTTCCAGATGATTTGTTCAAAAGACAACCCCCCCCTTGGGAACGTATTTTGACATTCAAAAAAAAACTAAAATTTTTTCCCCAAAAGGGTTTTTCAGTCAAGATACCAAAATAGTTAAAAAAGGGGGGTAAAGATCACGAGGGTATTTTGAATGATTTTCAGCGAAATTCGGGATAAAAAAGGGAAAAATTTGAATGCTGACATTCAAAAAAAACAAAACCTTTAGAAGTGAAGGAAAGGAAAGTTGGTTTCCCGGGAACCTTTTACATTATGGGGAAAAAAAAGGATTGTCAAAAAAAAACTTGGATGGAAACGATTGTGAGAAAGTTTGGAGACCATTTTGCCCGAAAACCCCCCCAAGGAAGATTAATGTTTTTCAAAAATAAAGGGGACGTGAGGTGAAAGCATCGCCCCATCTGGAAATTAATAATGGGGGGAATGCTGAGATTTTCGAAAAACTCCCCAACAAAATGGAAAGTTTGGAAAACGCCGACATATGTGTCTAGCGGTAGAAAAATATCAGAAAATAAATTTTTCGTTTTTTGGGGAAATTTTGGGGGAGAAGAAAAACAATGAAAAAATATTTTTTCCCCCGGTTAAAAAGAGTGTTTTGGGAAGGGTTGGGTAATCCTTTTGGGATGCAAGCCAAACATATTTTGGGGGAGGTTGGGGAAAAATATTCTATAGCGGGAAGAAAAAGCTTTGGGGGTTTTAGAAGACATTCACCAACCAAAAGTATAAAAGGGGAAAAAATGACTACATGCGACCGTAACTACGCCACTGCTTGACTAAATATAGAAATGTAAACTTCAAATTCATAATCCAAGAGTATCCCAAGAAAAAATTTTTTTTTCGGGGTTGGGGTTTTTGGGGGGGAAAAAAATTGGATTCCACCGGATCACCATATTGCTGTTAGAGAAGAATATAATATGGGGACTCCTTGGGGGGGGCCCCAAATACTAAAAAAAGCATTTTGTAAAGAGTACATGGATTTGAAAAAACTTTCCCCCCCCTACACCTCCACTTTATATATAACTTGGAAATCTGATCAAGATTTGGGGGGAAAAATTTTCGGGGGGGAAAAATATCAAACGAAATTGTTTTGAGACCAAAAAAAAAATTTTGCATCACATTTTCTTTTTTTTTTCCCCCCAAAAAAAAAAGTCATAAGTTTTTTTTCCCCCACAAAAAAAAATGTTTTTACATTCTTTGTTTGAGATAGAGCCAAATTGGGTGAATTTCACAGCAAGAAAGAGAAGGTTTTGGTTCCAGCCGACGGAGCATCAGACAAGTATCACATCAATTAAAGAATATCACGATGAAAAAAAAAAGAAGATATAAATACCCATGGCCAGCAAAAGGGGGGGGTCTGACTCCTTTTTTTTTTTTTAAAAGGGGGGGTTCCAGAGAAAGCCCTAAATTTTTTTGACCATTCCGAAATATCGAATTGAATTAGAAAAAAAAAGGGGTTGGCCAGATACCCAAAAAATTTTTAAAATGTCGATGGTGCACGAACAAAAAAATGTTTGGGGGTTTTGGGAAAGGGGGACAAGGGGAAAATTTTAGGATGATTCATTATTCAGGTTTTGAAAAATTTTTGTTATTTTTTTTTTATGTTCAATACATAAATTAGATACCCCCCGAAGTATCACTATGATTGAAGGGGAGATTTGCTTTATTTAAATTAAATGATGAATTGATTATTTCCTTCCACTAAATCATAACCGAGAGTTTTATGGATATACATACAGAGTAAAATATCAAAAATTTAAAAAACCCCCCACAAATTTAAACTATTTCCCCAAAAAACCCGATATTCGAGAAAGCAAAAAATTTTTTACAAAGTTGAGAGGGTTTAAAGGGAAACCCCGGGGGGGGAAAAAAGTTCCTTTCTGATTAATTAGTGAAGGATTGTAATAATTTTTTTTTTTTAACATTTTTTTTTTTTTATTAACAAATATAAAAAAAAACTTAATCAAAAGGGGGCCCAAATTTTTTAAAATACGCATTGATATTGTAATATTAAAAATAATTTGCTTTCAAATTGATTGAAGTTATGACGCATACAATTTTCTAAACACAAAAAAATGGAGAGATATAACGCGTATGATTTTGGGAAGCACAATAGTAAAGAGAGGTTAAAAGCGTACTTTGCTAAAAAAAAATGCCATTATTTCCCCCCAAAAACTCTCCATCGGCAATACCCGGGGGCTTGTGCAGAAAAAAATTTTCAGGATTCATTATTGTTATTATTTTCATTATTTATTATGTACAAAACCTGTATACACTAACAAAAATTTGTCCCACACCACACTGTTCAATGCGCAATAGGGAAAAAGAAACGAAAATAACTCTTGCTTTTTTATGGGGGGAGAGAGAGAGAAAGAAGAGAAAAAAGCGCACGCCGCACGGCTTATAACTATAGCGAAAGTCCCGTTACAACTTTTTGTCTTAATTTTTTCCGTCAGCCCCCCCCTTTGCAACCCCGATAAGGGGAAATTTTTTTTCCCAAAATGAATTGACCAAATGTAATAAAAAAATTTTTTTTAATATGAGGCAGACTAGTATAATATACAGTACCCCTTTTTTAAAAATAGAACTATAAAAAAAACGGAAAAAAAAATTTATGGATGGCTGTGATTCCCGGGTATTGTATTTTGTATCTTGAATTTTTTTGGGGGAAAACTTCTCATGGCGCGGTAGGCATATTTTAGGTGAGAGAAAATTTATCGGACAACCCTAAAGGACGCAAACACCGAATGAGTGAGACGCAGCAAAGGGGCATAGATGCTTGAAGGAAAACTGCTTGTAGGGGGTACCACGCATATTTTTAAAGCTATAGGGGGGCATATATGTTTTGTTATATGGAAACGGAACGCCCGGGATAAATAAATTGAATGGGGGATAGAGAATTTGATTTTACTATGTCCAATCAACGCAATATCAGCACAAGAGAAAAAAAAAGTACAATTGATGGGTATTACGAATTTGAATAACTTCGAATCAAAATTGTTTTTTCCATTTTACCCCCCATGAACCTATAGTTTCCATTTTAATTGTAATAATGTTAATGATAATGATGATGATAAAAGAGTTGTCGAAATTGTTAACGATGATGCATGAAAGAATATTAAAGTATTTTAACGTTTCTGATAATTAATAAATAAATTCATAAATAAAATGCAATTATAACCCAAAACCCCCCGTACCCATCAAAAAAAAATGTCTAACGCGCCAAAATAGTTTTATTTCTTTCCCCCCGGGAGTGAAACCCGGTTTTTTTTTTAAAAAGTTTTTTCATAATGTGATAAAAAGGGGGAGTTTACTTCGGGTCAAAATTCCTTTTTTTTGTCCCTCTTGAAAAATGGAAAAAAAATTTAAAAAATTTTTTTACAACGTTTCATACAAGTTTTACGAAGCAAAAATTTTTACAAAAATTTTTTTTTTTTCAAATAGATAAAAAATTTTTTTTTTTCATATGGTGCAAATTTTTTAAACTCATTTAGAAAAAAAATCCACCCATTTTACTAGATTCATAATAATTTTTACAAATGATTGAGAAAACAAGAGCTGGAAATTATTGAACAAATTATAGCAAACCATGTTTTTTTTATTTTTATTTTCGAATCAATGTGTTTTTTTATATTTTGAGATCAATCATTCATTTAATTCTTCAAGCAATTAAAAAAAAAATCAACTGTGGATAGATCTTTTTACCTTTCATCATAACTGAAGGGTTTTCCCCCCAATGGAATCATAAAAACAACTTTTGGGTATATTTTTTTTCCCCAAATTCAATCAGCTCACCAAAACTAAAAGGGGGAAAAAAAAATTTTTTACCAACGGATTGATCGGCAAAACGTCAATAATCAATACTTTTTTTTTCTTGACCCCGAAATCAAAAAATTTTTGGGATTTCGAACCAAGACTCAAGTTAAAACCGTTTTCCATGACCCCCCGGAATTTTTTTACCCCCTTAACCCAAAAACAGAGAGCATTTTTTGATCTTAATAAAATGTTCCTATTCTTTAAAAAAATTTTTTTTTAGAAATTGATGGTTTTAATGGGGAACCAGAACTGATCCTTATGTTGGGGTTTTTTAAAATTTATTAAAAAAAAGGGCGTTTCCATATTGCGAATGTCAATACACTGAAGAAAATCAGCACAACATGGGAAAAGGGGTTTTTTTTTAGTTCGCACAACACGATCCAGAATGCAATAGTAATCATTTTTTTCCCTTCATGGATTGAATCGAACAAAAAAACATAAAAGGGGCACACCACCACTTTTTTTAATGAAAGATAATCTATATTTTGCCCGTCCATCATTTGGGTTTACCCGTTTCCTATCCACCCCGATTCGGGATGATTTTTTTCAATTAAAATTCCAAAAACCCCCGGAAAAATTTTGTATAAAAAAAAAATTTTGGGAAAATTTAAAAAGATTTTTTAGGGGAAATTTAGCTACGACTCATTGACATATAAACAGCAAACTATTCAAAAAATATTTATATTTAATATAAAAAGGTATAATTCTTGGGAAAATTTTTTGTCATATTTTTTCAAAAAACCGAATTATTTCTGAAACCCTATATCGCCCACCAAAAAGGTCTTTTAAATTCATAATATTTTCAAAGGGGAAAAGTAACATAAAAAAAAATACCCCCCCCCAAAAATTTTTGCCAATAAAAGGACATGCAAGAATGATTTATTTCCCCCCCCTTCCATATGTAATTTTAATTTCAATCATTGTGACAATAAAAAGATCCGGGAAGCCGTTAAAAATTCCACCCCCCTTTCCCAATTTTAGGATTTTTAAAAATTTTTTCCCTTTTTTAATCAACTTTCAAATTTTAAAGAAAAATCAAAAAAAAATTTTTGAGAATTAAACTTTATTTTGTGTAAAAAAAAAAAATTTAAGTAAAGTGCTTTTGGGGGACCCAAACTTCAGTGCTAATTTAAAATGTATATGATATAATTTTTTATGTACAAATATGAAAATTGTCGTACCTGTCGAGAAAATAAATCATCTTGTTTGAAGTAAAATTTTAACATTCTCACATGTGTTGTATTTCCTTTTCAAAAACCCCATTTATAATGTTCAAAAGACAATTTTTAACTCTATCTATTTCAACTTTGTTCAAATTTTTTAAGACAGGGGTTCCCAATTACGTTATGTGCGATGTTGCCAGATTCACAAGTCTATGATTATGGGTAATTACTCATTCAAAATTTGGAATTAAAATATGAAAAAAAAAAAAGGAGCAGTGTTTTATGGTTGAGGAAAATATTGGGGGGAACTAGATAGTTAATTTTAAGTTTGGTCGTGAATCAGACGCAATAGGAGAATCATGAGATTATTCTTCTGAAATAATTGAAATAACTGCGAAAATGCCTTGATAAGCCAGAAAAACAATATTCACAACCAACATCATTTTTACAATAGTTACCGCTGTCTTGTCCAACAAAAATGTGTTGGTTGACCTTAACCTTTTTCACTGCGGGAACCGGATAACTACGTAAAATAATTTTGGGGATTTTTCACGATTTGATCAATCGACAAATACATGATTTCACGCCCTTGATATTATAATAATATCGAGTGAACTGCACGTTAATTTGTTTTTCCTGAGCTGTCACCAAAAATTCTCGTAAAAAGTGTTTTTTCGCATCGTTTGTGTAAGGCCAGAAACAACAGTGGAATTATCGAATACAGATAGGACTTTTATGAATTTTTGTTGTTGTTCCTACTGTAGATAAAGGGGATTTTTTTCAATAGCACAGTACTCCGGTAACATCAGGTTCTTCGCTCCGGCGATATAATCACATTAAAAAAGCTATCGCACGTTTACTAACCTCTGAACACAAGAAAAGGGCTGCTGCTTGGAAAATGTTACAAAAGTTACTGACGGATTTTATAAATTTTCAGGTGGTTGCCATTCGCAAATTTGCAATATTGCAACGTGAGATCCATGCTATGGAAAGGCCATCGATTCGCTCAACACCCGTCGTATACAACAACAGATCAGAAGGAGTTCACGAAGAATCTCGAAGGAGATTCATTTTATTGTATTTCATTGATATTTCATGTACTGTTTATTGATTTCATAATTATTTTATTGGAACTTCAAAAATTCAAATGAAAAAAGAAGAAGGAAAATTCGTATCTAGGTGACAACAAACAAAGCCAGAAAGGAGATCGAAAATAAATTACATGGAAATGCCACGCAACATTTTGAGAGGAAGGAAAATGAAATAATTCCAACACTTGAAGAACAAAACTAATATTACCTTAATTATACAACATATCCAAGTGTCCAAAGCTGATTTCTGCATATGTATGTTTCCCTGATTTATGGTATTGGAGTTCCTGATAGAGCTTGGGGAGAAGGGATCCAGTTTCAGGGCATATCTTGAACACCGACATTTCCAGCCAGGTATAAAAATTTTAATAGTGCACATCCGGTCCATGAACGATATCACAAATAACGTATCTCACATCTGAAGAACTTTATTTCACTTTATTTGGAACTATAACAAAAAAACTTCACTCTCAAGGAAAAAGTGAGGTTGTGTCTATTATCCATGATTTGATTTTAATGATTATCCGTGAATATTTGTAGATTCACATTAGTATAAGTTATTTCCGTAGGCCAGGTAAAATTAAGTCTTCCTGAATAGAGGAAATAATTGATTTTGATACTTTGTTGTTTGTTTTCTACAATGATCAACAATCATTCCTACGACCATTGAATAAATTGAGTTTTGACATATCAAGTAGTGGCTAAATTGCCTTGAACCGGTTTATCTGAGATAAGAGGTGTACCAACTGTGCTATGTTGAACACTGGGCTGCAGGGTGTTGGGAAAACCACACCTGACCACATCGTTGACGACTGGACTACGGGGTGTTGTGAACTAACACACCACACCTGTAGTACCCAGACGTTATTCGTTAGGTTGAAAAACGGTAAAGAGCAATCGACTGTCTGAAGAAGGTCGATACTGAAACTAGGTCTGGAGCGGCTCCAGATCTGATTTCATTTCTCTTAAATACCGGAACATGGGCTGTTTATTCAGGAAGTACTACCGTTCAGAAAGATTCGAAAGGTTATTCATAAAAAAAAAATAAATAAAGGACTGCACTCATAAAATGTTAAAATGTTTTATATATTTAATAAAACTTACACAATTCTCTCAAATCGTCTATGGACGAAGGATAGACAATGATATTCATACACTGCAAACTAATGTAGCGTATTGGCAGATAATTCTGCAATGGGCTTCTCAATAGAAATACTTTTACTAAAAAGAAATCTTGCAATCAAGTGCTGCAAACGACTAACAATAATTCTCTTTTGAAAACTTGGGGATCTTGAAAACTATGGACATACTTTATAGACACATACACATTTTAATGGGTTGGGTTTTGCCATAAACATAAATACAGAAAAACAAACATGAGACTCACCCTGTTTAACACTTATTCACTGGATGTAGTTTTAAAAGGGCAATTAGATTAGACTTTATTATTCGTTTTCTCCCGCGTCAATCGGTTATGCTAATTAACTCGTCCGGTATATTCGTATACAGTTAAGGTTTTTTCTAAGATCGTGAACCATTGAAATTGCCGAAATCCTGTTATTATCTCTGTTTTGGAAGCTTTTACAATTTGTGGAAACTATACTGTTCACTCGTGTTTTTACTAGGAGCTGCAATACTTGATTTGAATCGGCTGAGTTTCTATGTTTGCTGGTTAACTACACCGGTTTGGGAACCTCATTATTATTGCACGATACTGTAATTAGACTGACTTTTAACCTAACTTTGCGAATGGCATATTCTCGTGTTCACTGTGGAATACCAAATCGAACTACCTATTGCTGACATGAACTCACGCTTTTATATGATCTTCAACCGGGAGCTTATTAGGCGGGCTTAGTGTGTTTTTTGTGCCGTGACATCGTAAAACTGATAAGGGTCACCCGTTCTCGCTTAATTATGTTATAATTGGATAATATATTTACGGTAGCTGTCGCTCATCGCGGAATTAATGACCCCATGTTTATCGAATTTGGACGGTTGTTTGAAATATGGATATGTTTTGTTTCGGTTAAATAAACTGAGTTTCTTATCTCGCTGGGAATGTACCCAGTAGCAATCAATAATCGTTGTTTACGCTTCTAGTTGAATGATTTATGCGTCCGGTCTCAAGGGATATTTCTTGGTAATTATTTTAAAAGCATTTTATTTGTCTCCCGATAACAACGTATGGTTTTACGATCGTATGTTATCAGCTGTTTCAGTCTAGCAGGTGGTCCATATTGACCTTTACTGTTTATCAAGAATATTACGTTGTTTTGTATCGTAGAAAAATTCTCTGTATTTACGTGGCTTAACACTCGTCCCAACCCTCTACAAAAAAGATTTGACAAACTCAAATTTTTTTTTTTCAAAATAACATCACTTTCACCAACAATAAGCAAAAATGTTTTAACTTGCTGTAGTGTAATCCTATTCTAGCGACAAATTTTATAAGTCTTACTTTGACAATTACAATGGACTACGGTTTACATCTTCTAGAGGATAATTATACTCTATTACCAAAGTTATTAACCTCACTTCTCAGTACTTAATTCTAATTTTCTTAAAAATAACATGCAAATAATCATGCAAACACCCAATAAAAGTCTTTTTCGTCCATGGGGTAATTTCCATACTGTAAGGGTATGTACTCGCCTTCTTCAACGGGGGGATTTTTCTCACTTCTATTCCGGTGGGCATCAATTTAACTCTATCCGTTGGATCCTCTGGGAATTTTTTCTGCTACGCCGCTGGTTGGCTAAGGGTACGTATCAGCGGTACGGGACTATTTGTTCCTTCTTTATCTTCTCTAACCATCTGGCTTTTGGGGATTTTAGGGCCTTCCATACAATTTTCGAGTCAGTGATCCGTGATATGTAGTCGGTATCGGGAGCTAGACAGATAACACAGCCGGTGTTTTCTGTTTCAGTGGCAAGTGCATTCGTTGGCGTAATGTTGTAAATGGTGTTCGGTGTCGGTGGTCAAATGGTGGTAATTCATTCGTTTAAAAATCTTCGTTCCTGGTACTCATATTTGTGCGGTACAATTAACACAGGTGATTTGTGTGGTGAATTGTGTCCAGGAGTGCTTGAACTCAAACCACACTGTGAATTCGCACTGCTCTAGGAATCTGCTGGTCTCATCATTTCGCTTCGCCATGCTGGATTGTCCACTGCTGTTTGTTCAGAGATATTTTCTTGGATTTCAACAATAATAGTCCACGATATTCCTGTCAAAACCTTCCCTATATGCGCGGTTAGTAAATTTTATCATTATTTATTTAGGTACTGTACAATTATAAACGTCGCGATGTTCTAGTGTGAATATTCTACCAATCCGTAAACACATTTTCCGGAAATCGTGATTATATTATTTATCTGTATTATGTAACTCGGCGATTCGATATTCTTTAACTGTTTAATTAATTTTCATAACATATCGCGTTTTTGGTTTTTTTATAGCCTGTAATCCGTACAGTGTTTCATTTCAGTTCTATCGACCATTCTTCGTTTTTCTATGACCTGTAATGAACTATATCCGTCTAAAATAGCTTTGCTTGAATTTCCCGGGAATTTACTGTCATTATTTTACATCCAAACACTTGCTAAAATTGTCCCTGTTCGCGTTTCACGTTGTCAGTTGATTCTCTTATATATTTTTTTCAGTTTGTTCCCGTACTATGATACAATTAATTTAATTCCGTTTTTCATTAAAGTATCGGTGGATTTCGTATTTTTATTCATTCCATTTTTTACAAGTTCGTTGTAGCTATAATTATGTTTTGGCAAATTAACCTTCAGGGATTTTTCAATTGTTTCTGCGTCTTTTTGCAATCTGCTGAAACTATAATAATTTACATACTATATATACGTTCCTACATAGTGGTGCATACTGAAAATTTTCTTGTTTACTGATATCTAACTAATTGAACCAAATTTTTCATGGGTGTCATTTGACCAGTGCCGCGTGTCATGGGTTGTAAGGGGAATTTATTTTCAGAAATGCTTTCTTCCTTTTCTTTGGACATTTCACTTGGCTGACATTTTTCTTTATTTTCGGCATTAACTATTGGTAATTCATCTGGCATATTTTCTTGAGTTTGAACTAAAACTTGATCTAATTTTACCTCATTTTCTTGTGTCGCTTGTCTGCTGCTTTCATTCCTATACTTGTTGAATCGATCAGCGTTTATTATTTGACTCTTTGTTTCTTTCACTGGTTGGAGTTCAAAATTAACGTGCGATGTCTTTTTTAAATTAGATTTTCCTTTCTGTCTGGCTAAAGTTCTAATCTTTTTCACTTCGGGGTTAATTGCTTTCTTTACTTTCGTATCTATATTAAAATCTTCTCCTATGCTTCGTTTTCTCGGGGTTAAAAATCCATTTTCTGCAATACTCAGTAATTTCGTATCTTCGGAGTTCACTATACTTTTTGCTTGAACTTTACATACATTCAAAAATCTGGGCGGTAGAATTTTGTCCTTAGGCAAGACATTTTCATCCTTGTGATTTACGACTGTAGAAAAAATCTTATCTTTGGCGACTGTTATTCCTAGGTGCTTGGCAGATTCCAACTTCCTGGTGGATAGAGCATCTCCCGTGGGTGATTTGTAACTATCTCTCAAACTATCTTCCAATGATTTCCTATTGTCTACATCGATCACCTTCCTTCGATTCCTTGATGCATTAACTGTTGCAATTTCCGTTCTCCCTGAATATGTCTGGCTACTTCCTGGAATATTTTCACTTTCAAAAGCTTTCATACCAACTTTTTCCATTTTCTGACTATAATTTTCTTCATCCTCGCTGTAGTGCTGTATGGGCAATGTTCCGTTACATCTCTCCGTTTCTTTAGGCAGGAAATGCTCGTACCTATACGTAGGCATTCCCACTTGTCGACTGTCACTTGTGACTATCGGTCCTAATGTACAGAGTGCGTCGGTTTTTCCATTTTCCATAGGTGGCACTTTTCTAAATTCCTCTCTTCTCTCTTGTTGCTCGTTTAAACGCATGTTTCGCTTTTCTCTTGTTCCAGACGATTTTCCATATTCTTCAATTTCAACTATTTCTTTGCAGACTAGCGTCTCCTTTAAATCACCAGTCGCTGACATCTTTGAAACTGTTTTTTTCTAAACCTGGTGTCACAATTAAATCACCGGTCCCTGATATCTCTATTTGATTCGAAGTTGTACGTCTCGTTTCATGGCATGAAAATCTGTTGATAAATACTTCGCGGATTGCTTTGGGCGCGCTTTCCTTTTTCAATCCTAATTTTTCTCCAGAATTCATCCAATCATTCATCCTGATCGTGACATCTCTCAATCGTTTTTCTACTTCTTCAAATCTATTTTGCAACTTCCTCTGTTCGTCATCCCGATTCGTTTGGCATATGTGTTGGATTTTCTTCTTCAACTCGATAATTTCCCCTGATAAATACATTTGATTTTCTCTCCAATCAATTTGACGTCATATTTTCGTAAAAAAATCTAATCCCAGTGTTATTTCAGTACTACGATGATCATTTTCAACTATTAAGAATTCATGTTCAATAACTTTTCCTTCCTTTACTTTGATTGGCAATATAACCGAGCCAATATACTGAGTGAAATTTCCTTGTCTTTTCTGAGGTGATACGGCAAATCATAATTTAATTTCATACCTCTAACAATATTAATATGAGCCACTGATACTTGAGATCTCATATCTACGGATATATGTCTCAAAATTCCCTGCTATTTCTAAATTAATAACATTTTTCTGTTCATCGTCGATTAGTATATTTTCCTCTTGCCTCGCACTATTTAAATAGTTTTCCAGCAACCTTCATCTGAGGCTTGTTGAAAGCTGCCATTCCATTTAAATTCCTGTTATATTTTGCCTTTTTTTCCATAACTATTTCCTGTTTGCTTTCTATAATTGATTCTCCAAAAATTTTCCCTCGTTCATTCCTGCTTCTATGAGATTGAAATCTATTTTCTTTCGAATTGTTAGAAAATTCTGTTCTATATTTATTCATTTTTCCATATTTTTAAATTTTTTTTCCTTAGCGTAGTTGGAAACCATTTTCCTGAATCATTTAATCTCTTATTTTGAAAACTATTTCTATTTGGGCAACGATATGACATATGTCCGAATTTTGACATGTTAGGCATACGCAATTTATCATATAACAATCTCCTGCTGTGTGACCTTTTCTGTTACAATGTGTGCACAATATTATATTCGCATTGAAAGTTCTGAAATTTCTATTCGGTGTATTCGTAATTTGCTCAATTAATTCTTCTTTTTCTGCTAATGTGATGGCTTCTTCTAAACTGACAGGACTTTCAGATAAAACTTTTTTTCTAACAGGATCTAACAATCCAATAGCAAATTGAACCAAAATATCCTGCTCGTATTTTTGCTCTAATACATTGTCAATTCTATTATTTCCTGTGAGGTACCTTATATTCGCTGCACATATCTTTAATCTTATGAAAAAATTCCTAACCGATTCATTCTTTTCTTGATAACAATTCAAAAATTCTTTTGTGCTTCTCCAGGTAATTTCAATTTGCAAAACCCGCTTCAATAATTCCTTTTGATTAATTGCCAGTTGTCGGTATTTTGTAATTCATCTTCTGCTTCAATAAATAATCTAGCTATTCCTTTCAATTTTAATCTAACTATAGAACTTATTTGACTGTCTGTCCATTTTGCTACAGCTGCCAAATTCTCAATTTCACGAATAAAATCTTTGATTTCTGTTGTACCCTTATAAAAAGGTATATTATCCAAAGTGATAGTAATTGCCGGCTCATACCTAACCCACGGCACTGTTGTCTGAGTTTCCATGATTTAATTATTTTGATAAAATCTCCATTGATTGAAAATAAAACTTCAATTGCCTTTCGAATACTTCCTGAGTTTTTGATCGGTATAAACGCTATATCTATTTATTTTCCCAATATCGTGTTTGCAAAATAACAACGATATTATACTAAACTATTTTCACAATTTTTCTACTCATTTACTTCTGTTCAAATTAGTCTTTTTTCCACTGACACTTATTTGTAAAAATAAAAAATAAAATATTTATTAAAAAAAATTCAACTTCAATTTTTGTTTGACACTTTTTTTTTTCTGTGGAAAATATCATATATGCGTTAATGTACTTCCTTAATTATTACCCCACACCTGACACCAATGTTGAACACTGGGCTACAGGGTGTTGGGAAACCACACACCTGACCACTCAATGTTGACGACTGGACTACGGGGTGTTGTGAACTAACACACCACACCTGTAGTACCAGACGTTATTCGTTAGGTTGAAAAACGGTATTAAGAGCAATCGACTGTCTGAAGAAGGTCGATACTGAAACTAGGTCTGGAGCGGCTCAGATCTGATTTCATTTCTCTTAAATACCGGAACATGGCGTTTATTCAGGAAGTACTACCGTTCAGAAAGATTCGAAAGGTTATTCATAAAAGAAAATAAATAAAGGACTGCACTCATAAAATGTTAAAAATGTATATATATATTTAATAAAACTTCACACAATTCTCTCAAATCGTCTATGGACGAAGGATAGACAATGATATTCATACACTGCAAACTAATGTAGCGTATTGGCAGATAATTCTGCAATGGGCTTCTCAATAGAAATACTTTTACTAAAAGAAATCTTGCAATCAAGTGCTGCAAACGACTAACAATAATTTCTTTTGAAAACTTGGTGATCTTGAAAACTATGGACATACTTTATAGACACATACACATTTTAATGGGTTGGGTTTTGCCATAAACATAAATACAGAAAACAAACATGAGACTCACCCTGTTTAACACTTATTCACTGGATGTAGTTTTAAAAGGGCAATTAGATTAGACTTTATTATTCGTTTTCTCCCGCGTCAATCGGTTATTCTAATTAATTCGTCCGGTATATTCGTATACAGTTAAGGTTTTTCTAAGTGATCGGAACCATTGAAATTGCCGAAACCTGTTATTATCTCTGTTTTGGAAGCTTTACATTTGAGGAAACTATACTGTTCACTCGTGTTTTACTAGGGGCTGCAATACTTGATTTGAATCGGCTGAGTTTCTATGTTTGCTGAAGTTAACTACACCGGTTTGGAAACTCTCATTATTATTGCACGATACTGTAATTAGACTGACTTTTTAACCTAACTTTTGCGAATGGCATATTCTCGTGTTCACTGTGGAATACCAAATCGAACTACCTATTGTTGACATGAACTCACGCTTTTATATGATCTTCAACCGGGAGCTTATTAGGCGGGGCTTAGTGTGTTTATGTGCCGTGACATCGTAAAACTGATAAGGGTCACCCGTTCTCGCTTAATTATGTTATAATTGGATAATATATTTACGGTAGCTGTCGCTCTATCGCGGAATTAATGACCCCATGTTTATCGAATTTGGACGGTTGTTTGAAATATGGATATGTTTTTGTTTCGGTAGTAAATAAAACTGAGTTTCTTATCTCGCTGGGAATGTACCCAGTAGCAATCAATAATCGTTGTTTACGCTTCTAGTTGAATGATTTATGCGTCCGGCTACAAGGGATATTTCTTGGTAATTATTTTTAAAAGCATTTTATTTGTCTCCCGATAACAACGTATGGTTTTACGATCGTATGCTTATCAGCTGTTTCAGTCTAGCAGGTGGTCCATATTGACCTTTACTGTTTATCAAGAATATTACGTTGTTTTGTATCGTAGAAAAATTTCTCTGTATTTACGTGGCTTAACAGCTAGCTGTGGTAAGAAAAATGATAACAATTGGCAGCAGCGTGACGAGAGAACAGTGACGTTCGCTAGCAATTATTATTACATCATTGCAATATTATACAGGGTAAAAATACTTATCTATATCAGATCAATCTTGCTCACAAAGAATAGCGAAAGCTATTAGCAATTTCCATTATATAATAACAACTATCATCATTTTATAAAAACAATTTATATTTTTCAATATATCAAATATATATATACATCCCACTATCATCCAGGCGTCCTTTCACGATTCCGTATCTGAGCGTCCGCCACGTAGTTCTCGAAGAACCTCTAGTTTCACAGAAGAATATTTTTAAGATTCGAACATTAGAAGTCATAAACGATGTTCAATCTTTGTTTTTTAATGATACATATTTGGAAGTTTTATTTCAAATTTATCATGGCGTCCTTTCATGAAAACGCCTCTGAGCGTCTAATATGTCCATGAATTATCGCTGGTTAGCGTCCGGTTAGTATTCGCTATGTGCGAAGTGTTTGGTGGGGACAGTCGAATCGATCGCAGCGTGTGCTGTCGCAGAAATGTGAAACAATATCGGGACTGACAAATTTGTTTTGATAAATAGTTCCACGTTAATGTACGTCAAATTCTTACAAATATAATAAATTGCTCTCGGATATCGACAATGTTGCATAATTTTTCAAATTTTTCACTTGATTTTGATAGAAATTATTAAAACATGGCTTGTCATCTAACTAACTAACACATAGCCAATAGTTTGCTTTCATCCTGTATTGGTGAGCGACCGGCGATGTTACCGGATTTAATTAACATCAAGCGGCATTCATCAAATGAGTGCAAAGACACTTTGTACCTGCCGGATGCTACCCGTCTGCTGCCGGTCTGTATGAAGCCCTTATTCCTATTTCTACATTTGCGGTTTCAGGGTCGAGTCTCAGTAATTTCGTTTCAGTCAGGGTATTATACGTACTCGATTATTTATTTTATTATTGGTTGAAATCACTATACCGTCATTTTGATTCATCTTAGATTCATTATAATAAGCTGTGGAATTTGGTATATTGGAGTCATCAACCGATTCCAAGTTTTAGGTTTCAGATTGTATTATAAAAGCTCATGTTTTGGATTTTTTCAGATTTTCTAAAATATCTAAAATTTCTATCAGTTCAAAAGTATTATGTTCATTATTCTAAATATAAAACTAGATACCAGGACAAAAAAATAGGTGAAAAAAGTTTTCTAAATGTCATGTTATTGTCAAACGCGCCTGACAAACTGTTAGAAATTATCTTCAACTGATTAAATCATATAGACATGGAACAATCGTGGGAAATAGGATGTTCCTTTATAATATCAGAGCAGTCGAAACATTTATATGAGAAAACGTACACAACTTTCAAGATTCTGAGAAAGATGTATTTTTCGATTTTTTCAGCCGACGAAAATTTGCTATTATTATTAACGAAAACAAAAAAAAATAAAAATGCCTCAGTTTTTGGCAATAGCTCGAAAACTACTAATGGTAGAGAAAATGAAAAAAAAAAGATTCTAGAAGAGAAGGAAATTTTCCATGAAAACGTAATCAAGGATACTTTTCTACTCTATCTCAATTATTTATAATTTTAAATCAACATTGAAAATAGGACTCCGCGCAGGCGTTACGACAGGGACAGCCCTACTCGAAAGAGCAATGCACACAAAAAAACTATAGGTTCGTCTGAACACTTGAAGAAATTGAAATTCGTTCGGAAAAATATTTCCCTAGAATTTTGATAATGTGAGGCTATTATTGAGTGGTTTTTTCGGAACCACCGATTTTATGAAAAACCTAGTAATCGTTTACAGAATGACTTTATAAAGTGTTCGCTCCCCAGAGTACATTCTACATGTGTACTCAATTATAAAGAATATTAGAATATTTTCATAAAATCTTTTTTTTGATAGTTATTAATCTCTAAAGTTTACAAATTATGAAAAATGGAATGATTTTTTTTTAATTGATATTTTACATGATTATTAGTTTTATGTCGGACGATGGCATTCCAAAACGTTTAAAAAAAATACTCTATTTGTTTATTGAATATTTATAAACCAATGGTTAAGTTGAATATTTTATTTGTATGAGGTTCTTAAAAGTTGTTGAAAAAATTATTTTATAAATTTTTTAGTGTTCATAATCGTTTTTTGAAATTTTTTAATATTCAAATAGTGTATGAAGAAGTAATTTTTTTCAAAAATTCATCATTGGTTAGTCTCTACCTAAAAAAAAATATATATTTAACAAACTCTGATTTTTTCAATGGTACAAGAAATAACAACAGAAACAACCATAGTCGACAAACTGTTTTTTTCATTTTCATATAATTTTCTAGAAAAATCACCAAAAAAAAAATTACGTACCTATATGATTGTTTTTGTTATCTTTAGTACCATATAAATAAATGTAATTTGAATCATAGTTTGTTTGTAACTAATCGACAAATCAATGAACATAAACATTATTGACAAAAAAAAATGATGAGGTAGAGGATAACCAATGTTGAATTTCAAAGGAAAAAGAATTCCTAATATATTATTTAAATGATGAAAAAGAAATAATATTGATCATTTTTTTAAGATTAATTTTCCAATATCATAATAAACTCTTAGCAACCTTATTAAAACTATTCGAATTATCCATTTGCTTATAACTATTTCGTGAACAAATATCGTATTTTATTAAACGTTGTGAAATGGCTATGACATAAAACTGATGATGTAAAATATAAATAATTTTTTTTCACAATACCCACTCGACTTTTTATATTTTGCTAACTTTATAAATTTATTATTCACAAAGTAATCAACATTCAAACAATTTCATAGAATATTATTGAATATAATATAAACAAATATTTCAATGTTAGTGATGAGGACGATTCAGTCACTGATTTGAGCTATATTTCAATTGAATCGGAAATGGAAAGCAGCGGTGATGTTGATTCACAACATGTTCCAGACGTAAAAAGTATAACCGGAAAACTTTTCCTGAATACAAATGAAAGCGATGACGATTTGCCTCTATCTGTAATTAGAGACAATGATAAAATATATAATATCATAAACGAAATCTGAAAAAATCAACAACAGCTACAGTTCACAAAAAAAGTATAACGGAACAATTGCCCATTGAAAAAAGGAAAAAAAAAAAAAAAAAAAATACCAAGAAACATAAATGAGAACAGACAAAAAAAATAAACACGGAATACTGGAAATCGAACAAAAAGGAACAAAAACATTTTATATTCAGTAAACCCGAAATATAAATATAAATTTCATGGACGAACTTTTTCTTTTACAAATATCCAAATAACGTAACAGAAAATGGACTTATCTCATACATAATCATACCCACCGGAGTTATCATACTAGCACTACAATTGATCATATCTTCATGAGTAAAAGAACACCTCACATAATACATCTTCCATGCCAGCTATCATTGAAACATGCTCATCAGATCCCTACATAACATAGATACCTATCATTAAATCAATCTCGAAAAAACGGAATAAAAAGAAACATGGAAACAACGAATACTACAGAAGAAATCAGAAAAACTGTTCAAAAACGAAACGTTGGATGAAGTTACCAGACACCAAGATGCAAAATCTGCCTGCACTCCTCTCACGAATAAATTCGAAACGGTAAGTGAATTACGTACCGTCGCGTTATCCCTAGCAAATAGTAAACACAACCAACTGTTCGAAAAATAGCATGGTCGTACAAAAATGTTACCAACGAATACTGCCAATGACGATTTTTAGAAGCCCCTGGTATATGAAATACTATACCCATTATTTTCCAGGGTTGCCTATTTTCCACAAATAGAAAGACACTTGACGGTGGGCGCTCTGCAAGTAGTATATACCTTCCAAGAAATATACAGATTATATATATAATTTACAGTAGTATTCAAGAAAGTAGGTTCTATTATCAAGAAAGCATCCAACAAAGTTTCGAATGTATGAACTACTAGATTTGAGCACAGTTTCTACAGGGATTCAACAGAGCGTCCGTATACGAGCGCTCTGTTGGAGCCGGCCGCTTGGAATATACTAATTTGTCAATGTACGGACGCCCGGATCAAATTGATACCTTGCAAATATACGTGGAAGTACCCAAATATTTTTCTGAAAATTATTTTCCTCAATATTTTGTCATATTCTTGTTTTTTTTTCTGTGCAATATTCAGTTGATTCGTCATCTCGAATATGACCAAGCATTATTCCTTTGCGAGTAGTCTTGAATTTCATTCACTGTGATTTTAAGATGTTATACAAAATGGTAAACCTCCAATGATTGGTTTGGTGGGATGGTTATTATGATTTGCCCCTAGCGAATCTTGCAAGGTAACACGAAATCTTTCTACTTCACTATTAGTTTGAAGGTATGCTAGAGCATTGTAGGTTATTTTGAATTGATATGACTTCAATGAATCATTCATATACTGATTTAAAAATGATCCGTCTGGATCGACGTTTATTCTCTTTGGAATAGGAGAATGTGGAAAATAATACAATAGGCTTCATTCAATAGTCATAACTTCTTTATTATCTAAATATTAGGAACTCAGGCCTCAGGAAACTGATACTCGTATTTGTTACGAATATTCCACCGATATCTCGATAGCTACCATTGCATGATCATGGTATAATATACTTTCATAAGAAACGTACGAAAGAGACCATTGGTGATTTTCTGATGGGCATGAAGTAGTATGTTATGCAACGATCATGTAATGATAGCTATTAATACACGAGCACGAGGTGAGTAACGTGTGCGAGTGTATTAATAGCCATTACATGATCGTTTCATACACTATTTTCTCTACGACCAATAAATAATAAATTAAAAACGAAAAATGATTCCGAACTATTTATATTTTAACATATTCCATACTCTAGGTTCTTTTAACGCGCTGTGATTAAATGTTGATTAAAATTGAATGTCAAACAAGTATGTAGAAACATTGGTCAAAATCTGTTTCGAAATGAAAATCCGTGTTAAAATGGACAATACTAATCAATCAGTAGCAGATATTATAATACGAAAGTAGAAAAAAAATATCTTGACATGATCGGAGTCTTTTGTGCGAGGGAAAAATTCTATAAACTATTTGCATTAGTCAAGAGATACTCTCAAGTGCAATTTTGAGTTATATTTCCCTCCATTATTCAACCATCTATTTCTGAATGAATTAATTTCGACTAAAGTTCAATCAGTGAATTGAATTCTATATCACTAATAATATATGAACAATGTCAAAACCCAAATACAGAAAAGTGTCTGGTTAATAACAACTCTTGGATTCGGTTTTGGAGAAATATTTATTAGGGGTAAACATACTTCAATTTGTATCAGTGATAACTTAGTGACTCTTCCTGCGCATACAAAGCTCCAGAATCAACTTCTTTCTCATAAACTTGTGGATGAACTGCTTGTCCAGTTTTCTCAACGTTGGCAATGAAACCATGATGGTCATCTGCAGTATAAGTCACAGTACGGAAAGTGCCATCTGGTTCAGCTACGGAATAACTACCTGCAATCGAAAAATATATCACAATTCTCCGAGAGATGCGAAGCTTATTCAATTATTAATGTTATTTGTGATTTCAGGTGGATTTCGTACATATACCATACCATGGTCAATAACTGGTACATATATTTTACTTTATATAGTGTTCTTTCTTTTTCAAATACAGGTTTAGTAAAACCACTGTATTTTCCAGGAAAAAATAATGAAACTAACAGGAGATTTTTCGAATATATGAAGGTACGATCGCATAAGGCTGTGAGCAATGTTAGCAATATTAGACAATCGAAGAGGCTGAATGGGGTATGGGGTACCGTATGCTACTTTAATAAATAATTTGAAAAGTGAATAGAAAACAGTTTTTTCTGATTGATATTGATTGAATAAAGCCACTTTTCCAGTTTTATTAGAAAAACAAGCATGGAAAATGTATTTTGAGGTCGAGGAAGTAGATTTCAACAAATGTGTGCATGATGCTTCGCGAACTTTGGGAAATCAAGACGGGATAAAACGAATCATGTCAATTAACGTTTCTATATTTCAATTCACTTTTTTCCATGAACAGACGGGAATTGTTTAGAGAAGCAGAAATGAAGGCATGGGGTGGCGATGAGTCAGCAGCAGCATTACATAATAATACCAAGAAGAACACAATGAAGGAAAACACATGATATGATATAGATTTAGAAAATGAAACTAATAATAATAATGAAACTGTTCTAAGAGAAAACTGAAAGTAATGAAACGCAAGAAAAACCAAAATTTAATATTGAGACTGACGTAAAGAAATATTGAAATTATACGGAAATTGAAGGAAATTGTAGTCCAAACCCGTGTGAAGAAGTTTCAACTCGTAAAAACCTAGTATTTTTGGAAAAAGTTTGAGTTACCACCATATTTTAGATCCGTTTCTAAGACTGCATAAAGTCTGAAAAACTGACAGGAACTACACCATCAGGGCGTTCCTTGTGTAATCTACCGTTTTGGCTATGTCGAGTTGACTTCACTACGCTTCTGAGTATTTGGGTTCAGTTTTATTACAGTTATGATTGTACCATTCAGAAGTTTTCCGACTTCTTCCTGTGATTAGTATGAATTATTACGGTCTGGCCAATGAAGAAATATTTGTAGATAGTTTACATTAGTTCAGGAGCTATTATTAGGACTATGAAGGTTCATTACGAGCTTCTACTCAGTTTCATTTGTTCGTTCGGTCGTTAGTTCGTTAGGGTCAAACCTTGCAAGTGAATTTTGACAAACTTCTAGTAGTCCGATTGATTTGAAATTTGGCAGATGTTCATAAATCCCCCACAGATGATGAGATTGGTATCGCTATATGTTGCATGATATCTTAATAGCGATACAAATTTCATCGTGTGTGTTGTATCAGTATCACGGTATCAGAGCACCGTCCCAATCACTGGCGTGAAACGGCGATACCACGTGCTTGCGAATGATGTTTCATGATTTTGTCCGACCGTGTGTGGAGATGTTGATACTTCATACAAATCTCATATACTTGTATCGCGACATGTAGCGATACCGATCTCATCGTCTGTGGGGGCCTCAATAGTAGGTCTCGGATTGAGGTAAGTGGTATTAGACCATATCGAATAAATACAGTGTGTCAGTGTCCCAGGAACTGAAACCAGGCGGTGAGCCCCGGGTGAGAGCGACTAGCGTGATAAAATTTTGTTTTACAGATGTCCTCAAAAAACTTGCGGAGGAAAGTCTTTGTCCTGAAGTGAAACAGGCCTGTTATACCGCTGTCAGTGCCAGTAAAGTATTTAAGTTATTCTGTTCATGAGGGTGGTTCTGTAGAGATGATTCTTCTAAGTTCATTGATCTCTGAGATACGCGAATAACGTTGATCCGAACCCCAGCAGAATAATTATTCCCACCTAAAGCTAAGTTTGTGCTCAGTTACAGGTGTGGTCGGGATCATTCAGCCGTTGCAATTTTGGCCTAATAGACTGTCCGGCCACAGTTTATAGCTAAAGAATCAGTTCGCTCACTCGGCGTCGGCACTTTGATCTTTATGTTCCCGTTTGTACACTGCGCAACTCTGCGCAATTTGTATTCCTCGCGCATACCGCGTGTTACTGTGTTACTAATACGGACATTTTTCGCATACTTCGGAGAGCGATAACCCCGTACAGTCTTCTGCGCATCCTGAATTGTTTCCCTGGAGTGGATGTTACCTTGGAACATGCATTCGGGCCAAGTGAGCGAACTGCTTCTTTAGCTCTAAACTGCGGTTCGGCACAACAACATATCAACGTTGGCCTGACGCACCAAGTGAAAGGTGTGCTGTATAAAAACTTTTTAACAAAAAATGTAACCGACGCAAAAAAAAACTGAAAAGCAAAACATAAAACGAACCTCTTTAGTCGTAATATCTGAACTCCTAAACTAATGTAATCGGCGCAAAAACAAACAAACAAGCAAATTGATAACGTCTAGCGTAAAATGAGTACAGCGGGGTGCGCGTGGCGGCACGTCCTTTTGCCGAAAATTGCCGAGCGTTCACGAAGTCAATATCATCAAGACAAGTACCCAAACGGGCGTTTACGTTAGGGCACACGTCGTTGAGAGTGGTCATGCAGAGAGCGTATCCATGGAATGTTATTGTTCATCGCTGGAGATTTTTATTTATTTTGTTTTGATCGTTTCTTTCGAATTATCAAATGATCTTGTTAATTGTTTGTTTGGCGCCGACTCAGAATTAGTTACATTAGTTAAGGCCCTAAAAGCTGAATATTTGACAGCATATTTTTCCAAAATTCCATCCCTAACTGTGGTGAAAAGGTGGGTGAGAAGGTGGGAGAAAGTGGAAGTACAGTTGGTTTTGTAATTAGAGTCAAGGAAATTAGTATTTGTGCTCTTTTTCTCAAAAAAAGGTGAATGTGCTCAAGAGTTCTCAAAAATTCAAGCCTAAAGGGATGAAATGGGGGTTGAAAGTCTGTATAGTTACTTTTGGAGTTGGGATCATAAAAATTGGTATTTGGGGAACTTTGTTACAGATGAAAAATATGTGTTTCGGTATTTTTGAAATTTCCCCAAGGATAATTTGGGTGTTACATAGTAATTGGAAGATTTTATTGGAATTCCGTTAGTTTTCAAGTTCTGGTCATAAACATTGATATTTGAAGTCTTTGTAAGGGATAAAGAGATACATGTTTCAGTGTTTTCATAGGTTCCGTTAGTTTTGAAGCAGGGGAAAAAATTTATATTAGAGGTCTTTATCCTACTTCCTACTAATATTATAAACGCGAAAGTTTGTAAGTATGTTTGTTACTCTTTCACGTAAAAACTACTGGTTGGATTTCAATGAAACTTTACAGTAATATAGCTTATACATCGGATTAACTTATAGGCTACAATTTATGAAGATATTGTGTCAGTTGTCCAAAATATGACGATAAGTGTCAAGTAAGTAGGAAAAAATCTACCATCTCTGCGAGCTATTCTGGCGACGATGACAAACCGAGTGCGCGATACTACGGTACGGTCCAACGGCACTATAGTATATATATATATATATATAAATATATATATATATATATATATATATACATAAATATACTCGAAATGGGAGCTCACCTTCTATTGGTTGCACTTGGTTATGAAGAAATGTGGTTTTATTGTCACATACTCTATTCCCGTCATCATAGCGGGATGAAATACATACAGGATAAGGGGCTTAGGGGATAATGCGAAAAGCAAAAACGGGATAGCGGGATAACAGAATACCGCGATGATGGGTCAACGGGAAACAGGATAACGCGATAACGGGAAACGGGATAATGGGATTATGGGATAATGGGATAACAGGATAACAGGATAACGGAAAACGGGATAACGGGATAACAGGATAACGGGATAACGAGAAACGGAATGACGGGAAACGGGATAATGGGTGAGGTGGATAACGAGGAATGAGATAACGGGAAACAGGATGAAGGGAAGCTGCCAAAGCATAAGCTAGATAGAAGGAGACAAAGTGAAACATAACAAAAATTATAAATTCCACGCGGACGAAGTCGAGGGTATCAGCTAGTTATAAATAAATATGTGTTTCAGTATTTTCAGAAATTTCATCCCTGAAGGGGTGAGTGCATTTGTAATAGTCGTCACGAAAGTTGAAAAGTTCAACGAGGACGAAGTTTCTGGTACCAGCCAGTTATAGTACAGTTAATAGTTGAAGTAAAATGGATAATTAGGTATTTTACAAGTATTCCAAATCAAGTACGTAGCAAGTATGATAAAATATATATATAAAAAATTCCAGCTTGTGGCTCAGTAGCAGGGGCTTGTGGCTCAGTGGCAACAGCGTTGGTCTTGTGTCGACTGTTTCCACCCGGCTCGGGTTCGAATCCCGCAGCTGGTGAAAAATTTTTTCAAAGTCCCAAGAGTGGTTTTGGATCCCACTATGAAAGGTGAGGTCCCCGTGATTTTAACTAGTACAAGTTTTCATTGACTTCTGAGGGTTGTTCAAACAACTAAGGAAGCGGTAAAAAACAAAAAAGAGCAAATAATAAAATGAACCTTCGTAAGTCGTGATAACTGAACTCCAAAACTAATGTGAGTAACTAATTTTGAGTCGGTGCCAGACAAACATTCAACGGAGATCATTGAATTACTTTAGGAAATGATCAAAATGAAATAACATAAAAATGTAATGTGAAATCTCCAGCGATAAATAATAACATTTCAAAAATGCGCTCTCCGCATGACCACTTGCAACGACGTGTGCCCTCGCGTGTGTGCCCGTTCGAGAACACTCGGCAATTTTCAGCGGAGGACGCGCCGCCGCTGCTCACCCCGCTGCCATCATTTTATGCATTACATAATTAATTTGCTTGTTTGTTTGTTTGGCGCGGACTCGAAATTAGTTACTCACATGAGTTTTGGAGCTTAGTTATCAAGACTAAAAAGGTTCATTTTATTTTTTGCTTTGAAATTTTTTTTCCGTCGGTTTAATTTTTTGATAAAAAGTTTAAATTTTTCAATTTTTTATGGCTGAAATCTAGTAATCGCTACCCACTCAATTTGGATAACCCTTTGTATATTTACTCACCCACCTTACTTCAACTATCAACTGTTATATACTATAACCACACATTGAATTCTTATTATTTTTCAACGACTATTACAAATTCACTCACCCCTTCAGGAAAGGAGTTTCTGAAAATACTGAAACACATGTTTCTCCAATTGTAACATTTATCTCAAATACCAATTTTTATGACCATAATTTGAATACAAACTTTCACCCATTATTTTTTTGACCCCTCTTGAAAACAAACGAAATTCCGAAAAAAACTTCCAATTTTTCAATTCAACCCCCATTTCACCCCCTTAGGGGTCGAATTTTCAAAAATACCGAATTACATATTTTCATTCGTGGCCTAGACCACCAAATATTGATTTCCATGATCCTGACTCTAAAACTAACTATAGATTTTCATCCCTCATTTCACACCTTTAGAGTTGCATTATTATAAACCCTAAACCACATTTTGTAATGTCACTTTCACCCGCCTTTTCTCTCACCTTTCCACCCATTTAGGGATGGAATTTCAAAAAAATATGATGTAAAAATTTGAGGTCTTAGGTTCAGAGGTTTATCCTGAGCGTTGATCATATATCAGTCAATCAGTGAGACTGTTGGTCAGAACATGTAATTATATATGTACATATTACCCCAAACACGAGGTAACTGCTGTGAACCGTTGAGGAGTTCCCTTGACTATCTTCCGTCTCCATCATCAGATTAACTCCGGGCCTCTATTAAGTTGTGATGTCATCAGAGCTACATATGTGTGCCAAGTTTAAACAGAATCGGTTCACAGGTTTGGAATCAATAAATCATCTCCTATTTTCCTACCCTTTTTTGAAAATCCAAATGGGACCAATTCCGAACTATACCCTATCCATTGAAAGAAGGATCATAAAAACGGACCACTGTGTGAAAATTCTTGTGTGGCCATACCAAAAAAAATATATATTCGTCGACCAGAGAACTACCTCCTTCCTTTTCGTCGGTTAATTAAATAGGAAGTTGTGGGGTTGTCGCGCTGCGAGGGAGTATTTGAGCTAGCCGAAGAAAAACCAACTGCAAACGTTAATTTCTGCACCGCCGTCCGAATCTTACCGTGAAATCCCTAAGATAACCGTGACAATGTTTTGTTTGCCTCAACCGAGTTGAGTCATATGTGTTTTCAACTGTCTAATTGTACTTTTTATGTGAGGGTGTTACTAGCGTAACCGTATTTTATATGATTCAGTAAGCTAGTTATTCCATGCTGTCAGATCGTTTCTCATTTAAGTTTGCACGAATGTATGTGAGACACTGAAATCATCATAGAAATTTGAATAAAACTGTGAATTGTGCTTTGACACCTGAATTTCTACAGATACTTTTCCCGTTTCAGGAACCATGAGGGTAAATTCAGCCGATTTGTTATGCAAGGTGTTGAATTGTTGTGAAGACAGCTCTGACTGTCTGGTATTTTAATCGAGTGAAAGCCACCGGTGTTCAGTGAACCGAAACCTGCAGTAATTTGAGTCTGTAACACGTGTCAAGGCAGACCCCTGGATACCGTCCGTATCTCCATATGTTGCTACCCTGGTAAGTGGAGTTAACCACGATGAAATCTGGCGCCCGAAGTTCGAGGTTGAGGATGGAAAAAATTCTTAACATAGTACCTTTGCTTCCGCCTCTAGGAAAAATCATTACAAAGTTGATAACATCCGCTCCTAGAAAAACACGTCACAATATCTTGAAATGCCCAAACCCAAAAATATCATCTCACTGAAAACTGTTCGGGAAGAAATTGTGCGACTCAAGAAGCTCTATAAAAAGACATGTAGAAGATGTCCAGTATATCTTCAGTTTTCGTAAAATCATTTGTTATCACAAATAGCAGAGTAGATGAGGCAGCTAAAGACTCCTCACGTAAAGCAACTGAAGATATTCCTATCACAATTGAAGATATCTAAAATGAAATGCAAGAACTCGTGTGTCAACAAGAATAGGAAAATTAGAATGTTATTGGATCAGTACTCGTTTGGGATGAATATTCAGATTTTGAAAGAGAACTCAAGTAGCACAGAGTCATAAAAATAACATAATGACTCCTCATATCATCCTAAAGACCACGCATTTGTAATGTTTTATAACCAAGAAGTTAATGTGCGTTCAATAACCTTTTTCGGCGACCTCGTATCAACAAGTGAGTTTAATCTACACGAAATTGCTCATTTATGACTCCTATCAACGTTTGATTTCTCTAGCCATGCATAATTGTGATATTTGCAGCCAGAAACCGAAATCGACCATTAATAACCTTTTAATGGTCGATTTCTCTATCAATGCATCGTTGTGGTATAGGCAACTGTACATCCACGAATTCAAATAGTATTTGAATGTCAAATCATATTACCTTCGCGCTGTCAATTTAATGTATAATAAAATCCAAATATTGTGAATCTCCTCCTAGTTGAAGGAAATGGATATCGGAAATTTTATACTAGTTATTTTCAACCAATCAGATGCTTTATTCCAACATTGTTACCATGGTAACCAGCAGATTTTCTGAAAATTTCTCATCCACATTAGCATGTAGACGTAAAATTATTAAGTGGAAATTTCCCGGCATATGACAACTATCATATAATTAGACAAAAATAATATTGAAATAATATTGAGAATATTTTTTATTTACTTACTTCATAAGTTGGAAATATTACAACAATTTATCAAGGTGTACATTCTATAATATCAATAATTAATTTTTAATCCTTCAAAAATTCCACTTCTACCTCCTCTTTTCTGAGTGGTGAATAAAACACAGAACCGGTGTTTTTTTTTTAAATATGCATGTGTTCCATAAAATAAAAATAGTACTGAGGCACCACTTTATTTCTTTGAGTATTAGATTTGTGTCCAAAAGAAGGCACAACATCACGCAGAATGTTGCCAATCTCTTTAAATAAGTTTTCTTGCTCAGGATTCAATCCAGATTCTTCCACTAGGTATGTTAGATATTACATTTTTATGGTACCTCTTAATGTGCTGTGATTCTTCGCAAAAGAAAGACTATTCATACGATTGAAAGTTCATTTTATTATAACTTTTTTACTAACTCATGATTGTATACACTGTTATGAGGAACTTATAATGCCACAAATAAAATATTGATTGACAGGAGTAGTGAATGTCAAATCCATGGCTAACTTCACAAAATATTTTTTTAACCGGCAACATACGCCAACAACATTCTATTTGGAATAAAGAATAAAATATCCCGATTTCCTGAATTATTTGAAAAACAAATTATTACCGCTGATATTATTTTTTCCTAGAATTAAACTCGACGAAAGTATATGAAAAATATTTAAGAATATATGTATAGGTATAGTTATCTTTTTTTTTTATTTTTTTACAATTAATTTTATATAATAATGTATGTGATATTATAAATTTTATTTTACTAGGGCACAGGAAAAATTAAAATAAAATAGCCCGCAATACGAATATCCACTTTCATTTTCAATCAATATTGACATTTCCCTGAAACCCAGTAAGAAAATTGTATGAAAACAATCAATTTTATATAAAAATTTATCTGATATTATATATTTTATTTTACTAGGGCACGGGAAAAAAAAATATCCCCCAAAATAATATCCACTTTCATTTCAATCAATATTGACATTTCCCTGAAACCCAGTAAGAAAATTGTATGAAAACAATCAATTTTATATAAAAATTTATCTGATATTATATATTTTATTTTACTGGGGCACGGGCAAAATCAAAAAGTATCTCCCACAATACGAACGTATCCACTTTCATTTTTAGTCAATATTAACATTTCCCTGAAACCTAGTGAGAAAATTGTATGAAATCAATTAATTTTACATTTCTAGAGAACGGGGAAAATCAGAAAAAAAAAGCCCAGAACTCCCATTACACACAGCCTTCTATTTATTTGTGAATAACGTCAAAATGAATATTTACTCAATGTTCTCTATTCAAATATAATTCCGGTATAAAATTTTGTTACCGAATCCCCCACGTGCTTGAATTAATTGCGGGAAATTTGTCTAGTACATGAATTTTTGAAGAAAATCCATGTACTCAAAAAATTTCCGGCAATAATTTATGCTCTGGGGATATTATAAGTGAAAATTCCACGTTGACCCTAGGAACGAGGTCGACGGAAAAATGTTGTGATCAACTCGAATATCAAAATGGCGATTAATAATCTCGGAAATTAACGCGCTCGCTTTGCTCTCGCGTTAAAACATCTCGATCATTAACCGCCACCATCAATACACTAGTTGATCAAATAACAAATTAGGCGTTGCTAGGATTTTGTATAGTAGATATTACGAGAGTAAAATCAATCATTCTCAAAATGAAGTTGTACTGTGGTTTGTATGTAAATGAAGTGTATGTATCGTTAAGTAGAACTGAAAAGCAGTCGCTCTGAGATTATTATGACAATAAACATATATGTGATTTTAATGAATGGATTTTTGAATAATTTCAATGACTACATATCGTACTCATGTAATGTAGTTTCATCAACAGATGAACTTTGGTTGTAATGATTACATTATATATCTACAGTTAGATTATTTTTGTTGATTGTTATTTTTGTTGGTTAGGTATATTGTATTATGTAGCTAGAATATTTAGTTTCAAGTAAATGATCAAAATGCCAAAGCAAAAATTTAATCTGCCTTACAAGAGAACCGGATGGTATATATTTTTTTTCAAATGTAAAGAGGAAGGGGTGCCCACCCCAAAATTAACTCCTGAATCAGTCTATCGGGCACTGCGCAAAAATGAAGAAGTTCATCCAGTCCCAGATGATTATTTACATAAATCACAAATTTTTGCGACGTCTGTATAACCAAATCATGACCTCTGTGTGCTACTTGAGGAAGTGTTACATTTTGAAAATGAAACAAACTAATACTCATTCTTTAGAAGACCAACTGAACTATGAGATTTGTAGAAAATCTCTCTCTGTCAGCCATATTGTAGTTTTTCAAAATACACAAACATTCCTGATCACCACCACCTCGAGGGATATATCTGATATTTACTCACACTTCACCAAGAAAAGAATATAAAATCGATGGAAATGTTCAGAAAACCTTATATCTTCAGATGAATATGAAAATAGTTGGAAGAAGGATGAAACGACATGTAGTCTGCCAAAATTGGTATTGGACTATCTTGAATTAGCTGAAGTATTGACCCAGAGTATGTTTGTACTATAGTCCGTAAAATAAAGACATGGAGTAATAAAACCATGTATTGTATTAAATCCAATTAGGTTTAAGTACAAACTGCTAGAAAAAACCCACAATCTTGGATTTTGCATACTAAATGAGGGTTTACTACTCCACGTCTTTATTTTACTGACTATAAATTTCTATCAATTCGGTTGTAAAATGTGGCATTCAGTTCGTCTACGAATTTTTATATAAACTTATGAAATGTGAGTATTCTTGGTTCTCGGGACCATGTCATTTTCCGAAGATCGTAGAGTGGTGACGCCCTAAATAGGCAGAATTTCCAATGGAGAAACAACGAAAAAAGAATCTAAAGAAACTAGTCATAAGATCAAATTGGGGCCATAATACTTTCTCAGAGATATTTTGACTGCACCATATGGATAACGGAAATTTTCGTTAGGTGTGTGTGTGTTCGCCGAATGATGTACTGATTTCTTGGAAAAAACCCATGTACTTATAGTTTGTCAGTGATTCCGAACTGTTGAGTTTTCACTTGAAATTGCGTCCTTTAATAATATTAGGTGGTGGAGAGGTTGTCGGATTAGGACCAATAATTATTCTCTAATTTCCAGCCAACGTTTCGTTTATTATGTATAAACTTTTTCAGGGTCTTGCCAATTCGATTTGGTTATCGAAGCCCTCAATGAATCATGTGTACACACACATGTTCGCCGAATGATGTCCTGATTTTTCGAAAAAAACCCATGTATAGTTTGTCAGTGATTTCGAACTGTTGAGTTTTCACTTGCAATTGCGTCCTTTAATAATATTAGGTGGTGGAGAGGTTGTCGGATTAGGACCAATAATTATTCCCTGATTTTCAGCCAACGTTTTGTTTATTATGTATAAACTTCTTCAGGGCTTCGCCAATTTGATTTGCTTCTCGATGCCCTCATTAAATCGTGTGTACACACATGTTCGCCAAATGATGTCCTGATTTCTTGGAAAAAACCCATGTATAGTTTGTCAGTGATTCCGAACTGTTGAGTTTTCACTTAAAATTGCGTGCTTTAATAATATTAGGTG
Organism: Gonioctena quinquepunctata; assembly: GCA_018342105.1. NCBI lineage: Eukaryota > Metazoa > Arthropoda > Insecta > Coleoptera > Chrysomelidae > Gonioctena > Gonioctena quinquepunctata. The sequence continues at coordinate 32,627 of JAFIRS010002529.1, forward strand.
CTGGAGAGGTTTGCGGATAAGGACCAATAATTATTCTCTAATTTTCAGTCAACGTTTCGTTTCTTATGTACAAACTTCTCCAGGGCCTTGTCAATTTGGATTTGGTTGTCGATGCCCTCATTGAATCGTATGTACACATGTTCGCCAAATGGTGTACTGATTTCTTGGAAAAAACCCATGTGTAGTTTGTCAGTGATTCCGAACTGTTGAGTTTCCTCTTGAAATTGCGTGCTTTAATAATATTAGGTGCCACAGACAAATTTCCGTTATATGTTCAATGTTTCTCAGGCTTGGTTACTTCTATCAGACAATGGCTTGTGACTTCGATACATGGAAAGTAAAATAGTATTGGCATCTCAACACCCCAAAATACTTACCAAGTGAATTCTGATAGAACTTACTTGAAAATAATTCATCAACACCTAACAAATAACGGTTGTGTGAAACGGCTTCCCTCTGGTAGAAGTAACCCGGAGAAATGAAACATTTGGCGCAGCCAGTCGGAAGTAGTAGTTTATATAACAAGTACGCAAAATGAGTCTTTCGCGGACGAATCGTAATATGAAGATGAGTCCGCGAAAGCCATTTGCGTACGTGTCGCGTACATTATTTTTTTCATTATAAACATTCTAAATAATGTCCAATGTAGGTACTATGATTTTATTTCTGCCGTCAGGCAGCACACACAGAAGGCCGTGTGAAATATCGAATCAGATTTTTTTATTACCTACGTGTCAAATGTCAAATATGTCAGCTAGTCAATAACATTTGCGTTTGTTGTTATGTTCTCTAATTGTGTTTTCAGTCAATACTAACGTATTATGGGGGGATAGATAGTTGAATATAATAATAATAACAAATATGACAACCATTCAGAAAAATACGCCAAATTTGAAAGAAAATTATAAATGTATTCAGTAAACAGCAAAATCCTGCTAGATGTCGCCAACTCCGTGGTTATCCTGAAGTGACATTTGGGATAAATGGAATATAAATTGTTATCATCCAATAAATATATGTAGGTTCAGGTGTGGAAATCGAAACTTGATTTGAACTCAAACTGAACCATCATTCGTATATTCTTGTAAGTGGATTATATCTTGTTTGAACCAACTATCATTTTGTTTGAGATTGTTCGAAGAAAGGAAGTGTAAAAGTCATCATGTTTATACCTACCGCAACAATAATCTTTGACAATTTAATTCGTAAAAAATCAAAATTATTAGCTTTTCTGCGGCAAAATGTTATCGGTTCATAGTTTTTATAGCGTTTATAAATACCCGTTAATGTTCAGTTATGTTTGATGAATGAATAAAATTCAGTTAGTGAAGGGTTAATTACAGTGTTGTGTCCATAAAAGCGAAGGTTTCCCCATGAAAAAATAAAATACAACATTCTGCATGAACGGGTCTTCTGTAAATGGAATCGAAAAAATCTGGTAGGTGGCTGTCACAATTTTGTTCGCAAAGATAACCCACATCCAATTCAAGAAGGTCGGTATCAATATGAATTTTCACTTATCGTGTGGGTCGGAATTATTGGCGAAAATATTATTGGACCGTATTTTCAACCGTTGAGGCTAACTGGTGCAACCTATAAAAAAATTATCCAGGAGCAGCTTCCCATTTCACCTAAAAATGTTCCACTAGCTATTCAACCACGAATGTGGTTTATGCAAGATGGTGCGCCTGTCCATTTCAGCCTGACCGCTCCTCAGTACTTGGACGATGTGTATCCGAATCGTTGGATAGGCAGAACAGGACCTCAACATCTCCAGACTTGAACTCCTTGGACTTTTGCATCTGGGGTCATCTGGACTCCTTGGTTTATATGACCTCCATTGAATGTGTGAATGATTTAGGGAATCGCATTATTGCAGCCTGCGACACAATCCAAAACACACCAGGAATATTTTAACGTTTGCGCCAGTCTATGAGACGAAGACTTGATTCCTGTCTACTGGTTGGAGGTAGTCATTTTGAGTAGTTTTGATAACTACGTTCCGTTTGATCTTGTTGCCTTTTTCTTTGTTGTAATACACACATGGTACTGGTACATGCCCTACATCAGAAGTTGAAACAAGCGGAATAATTTTAAAATACTACGATTGAAGTAACAAGTTGTGCAAACAAAACATGACAGCCACCTACTAAAATTTTTCGATTCCATTCAGAGAAGATCCGTTCATGCACAATGTTGTATTCTATTTTCTTATTAGGAAACTATTGCTTTTACGGACACAACGAAAAAGTTAATTTTTTTTTCTGCAATAAATCGTTCTGTTCAACTTATCAATATATTGAGGAATTTTGTTTCGTTAAAAAGTTCTGGTAAAAACTGGAATAGGGGTTGCATGTTTCACCTCTTTGATATATCACAACAAAATGGAAGAAATATTCAAAGGTAGCTTTTTTATTGGTAGAACCTGCCCACGAAATGTCATTTCTTCAACTCTTCAGCAATTTCAAGAAAACAAAAAAAAATATTTTTTTTTTGTCATTTTGGAAGCGTGTAACTTTCCGAAGAAAGGCTTTAGATCTTTTGTTTACATGAAAGACCCCCTTTGATTTTCGACAAGGAATTTTTCCATCTGAATATGGTACAAAACCATTAGTCAGTTATAAAAATGAGAGTTTACGTGGAATTATTTTCTCACCTTTGACTGTATCACCATCTCGTTCCTCATATTGTGATTTTTCATCTCCTGTGTGGGGATCCTTCACTCCATAGTTGAATTTGTACTTGGGATAGGCATAATAGTCCTTACCACTCGATTCTTCAGCCTGGATAGCTGGGTAATAGATCCCAGCTTGGCACAAAACCACGAAGGAGAAAACGATGGCAAGCTGAAAGAATTACAAGAAATGAATGATAACCAGAGGGCCTTTTAAAAAAAGTGCAGACTCCACGTAAAGAGACTTCTGCACTAATGAGAGTATGAAACGATATATTTAGATATCGGTTCAGATATTTTCAGTCGATTCAGGTGGATAGCCTTTCAATTCTGCTCGATAAATATGTGAAGATTTTTCTAAAATATTAGTAAACGAATGAGAAAAACTAATGGAAAATGTAAGTTTTTCAATTGCGCAACATAATCAGTGCCGTCACTACTCGTTTGATAACATGCTCAATAAACGAGGCTTAAAGAGCAGTACATGGTAGATAGTCTCTGATCTTTAATTTATAATACGTTATAAAAATATGTTATACATGATAGTTAGCTAATTTTATAGAAAATGAAGAAGTTTTTTTTATTCAAAACTGCTCAGTGCTATCAAACTATACAAAGGTTTTTGTTGGGTCGAATGTAACAATTACTTGCCTGGCTAATACTTCGACGAATATTGGATTTCATCCAATGGATAATCGTGCAAAGTCCTAGAGCTTATTTTGCATATGCTTGTACAGAATGAAGGAACATTATTCACCCCGCTTCGAGCTGACCACCTGTATACCGTTTTCGGGGTTCTTGTACCCCATCAGTACAGGGAAGGTTCAAGATTATCTGTGGACCCGAATGGAATATTTTACTCTACACACATCTTTTGTGAATAAAATCACCTCACTGTCAATTATTATATATTTCTATATTTTCAATCATGATATTCAGTTAAGTCGAGGTGACATTAGATTGCGGTGGTATCCATTAGGTCGACGAACTATTCACGAAAAAGTGACTGAATTTTTTATCATTGCACATTGTCTACAGGTTGCAAGGCATTTATGGGTTTTGAATTTATCATATTGTATTATGATGGCTTCTGCCTTTATGATATTCAATTTATCATCACTACACTCACATATATTGTCAGTCCTTATCGAATAGGTGGATTTCTCCATCTTGCTGATAGGTATATCAACTAGATTATTGAATTACTGTGTTTGCAACCATGAAGGTTTTTTTAGTGAGGAAAACAAAATTAAGAGATAAATATCAACAAGGCAAATTGAAAATATTCCAGAAAATGAAATTCAGTTAATTCAGTTGAAAGAGAGAGATTCTATTATTTGAAAGACTTTGTTAGAGCCACAAACCATATAGTGAGGTACGAAAACTATGTTCATTATATGTACTAATAATATACAGGGTGTCCCTGGACTTCCTCTTTTCCTCCAGGGAATGTATATATGGGGTCAAAATATCACCAGTACTTCATTTAACTTTTGTTCCTAAAAGCATTCGTTACCAAGTTACGGGCCCTCAAAGTTACAAAATGAAAAATGTTTTCCAAAGTGAATATTCAAAATCATCTAAATTTTGGTGATTGACTAAATAAATGAATTCCTTCGATGAGCTTCCATGCAGGAGTCAGTTGTTTTGCTACAAAGTCAGGAACGGACAACCCCCGATGGTCCGCACCCCAAAATTTTGAAATGACATATAATTTTTCAATAGTTTTCAACAAAATAAGGTTACGTAGACAATTTTCTGAATGAAAGTACTCGTGTAGAAAGTCGATCGGAGCAACGATTCTTAATAAAAATGCAGTTTTACTCGACGACATCAAACCCGATCGTCCACCATTATTTGAAATGAAAAATTTTCATAGAAATACTAATGCTAACGTTAATTCAACAACATTTATTACAAGGATAATACAAAATATGCTAAAATAAAGTGGTAAACAAAAAGAACAGTACCTAGTTGAAAGTTTCATCCACAATGTAGATATTTTTACAAATGAAATATCAAGTTATGTAGATTCGTGGTGTTTTTGAACTAACAAGCTACTTCACTATGAAATATCGAATTCAGTCCATATTTCGTATGTACGCGTGGAATAAGCACGTTTCGTGTTGTGTTATCTGAATCTCATGAAACTCAACATTTGGATGTTGCAAATTCGTATTCACAACTTAAATGTTGAGGAGTTTCACTGATATGTATTATTTTATGGGAGAAAATCTTTAACCCGAAGATAAATTCAGCTGAAAAAACGCACATCGGAAGACATAACTACAAAAAGCAAACGAATGAACTACAAAAACGGCTGAAAATTAATAGGTGAAAAATATTCGGTGAATAAATTTATGTTCCATTTCTTCCACAGATGTTGACAAAAACCTTGTAGAAAGAAATAAAATCAGTGTGGATGAAAAATGACAACTGGAATGCGATTTTGTTTCGTTGAGTGGTGCGTTGTCATTGTATTGTCAATATTGTAATAGGACAGTTTGAAGTGTTTTGATATGGCCGAACATTTTACCTTCAACGAATATGCAGATATGCATGCATTGTATGGACGAGCATTTGGTAATGCTGCAGAAGCCCGTCATCTGTATGCCGAGCATTTTCCCAATCGCAGCTTGAGCTTGGCAATTTCCTAGGTGGATTATTCTCAATATAATAATGTTTTGATTGGCCAATACGTACATGAATGATTCAAATTGAAAGTTTCCTTGGATCATTGAAATGTAAAAAAATAAGCAATGTAATTGAATGGAAAATTAACACAAATAATACAAATATACAAATGATCAATAATCGAAATATACAATTATAAATATTTCCTGATTTTCTCCATCTTATTTGATCCAATATTTTCAGAAATTGTCTATTCTTGCATTATTTTCAGAAAATATTTTCTAATATGCTATTCAGAATTATTTTCATGACTACCTTCAGAACTAACGGAATTCTCATACAAACTTTCACCCTTTATTTCATCCCTTCAAGGAGGAATTTCTGAAAACACTGAAATACATTTTTCTTCACTTGTAACAAAGACCTTAAGAAATTTTTATGACCCCAACATAAAAACCAACGGTACTGCTATGAGAACTTCTAACCCACATTTTACCCCATTTAGATTTGAATTTTCAAAAACCCTGAATTAAATATTCCTTCAATTGAAAAAAACAGAGCCCAAAATTCTTATTTCAAAACTAACGGAACCCTCCATACAGACATTCACCTCCCCATTCCACCATTTAGGGGTTGAATTTACAAAAAAATGAATCACATATTTTTTTATTGGTTTCAAAGACCTCAAATACCAATTTTCATAACCGTATCTAATACTAAAACTAACGGTACTGCTTTACAACTTTCAACCAACATTTTACCACATTTAGTGTTGAATTTCCATAAACCCTGGGAAAACCTGTTTTTTCATTAGGGACGGAGAGCCAAATTCCAATTTCAGATAACTTCAAACACTTCATTAATTCTAGTAAGCCTAGTAAATCATGAGAATGAACGCTCGCTTTCAAAGTACAAGCACCCATGTTGGAAGAAATTTTCAGCAGCCTTCGGCTGTTGCGGAGCAAGTCATGCTCTGTGAAAATGCTGTTTTGTGTCTTGAGGGGTTGTGAGGTAATATATTTTCTGAGGTTATATATTTTAGTGACTTTCAGAAGTTTTGTGGTTGATTTGAGTGTAAAAGGAAAAAAAACTAGTGTGACCCAGTTCGGGATCGATCCCGGTCCTTGCACTTTGCAAACGAGCGTTCATCCAAATGAGCTACCAGGCTTAGTTAAATCAATGGAGTATCTGGGCACCGGGCGGAGCTCTGTAATAATCTTGGACGGCCCGCCTCCGCTTCCAGCCCCGGGACTGACTTCTGCCTCCAGAGCTACACACTTGTCAGAAGGCAAGGAACATTTCTATGTACAAATTTTCCCTTGTAACTTATCATTTTCAATGTACGAAGCCAGCTCATACAATATTCGGTCTTCTTGAACTTCCGTTTGAACCAATACTCTATGTATAACGCTTGCATCGTCCCACATAGTCCGATGGTCCAGGCATGGTCAGCAATTACCGACATTGACGACTCTTCGCGTTGAGTCCATTCCTTGTGTTCAGCCAAATCTCAAGGATAACGGCCTCTTCCTCTCTCCATTATAGAAATCTCAGTATGCACATGGCATTTCATAAATGCAGTTTTTGCTGACTTCGGTTCTGTTGTCAGCTTTGGTCTTGGTGACGAAACTCCATTAAGTCCTGCCGTATTGGAAGCAGCTTTTGATGTTGGATATGTTTCCGATCCTTCCGATAAAAAACATTCACATACATTATGGGAATACGCTGTCAAAATCCCAGTTTTTCAGGTTCGTTATACTTGAAAACGTTGCACAGGAGCGTGTCGTTTGAAACATTACATGAAAACGTTTCACCCAAATTTGACTTTGTTTGTTTGTCTTTCATCGCTCCCAAAAATATTCCCGATTCGTTTTTCTCTTGATACTAGGGAAATATTTTGTTTACTATAATTTCAACTAGTCCAAATATATGGGTTAATAATATTTATTAATATGCCAAATCGCAAGTTCTTACATCGCATAGTTTTTGAGGGAATCATCTGCGGCAGAGAAGTGATTTTAAAACGGTTTTATTTTCTCCTTCCGAGTCGAAACCCAAACAATCTATGGAGCAAGCTTTCATATCTAGGTCCCTAAAATATCATAAGGTTCGTGGAATTTCAATGAAAGTGGCTGACAATACTGTGAACAGAAACGGATCCCACAGTAGAAAACCTCGGGGCATTTGGCGATGGTAAAAATGGAAATTTTGAAGCTGAATTGAATGATTAGTTCCATTCTTGAAATGTGTACAGTTGTAGTTATTCGCCTGTGAAATCAGTTTCCATAAGTTACAAATAGCTATGTAAGAATGAAAAAGGTGCCAGACAGCCGTATAGGAGGCGAAAAATTTCCATAAAATGAATGAATCAAGTTGATGTCTGTGCTTCTGCATATTTGTTGGTTATAGCATAGTGTGAAGTATATATGAAAAAATAACCTGTATTCTGGAAGATAGCGACATGAAGGGGGCATTATCGATTCAAGCTGTCAAACCAAGCGTCGCGTCTCTGGCGTGTCCCGCAGCTGGGCACTTCTTGTGCAATATAGTGTCTCAAAATGATCTAATTCATGTCACATTTGATGAAATCCTGATTCTTAATCACGTATATAGCAAACTAGAGATCAGTTTATGTCCCCAACTACTTAAGACTTGTTTCTTTTCACCTGTGAGCTATCATTGATTTGTAAATATGTTTTCATGTGCCGATACATTTTATATTGAAAAATTATATTTATAAATGATTAAATGTGGAAAAATACAATCCTAATTGCTTATAAGACAAGTTTTTTTTTCAGCCACATAAAATAGTGTAATATACATAACAAAATATTTGCATGGTCGGTTTTGCACATCCATCATCCCTTCCGCTAACATATTCGGTTTCATAATTCCCATAATTTTTTTCATACACGATACAGCAATATTTCTTTGACTCGATTTTAATATCCCCAACCATTTCAAATGATAATTTTTATCGTTTTCGATATATACATAGCTTTCTGGATCAAGATCGCAACACATATATCGGCATTTTTTCAAAGTGAATACTAGAGACACAGTAGCGATATCGCATAGCAGATCACCATCGGTATTTTCAATTTGAAGAGGATTCAAATATTCCCCTTCGCTTCAATGAATGTTTTCAGGTGTAATGAATCCTTGAGGATTCATTTGCCATGCGAAATTATAATTTTTGTGAAAGCGTTTCGAAATTGACAAATTCTGATATTTATTAGATTTTCGAAATGACACTCTTTCAGGCACTAGTGCCTAAAAGTAAAAAACTGTCTAAAAGTGTCCAACTCGGCTTTCGCGTCTTTGGACAATTTTGCGATCCGTGCTTGAAACACACCCTTCTCGCAACTGTCAGTTTCATCGCACCATCCGAATTGATTATCTGTTCGAAACATCGGTATTCCTGAAAAACAAAATTACTTTTCCTTCTTTCGCCTATCATAACATTTCTGAACTAAACATTGATATGATATTTCAACAGCCAGTGGAAATAATCATCTTGATTGAAAATTAAAGAAAAATTCAGAAAGATCTACCAAACGATATATATCGTTATGAAAATAGAGGATTGTAATTTTTTCATCAATATTTCAACAGATGCCATTTTTATACTGATCAACCGATTTGGTCCATCTTTGAACTAACCCGAAATATTTATACAAAAGTTTTTTTGTGCCAAATTTCATTTCATTTTGTTGGCCTCTAGTTTGTCTACAGATTCCAAATTTCGTGACGCTGAGATTGACAACTTGTATTTCAATAACGCTCCCAAGGGTCAACCATTTGCAAAGCAAATGTTTAAAGATGCAGACATGAACCTGAATACTCAATTTTCCGAAAATATTTCCCCTTTATACGGCTGCCTGTTCCCTATATTTTTCGTCCACTCAACTCTCTCTATCTTCTGGCAATTGATATAACATGCGATTAACTGCAACTGCACAAATTATCAAGCGTAGGCCTTATCATTCTGTTCAAGCTCACAAATTTCATTTTCGCCGGCCCGTACCTGTCAAATACCTTCAGGTAACTGTCTGTCAGGTCCGCTTATATTTATAGCATCAACTTCGCGGCCACTTCAACTCACTGAAACTCTTTGAAAACATTTTTTTGATCATCCGCCTACGTCTATAATTTTACCTTGACAAACATCCTAGCACAATGTTGATCGGCAACCAAAAAATCACTAACTCCAATACTGCGGATTATTTCTTTTTATAACATGGAATATAATCATTTATATCGAAATAAATTGATGAAGATTATTACTAAACTTATAATCCTACTTAGATTAGAAAATCACTTGCATAGTTTGGATTTCTCCTGGCCACTGGAGCATAACACAATTGGAATATCTTCCAGAAATCCCCGATACGATTCATGATCAATCGAAATCGGCTGAGCACTGTAATCTATCATTAATGGTCATTACTTTTTTAATAACCACCCACGAAGTTCGATTGTTCTGAACAATGGAGTTTGGAAACCACCGTTGCGCAAATATGGGTGGTGATAAAATTATTTCAATCCAAGCGGAAGTTGCAAACAAAGAATAATATTTCTGTGTTTATGGAGAATGATTTCTATGATATCTGGGTGACAAAGATTCTTGCAATAATCTTACAGAGTGAGTAAAAATGATATGTCGAGTATCACAGTATTGAAGTAGATGACAGGTTTTCAGATTTGATAATCGAACTCACAATTTTATTGGCGATGTCATATTTATTTTTCATTGACTCGTCAATATAGATCTCCGCAACTGTGGTTGATTTCCAACCTCCATGTCGCTTAAGTGAGGTGATCTCTTCGCCAGCGTCTATAAGGATTGTTGGCGATGCTCTCCTGAAGCAATGACCAGTGTATAGTTCAGGATTTGGAAGTTTCAAGTATTCAGCAATTCGTTTTCCCGTATAACCAATTTTATTATTACCAACTCTTTGTACTGAGCATTTACCTTTTTGATAATTCAGAAAAACATAATCTTGTCCAACGTGTCCAGGACGAAGCTTCCTGTACTTCTTATGAATATCATGGAAACACACCTGTTATTGTGAATTTTCTTGGAATTTTGGTTTTTGTATTTGGTATTTGTACAAGAATTGCTGTGGAACCAAAATCTCTACAATCTGCTGTTTTCATTTTATTGAGTTCATCCCTTCTAGAAGCACCCATAATCCCCATGATTAAAAGGACCTGTTTTTTTTTAAATAATAACCTATTGAATAAAAAAAATTGATACACTGCGTGGGTTCGAACCTTCAACTTCGAGTAAAAGGAAAAAATGCGCGAGTATTGTACCGCTGAGCTACTTTGAAGAATGTCATCGAGGGTGCAGACATGATATAAGTGAAGATGATGTATTTGTGATTTTTTTCAAGCTGAGCCAATTCACTAAAAAAGATAATAACTTACCTTATCAAGTAAATTAATGTCATCAGGAGCGTTTTTTATGAACTTATCGATTTCATCAGTGGAGAAAATTTTCAATTTCTTCGGCCTGTATCCGTTTGATTTTCTCTTTAGGAATGCTCTATGTTTTGAAAAGTTGCCAATGTCTACAGTTCTGTTGATATTCATCATGGTCCTTAACATGGAATATTGCGCCCATAGAGTTGAGGATTTATATTTCTGAGACAATTCATCAAAATATGCAAGTAATACATTTTCTGAAGTTGACGCGGTGACCTTTTCCTTTTGCCAGTATGTGAAGGATTAGTAGGCTTTTTCATATTTCTCTTTCGATACTTCCGGAATCAAGTTTATACATGCCTGATTTGCGGCTGCAATCATATCTGGAGGAGTTAGTTCGTCGAATTCTTCGCTCATCATACATTTAAACATTGACAAAGTTTGATGAAACTGAATTGACAGATGTCTTCAGTTTTCCTTGCTTTCCATGGGAGACGTGATTTAATGGCCAACAATAATACAATGACATCATTGTGTTATCAGTCAAGGAAATGAAATTGAAAGCATACAATGTACTTTATTGTTTAATCAAAAACAGTTTAAAAAATGCAGTTTAGTATTATAGCCATAGAAAAAGGAAATTAACATTCTGATACAATTATCCTACAACAACGGTTATGACCAAAACTTGATCAATGTTCTCATTCAAAAATTCAAAAAAACAAAAGAAGAGAAAAATTAGAATATCCTAACATTGACACCACAGATAAATGTATTCCAATACCTGAACAATAACATTGCACAAAATTGTAAAGTGTATCGAAGGTATGGTAGGAAAATTCTTTCAATAACAACTCACAAACAAACATTTGTTCAACACAAAAGATGAAATCGACAAAGTATCTACAAATTAAATTTTGGTAGGTCTTGTAGACCTCTGAATGTTCGCATAAATGAGCACCTGAATGAATACGAACATTATTCTGTTGGCCGTCATTTGAAACATACAACCACAATTTCAGCCCCAGTATTGATTCGCAGAATTTACATAAAGTTACATCAAGGAACCCAAATAGATTAGTTTTTCCTGAAGACAACATCCTGTGTATGAATATAATATAAAATTTGAATAGATCTTCCATTCCACTACACAGACTTTCAAGTTGAGGACAGGTTCACTAAAACAGGCCATAAAGTTTTTGAAAAAAGTCTACGATTCAATAACAAAATGAACAATTGTAGGTTAGGTTAGAATTTTACATTTTGATTCGTTGGCTAACTTATGTTCACTTCAAGTTCTTCTTATATACTTGTGATCCAAAATTCATCTATTTTATGTTAAGTTTACGATTGAGAAATTGAGAAAAATTGGCATTTGATAAAGATGGTATATTTCCCAAGAATTGAATATAGTTGGATTCAACGGGAATTAGGACCAGGGAGTAACACTAATATTTCATTGCTGACGTTTTCAAATCTAAAATGACGATATTCACGTATAGATTAAAAGAAATAATATATCTAGGACCCACCTTTAAAACTGTTGGGCAGTCGATACAAACTCTGGTCGATAAAAACACATTGGCACAAATTACACATTAAAAATTTTGAAAATGTATATAAACAAATACAGATACGTATGGTCAATATGCAACTGATCATCCCACCTGAAATATTCCAGCACTACATAGATAAAGAAACGACAAAAACAAAACAAATCTTTTGTGTATCATTATTCAGAAATCTGTTTTCTTTTGAACCTTCCTAGAATATATATTTTTCTCAGGTTTTGTGTATCCCTTTTTTGGTTTCCGCAATTATTATGGAGATTGATTTGAATCATTTCTCCCAACAATCTCTTTAAATATGTCATCTCTTTTTCCAAAATGTTTACCGAATCGAAATCAAAATTGTTCGACGATTCGAAATGATGTGCAGCAAGTGTTGCTTTTTCTTTTTCATTTCCATTATTTTCATAGCAGTCATATTTCTGTTGATATATTCTGGTGTTCAGGTATTGTTTAGTTTGCCCTATATAACATTTCCCACATTCACAGGGAATACTATATAATACACATGAATCTGATTTAGCTGGGTAAAAAGCAAACTTCTGAGAACCATTTAATATACATTTTTGAATTTTTTAATCTAGATATGGAAATTTAAAATAGTAACACATTTCTTTCTGAAACATATTCTGCCTAACTGTTTTTCGACGTTCATTAATGTTCACTATCAATTAATTTCGTGGGGTAGTTGTTGTTGTTTTTCAACAAGTTCTTCGCCTCAATTGAAATTTCCGAATGGAAACAATTGTCGCTAAGACTAAGTACCCTTGAAATTAGGTTGGAGGCTGTATTAACCTTTTGGCTGAAAGAGTGTTCTGATAAGTAATTCCAAATTCTCCCTGAATTGGTAGGTCCCATGAACTAATTGCTGAGTAATTTCTCATTGTTATATCTTTTAATCTAGAGATCCAGAAACGGCAGTTTGTTTTCTTTTTCTATTTGGGTTGAAACTATTGAAAATATTTAATACTTAATATTACAGCTGGAATATCAAGAATGCAATGATCCACATATTTTATGAAAGTTATATCAAAAGATAATCCCAATGTTATTTTTGTAATTATATAATTAACAACTATATTCTCCAACACAGGACTGGCTGGATTTCCCATAGCTGTTCCTTCTTTTTGTTTGTAAAATGTTTCATTAAATATCAGATAATTCGAGTCAAAAATAAAGTCGATTAAATTGAGAAAAATATACATTGGAATATCTGTGTAAGCAGAAATTATTTCCCATTCAAAATCTCTCTAATCAAATTCTTAGGAATATTTGTAAAGAGATGAAAATGGAAAGCGGTCTAACACACAAATTTCAATCGGGAGCCAATGACCTTGTAGACATACTGAAAGCAGGAGGTTTCATCACGTTGGAAGAGGCGAAGAAGTTGGAGAAGCACAATGCTGTACCTCCTCGGTTATATGGATTGAGAAAAACTCTCAAACAGGGGACACACCTTAGACCTGTCGTAAATTGTATAAATTCACCAACATATAATCAAGCATGTTACATTCCCAAAATTCTTAATAATTTAGCAAAAACTTTCCACCATAGTATTAAAAATTGCATGGAGTTCAAAGAATTTCCCAAGGTTATTGTTTTACCCCATCAGATTATTCTTATCTCTTTGGATATTGTCTCTCTCTTTACAAATATTTTCAAGAATTTGATTAGAGAGATTTTGATATCAGAATGGGAAATAATTTCTGCTTATACAAATATTCCAATGTTTATTTTTCTCAAATTAATCGACTTTATTTTTGACGCAAGTTATTTTATATTTGATGAAACATTTTACAAACAAAAAAGAGGAGCAGCTATGAGAAATCCAGCTAGTCCCGTGTTGGCGAATATAGTTGCTAATTTTATAATTACAAAAATAGCATCGAGATTACCTTTTGATATAACTTCCATTAAATATTATGTGGATGATTGCATTCGTGATATTCCAGCTGACAAATCTGATGAAGTATTAAATATTTTCAATCGTTTCAGTTCTCGTTAAAAATTGAAAAAAAAAAAGCACACTGCCGTTTCTGGATCTCTAGATCATAAGAGATAATAATATGAAATTACTCAGCAATTGGTTTATGAAACCTACCAATTCGGGTAGAATTTTGAATTAATGATCGGAACACTCTTTCAGCCAAAAGGTAATATAGCCTCTAACCTAATTTCAAGGGTATTTACTCTTAGCGACAATTGTTTCCATTCGGAAAATTTTGTTAAGGCGAAGAACTTAAAAGATGAGATACCACCTAAATCAGATTTATGTGTAATATGGAAATTGTTATATAGGGCAAACTCAACAATACCAAAATGTGACTGCTATCAATAGAATGGAAATAAAAAAGGGAAAACAGCACTTGCTCCACATCATTTTGAATTGTCGGGCAATTTTGATTTCGATTCGGTAAAAATTTTGGAAAAATTAGATGACTTATTCAAATGGGAGAAATGATTCAAATCAATCTTCATGATAATTGCGTAAACAAAAGATGTAATACACAAAACCTGACAAAAATATACACCCATATTCTAGAAATGTTCAAAAGAAAAACAGATTTCTGAATAATGATACACAAAAGATTTGTTTTTTGTTTTTTTTTTCGTTCTTATATCTATGTAGCGCTGGAATATTCAGGTGGAATGATCAGTTGCTTATTGACCATACACGGTTGTGTGTTGTTTCATTTTAACGTGTCTTGATTTGTTCATATAAATTTTTTAAGTTTTTAAAGTTTTTAATGTGTGATGTGTGCCAATGTGTTTTTATCGACCAGAGTTTGTATCGACAAAACTTAGTTTCAAAGATGGGTCATAGATATGTTCTTTGTTTCAATCTATACGTGAATATTGTCATTTCATCTTTGAAAAAGGGATAAATTAATTCCGAAACGTCAGCGATAATAAATTAGTTTTATTTCCTGATTCCCGTTGAAGCCAACTATATATTTTTAAGATTTCATTTTCACACTGTTAGTTAAATTTTAATACATTTTGACCATTCTAACATTGTGAATGTCCATATTTTATGGGCTGCCCTCGTTATTGCCTGGCAAGTAAGTGATAATTTGACAATAATTCAAGTAACAACCATTCAAGTAACATACAAATAACAATTTTTTATGATTCGCTTACTTCATAGGCAAGCACTGAAGATGACCTTATGGGCCAAAAGTGCTCTGCGATCAGAAAAAAAAAATTGCTCGAAATACAAAGACTTTTGGTTCTGACCCGTGCACACAGCCCTAATGCACCCATTGGGTTTAGCAGCCTATGAATCGATCACATCCTTTGTTTTTCTTCCTTTTTTCTTGACCATCTCAATCTGAAGGAAACGGTAACATATCAACAGGTTTCACTTCATTGGACAGTTATTCAAAGATCAGAAAATCCTGACAGTAACATCTCTATACATTCTAGAATCAGTTAGCCTAATAGAAATGAAAATCTCCTTGAAACAAACGATTTATACTATAAACAACTTCATCAGATTACCAAGCTCAACAAAAAATATGGTGAAAGGCTCTATAATTCACAACGGCATCAAAATGTATAATCATCTGCCCCTAACCATTAAGGACACAACATGTCTCAGGCGGTTCGAAAGAGATATAGAAAAAAATCCTGGTACAGCAATCATACTATGATCTGGCCGATTACTTTGCCAGCAATTATAAGTTCCCCATACTCGGGATTCATTTCATAATTCTGAAAGAACTTAAGACACTGAATATATACTTTTTTTAATCAATGTATAATATAATATTAAATGATCCAATATGAGACTTCATATTATTTTCATACACATTATTTGTTTCATTTGAATATCCATTACTTGTTTTATGTTCTCGATTGTCATAAATTCATGAATGTGTCATATTTCAAACATTTATTTATATATTTTTATAATTTTTTTTAGTTACTCTGTACAAAAGCTTTGTTTTCAAAAATTATTTTTTTCCAAAAATAAAGTATATCTTGAATGATCGATTGATTTATCCTAGTCGGTTGAGAAAACGTATATTCCACTGAAACGTTGGATATCTACATCTGATAGGATATTGCCATCTTCATCATGTTGACATTGGATTTGAATTTCCATGAGTCATATTTTCCATTGTCATGAGGCGATCTCTTTTCTCTTCTCTCTTGATCTCGAATTCTCTTTGGTTCATCAGAAGCGACTGCAGTATGAGATCTTCTGAATCTGAAGGAACCCCCTACATGCCAAACCGGCTTTGCTTTATTAGGCCCTTCAATAATTTCGCCCCAGCCTGCTGAAAAGTCATGGTTTCCAAAATGACGATGGATATTTATATTCGATAGAAGATTGCCGTTTTCGTCATGCTGGACATTCGTGTTGATCTCCCATGAGCCATCTCTATCACTTCCATCAGATCTCTTTTTCCTTCCTCCTCGCTTCTGGACTCCATTCGACTTCTCAGGATCAACTTCAAGTGGAGACCTTTTGAATCTGAATGAATCGCCTACGTGATCAACGATTCTGGCTTCATTGGGTCTATCGAAAACTTCACTCCTGCCTGCTGGAAAATCGTGGTTTATATAATGACTATGGATATCTATGTCCGACAGAGGACTGCCATCTTCATTATGATGGGCATTGGGTTCAATCTCCCATGAGCCATTCTTATCGGAGGATATCCTTTCTCTTGGTCTGTTGTTGTCCTGTACTTGTAATAAAGAATATTCGTTCATAATTGTCCCACTGGGATATCCTATTTCCATATCATCTTGATCAACTTGTGGTTCAAGATGCCATTGTTGATATTCGTTCTGGATATTCAGTTGAGTTGACAGTAGCCTGTCCAATAGACTATTTTCTGTAGCTGATATGAGTGTTATGGAAAATATCAGCGAGAACTTCTGCAACATCTGAAAGTTTTAATGAATACATTAGCTTCAGGAGACCTTGAGTCAGAGATAGATTTTTCCTCAATAATTTTTTCATGGTATAATCAACCTACAGTTGAACTACAGCAGGGTTAAATGGTCATTCAGAAACTCTTTCAATCTGAAAAGTTATTCCATGTTTTCAATCGGTTCATTATTTGAAAAAAGTCCTACTGCAATTGATAAAATTCAAGAAAAACTAACAAAAATATCTTTTGAAGGTCGAATAAGCTAATCTACGATATCCAAGTCGACTGAAATCCATGTAACTCGACTCGAAGATTAGTGTACAGTCATTTATGTTATAACCTAATCTTATGGGGGAATTCCACAGATGCCAATAGAATATTCATAACACAGAAAAAGATCATACAAAAAATGTTCAGCCTAGACTTCAGACAAACTTGTAAGCCCACATTCATTAAATATAAAATTATGTCGTTCTACAGCATTTATATCTACTACTGTATCTTGTATGTAAGAAAAAATATTGATAAATTTGAACTGAATTCTTCAAATCATGATTATGATACCAGGAATTCTGATCATCTATGTGTCCCCAGACACAAAACTACAAAACTTGAAAATAGTTTAAGATACATGGGAATGAAAATTTATAATAAACTTCCACTAACTTTTACGAATATGGACTCCTTCAGTGATTTCAAAAGGACCATAAAAAATTTACTGCTAGAAAAATGCTACTATAGTGTAAAAGAATACCTCCATGATAGCTTGTAGGAACTGTCTTTGTCTATTCCATCTGTATTTGCATAAATATGCCTGTATAGTGCAATAAATACATTCTATGTTAGTTTATACGAAATGTACTATTTTAAAACTATTTTATTTTATTTTATTCATACCAACTGAAATGTTATATATTATTCGTGTTCATAATTTTAAGATAACCTCAAAATACACCTTTTACAGCGGGTGACTGACTTGTCCTATACATGTTTGTAATGTCACAAAGGATTAATAAATATTTCTATTTCTATTTCTATTACTGAAACTCGTGAGATTATCAGATGATGAGATGAAAATCCCACCTCATCATTCCACATGCAACTTAGGGGAGAGTTGCTTAATTTGAACCGCCACCTAAATTGAACCACGTAGATAAATCCTTATTAAGGGACAGGTTATGCCATCTGATGTCCAACTACTGAAGTTTGTGGTATAAAACTTACCCACAGCTACATTTCGGTGTTAGTTCTCGTTGGTGTCTGTTGCTGTCAACGTGATTGTCATTTTTGTATTGTTGACTCTAATATTTCAGTACACTTACTTAAGGGATTAACAAAAAGTTTATTCAGGTAAGTACTTTTTGTTATTCTAGTTATGTTTGTTGGAGTATTTTTGATGTTTCTTGTGAATATAAAATGAAAACAACTCTTAATAAAAATTTTAGGTCAACTTAAAAAAGAAATTGTGTTGTTTCCTAAATTGAACCTAGAATGGGATTCTGAAATTGAACCGGTTCAATTTAAGAAACGTGTTAGGAAGTAATTTTTTTTTATTTCTATTTCCATATTTGTATATCTAAAGGTTTTTTTATTATTTCTTCTTGAATTAAATAATAAGAATAAAATATTTTCAGGATTATGTCACAGACAAAACGAGGCAGATATGGTGAATGGTTCGAAATGGATATGGAAATGGCCATAAAAGCTTACAAAGATGGAGTTGGATTAAATGAGTGCCAACGAAGATTTAAAATCAATAAATAAACTCTATTAAGACATATTCGACCAACAAATAAAATCGCAAATAATTGCATTAAACGAATGGGTACAAGAAATGTTTTTAATGTTGAAATGGAAACATTATTAGTCAAACACATTCTAAAGTTTGAAGAAGTGTTTTTTGGTTTGACAATAAAAGATGTCCGAAAAATTGCATTCCAACTGGCTGAAAAGCACGAATTACCTCATAAATTCAATAAAGAAAAATGTATTGCTGGAAAAAAATGGTTTTATGGCTTTATGAGACGTCATAAGGAATTATCACTCAGACAACCAGAATCTACTTCGCTTGCACGTGCAAGAGGATTTAGCAAGGAAAAAGTAACAGAGTTTTTCAAACTTTTGGAAAAGTTAGTTGACAAATATAAAATTGATGCGAACACAATATTTAATGTTGACGAATCCGAGTATTCCACAGTTCAAAAAAGAATGCAAAAGATTATTGCTAAAAAAGGCAAAAGACAGGTGGGTGGAATTACTAGTGGTGAAAGGGGAGTTAACACAACAGTTGTGTGCTGTGCTAATGCTGCTGGCCTTTATATCCCCCCTATGATAATTTTCAAAAGAAAAAGATATGCTCCTGAATTGGCAAAAGGTGCTCCCAGTGGAAGTATTTGTCAGATTTCTGACTCGGGTTACATCAACTCTGAATTATTTCTACTTTGGCTTAAACATTTTTACAAAATTGTGAAAAGTGGCCCCAACAAAGATGTTCTTTCGCTATTAGATGGGCATACAACACATAGCAATAACTTCGAAGCTTTAGAATTTTGACGCGAGAATCATATTCATCTTCTTCAGCTACCCGCACATACAACACATAGACTCCAGCCCTTAGATGTAGCATTTTTTAAACCACTACAAAGTTACTTCGTGCAGGCACAAGATTCTTGGTTGAGGGCTCATGTTGGACAGGGGATTTCAGCTTACAATATTTTAGAACTTATTAGTGAAGCATATGGAAGGGCAGCTACTGTGGGAACAGCTGAAAGTGCTTTTAAATCAGCAGGTATTTGGCCTGTCAATATGAATCTTTTTCCAGACCACTTGTTTGCACCTTCCCTTGCAGTCGAGCGACAAATAGAAAAAGAAAATTCCGAAACACAAAAAATACCTGAAGACGAAACAACACCAAAATTTAATAGTCAGGCTGGTCTCTCTTCATCTACCATTGTGTTCGAAACAAACGAAAAACTTGAAGACAAAACACCACCAATATCAAAAAATTGTCAGGCTGGTCCATCTTCATTTACCATTGTGTCCGAAACACACAAAACACCTGAAGACAAAGCACCACCAATATCAAATAGTCAGGTTGGTCCATCTCCATCTACTATTTTGTCCGAAGTCAGTCCTAACACATTTAATAAAAGTTTAGGAGAGATATGTACCCTTCCAAAGGATTCTGAAGTCAGTGGTAATACAAAAAAACGTCATCATACGTCATCAGCTGTGGAACTGACTAGTACACCATACAAAGATGAGTTGGTTGCTAAAAAAAGAATTAAAGAAGAGTCAGAAAAATCGAAAATGAATAGGAAGAGCAAGAAAACTAAAGATGCTATTCAATATGTAAAATCAAATTTGTTCAATAAAGCAAAAGGATTGATTAAAAATTAAAAACCGAAACAAAAGCCAAAAATACGACACAGAAATACTAAAAAAAAAGATTGGGGAAATCAGCTGATTCAAGCGAAGAAGAAGATGAAGATGCGCTGTGTTTGTATTGTCACGATTCTTATTCCAACTCTGTAGCGGAGGAAGGATGGGTTAAATGTCAAGTATACTCAAAATGGGCACACGAAAAGTGTGCAGGAATCGAAGAAGACGAGATTTTGATCTGTGACATATGTAAAAATTAATTTTCAATATGGGTTCAAATTAGGTTACTAGTGGTTCATTTTAGGCTACCGGTAGCCTAATTTGAACCATTTTCCTCAAAATTGTTTTATATTTGGGATTCAAAAATGTTTTGTTTTTTGATCTTTTTGTTCGGTAAAAATAAAAGTTTATATATTTCTCTATCGTTTGAGCTTAAAATGTGTGCTAACAATTCAGTAATACCGGAATTATTGTCATTACTATTGAAGTGGTTCAAATTAGGCAACTCTCCCCTATATATTGTTTTCCATTGGATAGAGTTCAACGCTATTCATAGGGGTTCAGGAATCGAGTTCAGTTGACTGCAATATCGAAAGAACATTCGTATTCTGGTTGGAGAAAATGTAAAATTATTCAGGAAATATTCAGGATGGCAAATGAATTGATTAAACGCTTTGAAATTAATGACGGGTTGCAGGGTGTTTCCTAGTATATTACCCACTTTTTTAGAGCCATAATATGAAACAGGTTTTGTTAGTTCACGACTACATTGTAACAATGCAATTATATGTTTGAAGGTTGTAGATGATGTGGTAACTTGATTACTCTCGTTTCGGACGTCCATCGTCTCAATGGATTTAAAATATTCTCACGACGTTTCGAATGTTTGTATCTGCAATCGTCTTCAGGTGAATACTGAAAACATTTTGAATCCATTGAGACGATAGACGTCTGAAACGAGAGTAATCAATGCAATTATAGTTCCGCACAGAGAGAAAAGACTGCAGCAGGTGTATGTACAACGTTGTGTAAGGCACAGTTGTGCAGATATTTTACGCAATAGTCCAATCTTTCATCATAAGCATTTCGTGAAATTCAACAAATATTTGTGCAAGGCAATTTGTATAGTATTTATGCACTTCTACATTTCCCAAAAATACACAAAAATATGCACATCTACCATTACACAATTATATGGAATATATCTACAACACATTGGACTTAAGTTACACCCTTTGTGCACTTTTCATTTCATATGCACAAATTGTATAATATTTCAACATAATTGTATAAATCGCCCCACTTAGCAATGGCGTCGTCTCACCCTACTTAATACGCACGCGCGGCACATGCACCTGTTTGAATCCTGATGATCCCTAAATTCACTATTTTATATTATTTTATTCGTGCTGTATGCCATTCCGGTCGGAGGTCGAAGTGAGACTTGTGAATAATTAACATATTTTTATTTGTTTATGTGTATAGTGCAAATAAGTACTACTATTTACGAGTCTATATTGATGAAATGTATGGTGTGTTTGAATACTTGCGAGGTTGGGAACTTCCCGAGTTGATACCAACATTTGAAGGTAAGTCTCGCCATTTTTTTATAACATGAAACCTACAAAATGACTCATTTCCATCATTTGTAACGGATTGATAATGACATGTCTCACCTACGCAATAGAATGAGATAGTTCAACACGAAGATTACTTTTACGTTACTATTCAACGTTTCTGATTTTCTGTAAAAGTAGACCATTCATAAAGTACTTCTTTTTAGGAAGAAGTCATATGTTACATTCAATTCCCTGTCTCCGAATCACCTTAAATCAATGCTTTACATGTTTTTTTACGCGCCAAATCGTTGATATGATATTTCATGGTGTTACAATATGTAAATATAATCTACATCACATCAATATTATTATTTTTATTCATTGGTATTTACGTGGGCCAACATTTTGCAGTTTTTGATGCCTAGTGCTTTTGAGTAAAAGCTTTTCTCTCATTTTCTTAACTTTCAATTTTATTATTCAATTCGTCTTGTGATTATAAAATTTCAAAAATCTATCATAGACAAAAAATTCCAAATTTGTATTTACTACTTTATACACATTTTAGGTGATATGTTATTTCTTGTCTGTTTCTTCATATTAATTGATTGATTCACTCAAGTTACTTTATAGAGCAACAAATTGATGTTGATGTCTTCGAAAATTTGAATGATGCAGACATCTCTACCTCTGACTTGGTAGAGAACAACTTGACTCCTCTAAGATATTACAGTGAAAAAGCAACTGTTGGAGAACCTTACGAGATAAAAGAAACAACTTCTCCAAATGTAAATGTAGTTTCGTATTTCAGTATTCCATTTTGAGACTTATTTTTATTTTTCAGAGTGTGAAACATTTATTATTAAGTACCGATGAAGGCAAAATTATTATGTCTTCTCATGAGAAGAATAAATCGTTTCTAAGGAACGATTTATCGAGAATGATCGTGAAGAACAAATTAAAGAAATCTTCAAACAAAAAGTAGGCTCCAGTTTTGATTTTCCAAACAGCATTAATTATTCATAACTGTTTTTCAGAATCAGTAGCGCAAGATTCAAAGAGTTGGCGAAAGAGGTGTATGATATTTTTGTACATGAATCTCCTGACATTTACTACATACCCTATGCTAGAACACCTGGAGAAAAACCAATCACAGCTAAAGGAAAACTTTGGAGTGCTTTTGTTAATTTACGTTTCATTTCTCAAAAGTGGTTGTAACTCAGTTATATCCTCATATTCTAGTCCAAAAAATACCTGTGCTATATGGCATAATATCAATGGCAAACCCTCTATATTAGAATTTGTGATCAGTGTTTTTGTGACTTGAAGTTTTGGAAATATTTTTGTTCTTCAAGAATTACTGTCTTATTTTTGGTTCATTTATGTTTCGAGTTGTGATATTGTGTTTCTGTTCTTTTTTATACCTAGAGTTTATTCAGTTATCTATTTTTGTTATTTTCTTATTATGAAATAAACATTATCTTAATGACATATTTTTCTTTCAACCTTTTGGAAAATCAGGATTTATTTTAATGCAGGAAATTACATTTTAGCTTATATTTCTTAACAGAATAAGATATAAAGCATCGATCTAGTAAAAACTGCTCATTCTTATCATATTTCTTATGGAAGTTATATGCCTTAAGTGTATTATTCTTTCTTCAAATTATAAATATTACCTGCAACATTTGTGCATGCTTGTTCACAAATCTGCACAATATATTGAATATACCTACACAATTCATGTATGGCGAGTACACAAAATTGTGACATTTATTAAAACCTATATGCACAATACCTACACAATTTGTACTAGATAAGTACAAAAATTGTTGCCATTTTTCACATTTTATGTTTATGATTCATACACAATTTATGGATGAATAGTACAAAAATTAGTGACACTATTCGCACAACATATTGATTAATTT
The DNA here is from genome assembly GCA_018342105.1 of Gonioctena quinquepunctata. Taxonomy (NCBI): domain Eukaryota; kingdom Metazoa; phylum Arthropoda; class Insecta; order Coleoptera; family Chrysomelidae; genus Gonioctena; species Gonioctena quinquepunctata. The sequence goes on from JAFIRS010002529.1 coordinate 56,687, forward strand.
TATAGATTTTGTGTATACTGCAGGTAATAAGGCACAAGGTGGTGCAACAATAGAACATACATTGTGTTTGTGTTTTAAACAAAATATTTACTTTTTATTCATTCCTTGTATCCGGTAGCTACATAATATTGGTTGATAAAATTGAACAAAACTATTCTGAATAATACAACACTGAAGTGTATCGTTTATACACAATATCTCTAATACAATATTATAGAAGAATAATAAACAAATTGGTGCTGTCAACTTTTTAGAAACAAATTGTGCTGAAATTATTTACAATTATGTAGAAAACATACATTTATTCCTTTCTGTGCGTATGTGAAAAAAGTCAACCTACCTTAGACGTAATCAATCGTACAAAGTACTTCGTTGAAGGTGTTCGAGATACGCATTATTGCAAGTCGTCGTTGAACTAATGTCAACCATTGATACTGTTGAAAATCATAATATATAAAATGGTTTGAAAAAGGAACGTTCTGCTTAACAATTGGCATTCAAGTGTGATTAAAACAATCAGGTGTGGAACAACGATAAAACTCAAAAAGATGGGATGGGGGATGGGAGTACCGAAATGGTTTTTAACATTTACAAATGACTGGGTAGATCTGTATACTTTATACATTATTGATCTGCATACTTTATAAATTGTGGACGGTTTATGTTCATCATCGACCGATTTCACAATTATTATTTTTTTGTACAGTTTTATTCAAGTGATTTAGAAAGCAATCATATTGTTGTAAATCCTATTGGGGTATTCAATGTCTGTTCGTCTATTGATTGAATTTCTGTGCCTATTTATGTATATCATATTGGAAACCCCTCGAACGTAATGGATTTGGACGCAATCATAGGAATTAGATATAAAATGAATCCTTGAATGGATGTTATGACCATAATAGCAATTGAGAAATATATTTATGTCTTGTTAGTGGAATGACATCCATGGTGAAATTTTGAAATGAAATTCTGAATGTGTTAACAAAAACACAATTAGAATCATATACACAGTGAGAGCAAACAGGGCCATTAGCTCTCAATGAGCAGATGGATATAACTATTTCAGTTCAGACAGTTCTAACTAGAGGATACTGAGATAGTCATCATCAGGCGGACAATTTTACTTTTGATAAACAAACAAAAAATCGATGACGCGCAGTCTGAAAGGTAGCTTTCACCATTCATCAAATGATTCTGGAATTCTCATCTATTGAAGTAGTTCCGACACGAGACACTTGAATTAGGAAATTATCTTCGACGGAATCAAAAAATTTCAAGGGACTTTTCGATTTAAAACGCGAAAAAAATTTTTTTCGAAGGTGGGCACTGGCCCCTCCAATCGACTCCAGAAAATTACTTCGTTATAGGAAGTCGGCGACTCAAAAAGTTGATGTATCCGAAAAGCGCAGCAACAAAAAATTCAGATTTGGGCCTTCCCTCACTAGAAATCATACGTCATGGTAAAAGTTATAGTTTTTCGATAAAACTACAATGGACTTTTTTGTAGGACTCTTTTTGAATTTTTTTTGGGGGGAAAAGGGGGGGAAAGGGGGGGTATAGTTGAAATCGATGGGGTCAACTGGGAGAAGGAGTTTTTTTTCGCGTTCAGACCCTCAAATGGTCCCCCGTCCTCCGTTGAGAAGTCCCCTGGCACAATCCGCATTTCTCTACGACCCCCCCTTTTGGCTATCCGCTTCCCCGTAGACTATTTTGGATAACAAGAGTAGTTTTGATTATATCTTTCAAACTAGATGGTCAATCACTTTGATTTTTATTACAATATCTGCGATATCCTGCTCTAGCGCCTCCTCGTTTTTCATAAACTTCCTAATTTTAGTACTAACGGTAGCATTAATAATGTGATGTTTGCCTATGCATGTTCCACATGTTACGTGTTAATTGAGTCAACTTCAATTATATATATCTCGGGTTCGGGATGGTGAAACATGTTCAAAGGTGTTGTTCACATGTTGAAAAATACGTATGCCAAATTTTTATAATTTCCTAATTCAACTGTCTCATGGCGGTACTACCTCAAGCTGAAAGATCGTGTGTCATGGAAAAAAAAGAGTTTTCCATTGGAAAACAAAATCAGTATTTCTATTTCTGCATTAACCTTCTACTCATCAGAAATTTCCACTTACTTGTAATTTCAATTCCCATTTCATAATAAACTACGAATTAAAATGATAAAAATTGTTTGTTGGCGGAAATTTGGTCAGAATAATAAAGAAAACCAGTTGCTGAATTGAATAAAGAGTTTTCCATTGGAAAACAAAATCAGTATTTCTATTTCTGCATTAACCTTCTACTCATCAGAAATTTCCACTTACTTGTAATTTCAATTCCCATTTCATAATAAACTACGAATTAAAATGATAAAAATTGTTTGTTGGCGGAAATTTGGTCAGAATATTAAAGAAAACCAGTTGCTGAATTGACGACGTTTCATCTTCAGGACTCCGAAGGGTAAGAACAAAAACATACATATTGAAAAGGAGTTTCAACACTCCAGAGTCCCGAAGATGAAACAGTAAAGCAACTGATTTTATTCAATATTCCGACCGAATTCCCGCCAACCAACTATTGAGATCATATTCAACGGTCGCTATCCTATTCAACTAAAATGTTATGAATATTCATTAAGAAATTAGTTATATATCAATTTCATGCTAAATCCATTGGGTCTCTATCAATCCGATTGAACATCAATGAATTGTGGAATAAAGTTAAGGAGTACAATAGATATTCATGAAGCAAGCATGCGTGTACGAGATTCACATCAGTTTTATCCAAGGAATATTTATATATCATATCTCATTTCAACGAAGATACCAGAAACCACAGCATGGAGGAGATAACCTTTTCTGTGGCGGGTCAGGAGAATGACTGGATGACATGTCCAGAGCGGGCCTGACGCGCCGGAGAGCTGGAAATATATGTGGAAACCTGCCTGGTATAAACCGCGCTAGATGCCAGCAATAGCCAGCAATACATGGGGACTCACCACAACCAGCCGACTGAGTAGAAGATAACTAAAATTGAAATCTCATTGAGTAAAAGGTGGAACAGCATAAGCCAAAGACTGCATGACTAGTGGGTGGACTAGTTGATAATTTGCGAATTCTGGGGTACCTGGTACCTCCTTTCCCCGGTTTCACTTGCCTTCCTGCAGATTGGCGGGGCTCTGTCGCAGGCAACCGTTGTCCCTTAGTTCCTCGAGAATTCATTAAAAGAAATAATCCTCATTAGAGGACGAAATCCTCATGGACACAGGTAGCAGTCTATAGGAAACTGATCCTGAGTCCTGAACATAAAGCTGCCCTGCTCAAATCTGGAAGCGACGAGGAGACCATCGAATCTTCAGAAGCCCTCACGATAGGAAATAATAGGGTTGAGCTCAGCAACGCTGCCAGACAGAGGTTCAAATACCTCATGAAACAAGGCCCACCCGCAGAAGAGGCCAGGGTGAAATCAGTTGAACCGGTGAGGAAGAAGTCAACTTTCGAAAAAGGACTTAATGGTTTCCGGTCTGAGACAAAAACTCTCGACGGTCAACCAAAGAAGAACGCAAGAGAAGCAGACAGAGGCAGCATTGCCTCAATGCCTACCGAACCAACCTTCAATCAAGTTACTGGAGGCGTAAATGTGGGTATTCTGCTGAAGAACTAACAATGAAATGGATGGAGTCCATGAAGGAGACGATCCTGGATAAAATCATCGAATCAGGGAAAAAAATTCGCACAACAGACCAGGCTGGGTGGCCTTGATATGTGCCGATAATACCACCAGGCAGTGGCTGGGAAGCGCCATCGAGGACATCAAACCATGGGAGGGAGCTGAACTGAGGGTAGTTGAAGAGGCAGAAATGACCCACAGATAAATCTTGGTGGCATGCCTACTTGAAAGCCAAGGATAATCCACGGAAAAAATCCTTGGATTGATAGAGGCTCCAAACGAAAGCCTCAACGCAACGAACTGAAGAGTTCTGAGGGGAGCACCCAAAGGCCCTCAAAAACTCCCAACGCACTCGGTTTACCATCAGTCAGCCGAAAGATTCAGTAAACGGGGTTTGTGATGAACTATAAGTTTGGTCACACAACCCTGAGACCAAGGAGTGGTTAACTCAAAGGGACAACGCTTGATCTCATGTCTCAACCTGGCACCTCCGGTATCGAACAAAGTGTAGTTAGCACCAGGAAACAGGCTGAAGAGCCTACCGACAGTGCAAAACCTGCAAAGAACGTGCAGAACCCCGGTAGAGGAAAACAGGTGCATCATACCGAGGGAAAAGCAGAGGCCTGGAGTGGCATGAGAAAGGAGAAAAAGAAAGCTCCAAGGACCTCACTCACGAAATGAGCACCAAACTCAAGGCTCCTCAGTTAATCCTCCAATACTCGAAAGCAGCCACTAGAGTGCTTAGAAGGACGTTTAAGGAAGAAAACATCAGCATTGGGATAATCCGAGAGCCCTGGATGAATTGAGGACGTATACTCACTATGGAATTATGTGAGTTACTATATCACAACAATCATAAAAGACCGCGAGCAGCCTCATTGTTTGACCCTAAAACTAAATTTAGTCCTCTTCCAGAGTTCATCACTGGAGATTTGGCAACCGCTATTGTGGAAGTGCCAACTGAAGTACACAAGATGCAGATCGTTATGGGTCCTTACCAGGGGACTCATCAACACAACCACCACCAGAGGAAGTCCAAAGCCTCATCCGATGTTCCTAAAGAGGAAACGGCACTTCAGTATATATGTGCTGCGACGCGAATGCGCACCATCTCACATTGGGTAGCACAGACATAAAATATTTGTCCACTACCAACATCGACATTGTCGATAGAGGTACCAGACCCACCTTCATAAACGCGATCAGAAAAAAGGTTATTGACCTTACCTTCGCAGATCCATTCGTAACTAACCACAATCCCAACTGGAATGTATCTGATGACTTCTCGAAGTCGGATCATCCACACATATGATTCGACTTGGAGTCTGAAACACGCTTCGAAAGATATAGGATTCCCAAACTGACCGACTGGAATGCTTATAGAGCATCTTGAGAGGCAGTTGGGGGAGCAGCATACATCCATTGATTCAGCTAAGAACTTGATACAGCCTCCAAGCAGCTTCAAAATGCTATGATGAAGGCATATGAAAGCAGCTACCCAAAAAAAAAACCAAGGGCAGTCAACAGAGACGTGCCAAACTTAGGAAAAATGTTAGGAAACTCTTCAATAGAGCTGAAAGTCTGGGACAGTGGGAAGACTACAAAGCAGCTCCTTCTGAGTACAACAATAAACTCAGAAATTCCAAAAGAAGAAAATGAAGGCAAATGTGCGTGATGACAACGGAATTAGCCCCAGCAGAAAGTTCTATCTAGAAAACATACTAACGGTTTATGGGGCCGTTCCGAGTTTTGTTCAGCTACTTCAAAATAAGATTTGTTTGCACAAATTAGTAATCTGTTCACTAATATATTGCTTCAACCTACAGTCATGCTTACCTACAGCTATGCTAACCTACAACCATGCATTTTTATTACACGCTTTATATCAGCTTCACTTGTATGTTTGTAACCGTATGTTTGTTTGTAACCGACTCCTTTGGGCGCGATTTTGACCCACTTCCAGACGTACGAATGATTTGAAATTTGGCAGGTGTACATAATTCCGGTGACAATGCATTGAGGAATTTTTGGAGGAGAAAAAAACCAAATGGCGGCTCCAATATGGCGTACGAGTTTTGTGATTATGGTCTGATTCGCTTCAAAATTGGTATCTGAGGGTTTTCGTGGTCAGAGATTATGTTTCTTCTGTCGAAACTGGAATATTCGAAATGGCGGATTCAAAATGGTAGACGAGTTTTGTGATTATGGTCCGATTCTATACAAAATTATTAAGTGGGTGTTTTTGGGGTCCAATATTATGATTCTTTTGTAAAAATTGGAAAATTCTAGATGGCAGCTCCAAAATGGCGGACGAGTTTTGTGATTATGGTCCAATTCTATTCAAAATTGGTATGTGGGGGTTTTTGGGGTCGGAGATTATGATAATTTTGTCAAAATTGAAGGATTCGAAATGGCGGCTCCAAAATGGCGAACAAGTTTTGGGATTATGGTCCGATTCTATTCAAAATTGAAGAATAATAGTTGGAAAAATTAAATAATAATAGTAATAGTTTGAAAAACTGAAAAACACGCTTTGATAGAAAACAAAACTAAAAAGTTGAAAATAAATGATAGTTTAAAAACTGAAGAATACGCTTCAATGGAAAACTAAACTTAAAAGTAGAAAATAATTTCAAATGAGTTTGAAATAAGAGTACAGTGATTAACAAGAAATTTATTTCATCGTAAAAAAGCGTGGGGTGCTTTTCAAGATATTTTCATAATGATTCTACTTTTACCAATATCTCTCCATGAAATATTAACAACAATTGACATCAAGCACCCCACACTTTTTAACGATGGAATAAATTTGTTGTTAATCACTGTATTCTTATTTCAAACTCATTTAGAATTATTTTCTCCTCTTCAGTTTAGTTTTCTATTAAAGCATGTTCTTTAGTTTTTAAACTATCATTTATTTGGTATTTTTCTATGGTACGCATGTGGAATATCTATTTATACACGTGCATTTGTTCATTTTTACAACATTGTTCACACTCCTTGTAATAAGAATTTATTTCATTCATATACAATAAAATTATGTATTTATCTTTCTATCTATCTACTAACGGTTTCAGTCTGATCAGAAAGTCGAACTGTGGATATGCGGAAAACCAGTAGGAGAACATAAATGTTCTCATGTTGACACACTTTCCTGGGACCAAGGTTGTTGAAGACGAACTACAAAGTGCTCAGAGGGAAGGGGTTGTCACAAACTCCAATAGATTCAGCAGGAGCCTAGCAGGGAAAATCTTCAACAACCAAGTGATCAATATGTCCCGCCCTACTCAAAAATCGTCTTGAGATGAAAGAGCCCTTTTTGAAAAAGCTGTTCAAGACCAGTTTTATTTTCGGTTGCATACCGAAACCCTGGAGAGAGGCTGCAGAGACGTTCATACCAAAAACTGGGAGGGCCCAGCAGACGAATCCAAGTATTATCGCCCCATCAGCCTCACCTCCTTTCTTCTGAAAACAATGCAGAAAATTATAGACTGTTATATAAGAAGTGGAATCCTCTTGACAAGGCCGCTTACGGAAAACAGTTCATCTATCAAGCAGACAAATTAACAATTAAAATACTTAGTTTAATGATTCAAAAAGTCATACTAGGCCAAAGAAATGGCTCTATATGCATTCATAGATAGAGAGGGTGCTTTCGAAAATACCTCACATGGAACACTAGAGGAAAGGAGTTTAAACACCTCACTGATTATATGGATATATGAAATACTGAAAAGCAGAATCATCGAAGCTGCTCCCAGAGAGAAAACGGACAGAATGACAGCAGTTGAAGGTTGGCCCCAAGGTGGGTTCCTTTCGTCTTTTGCTGTAGTCTCTGACCGCGGATAATGTGGATAAGTAACATTAATCTAGAATTACGACTCAAGATTACGCCTATGACCTTGTATTCACTATTAGGGGCAAACATAACGGGATAATAACCAATCGCATGCAGACAGCCCTGAACATAATCAAAAGCTGGTTCCATTCAGATGGAAGCGAAATTACGAGCTGAAAGCCCCAACACAGCTGACTTTCTCCAAAGACCTCAAATATTTGGGCGTTATAATCCACCAAACACTAACATGCAACATTAACATCAATTTGATCCTTCCCAAGGCCACAGGGGCAACCTGAACGTGACGTGTATTCGGTCAAACATGGAGTTTGAAGTCAAAAATGATATATTGGTCATACCAAACAATTATCGAACCAATTTTTACCTATGCATCATTGGTATAGTGGCTGAAAATCGGACAGTACTTGGCACAAATCAAGCTGCCAAAAGTGCAGCGGTTACCCTATCTGGAAATCACAGGGGCATTATTCACGTGCCTCACTGCAGCACTAGAGGTAATGCTAAAACTTCCGCCACTTGTATCGAATTTTTCGTTACTTCCTAATACATAATCAATTTCTAATAATTTTTCTGGTTATCTTTACGGTGGCGCGAGTCAGTAGTCACTCCTCAGGTCGTGAACTGCGATAATGCGCTCTTTATTATCGACCCTTGAAAATGGTATCATGACAGTTGTATTCATGTCAAGTCAGCGCTTGTTTTTTCCATAAGTGTTTTCAAATACAGAAAAAATCTAGAAAGGATGATCGTTCTCTTTCCTCGATTGAACATCGACATAGGCAGGTGTGGCGAGTGAATTGATTCGGGTAAATGATATTTAAATTGAATGGCTATCGCTATTGATATTGCTGGAGTATAATTATTTTCCTTATTTTGCAATCAGTTCTCTGGTAAGCAATTTTTATTTTTATAAATAAAAAATTGCTTACCATAGAGCTGTCCTATAAGGTAACTGCCTAACTGTCCCAGAAAAATCGAATACACTCTTTGCAATCGGAATCCTTGAAACAATTCCCTGGTAATGTGAATGTGAAGTGAGCGCTGGTCCACTCGAAATTACCAATTATCTGGTACCTGAAAATGGGAAAAGCGTAGAACTGATTTCCAAAAAAAAAATAGTCCCCAATGATCTGAACGGATACAACGTCAGCCACATAGACATGTGCGTTGAAATGCTTTGCCAAAATGGCCGAAATATATTTTTGTTTTGTTTTTTTTTCTTACTTGAATCCAAAACACAAATCAACCTCAATAGGAATTAGCCGAAGGAAGTATCATATGTGATATGTGAGATATGGAATAATATGAAGATAATTTGATCGGAAATTCACTGACAATTCCAAAGGTGACAAAAATCTCACAGTATAGAATCTATACTTGACCAACAGGTACCATGCAATTACCATCCGAGAATTCGAATATTACAAGCATACGAAAAGCGGAAAATACTGTTGATAAACTACAACATTGATTGCAAAATGAGGAAAATAATTATATTCCACCAATATCAACAGCGATAGCCATTCAATTCAAAAATCTTAACGTACCAGAATCAATCCACTCACCACACCTGCCTATGTCGAGGTTCAATCAAGGAAAGAGAACGATCACCTTTCGGTTCGAACAAATCACCTATTCACCTGTTTTTTCCACAAACCATTCTCGGTTTTTTCTCTATTCAAAAACACTTATGGAATAAACAAGCGCTCACTTGACATGAATACAACTGTCATGATAACATTTCCAAGAGTCGATTATGAGGAGCGCATTATGGCAGTTCACGACCTGAGCAGTGACTACTGACTCGCACCACCGTAAAGATAACCAGAAAAGTTATTAGAAATTGATTATGTATAAGGAAGTAACGAAAAATTCTTTACACACTGTGTAATGAAAGAAGTGGCCGTGAGTGCCATGAGACTGAACCAGGTATCAAATTTGAAGGCTGGAAATCTGAGTGGACATCTGAATATTCTGGAAAATATTTCCCTAGAATCCAGGTACAACCCATCGAATAACATGTCAGCTGGGCACGTATTAGAAGTGAATTATGAAGTGGTTATAAACAAGCATCATACTTTCATGAGGAATGGACCTCTTCTAGAAAAAATGATACATTCATGGTTCCAAGATGGACGAAAGGGCTGGAGTGGGAGAAACGGGATTGAGTCTCTCAAAACCCATAGGCAAAGCCCCAACAATTTTTCAAGCAGAAATCCATGCTAAACAAATTTGCGCTCAAGAATGCCATGCAAGAGGCTCCAGAGGGGCAGAGATCTATATCAGATAGCCAAGCAGCATTGAAGCTCTTAAGTCACTTGTTATTCTAGACTGACTTGGGGTTGCGAACTCTCCCTAAGCCAACTGGCTACGAACAATCAGGACACTCTGATGTGGGAGCCAGGTCAAAAAAGAAGCAAATGTAATGAGAAGGTTGACAGCAGGAAGGGGCAAACACTCCATTTTATGTGGTCTTTCCAAAGCCCACATCAAGAAACAGTTTCTGCGCTGGGAAGCTAACCAAATTAAAACTACTGGAATGAGGTTTTAGGGCAAAGACAAGCAAAGTGGCTCCTGAACCTATCGCCAAAGAAAGCCAAATAGCTTCTCAAATTGAACAAGAAAGACTTGAAACCAGTAACGGGACTGCTCACAGGTCATTGTCCTCTTAGGTTTCACCCCATAAAAAAACGGATAGATCAGATAGTTATTGGTACTGCGAGAACTCCGCTGGAACTGCAGACCACCTGCTTTGCGACTGCCAAGTGCTGTTTTTCAAGAGGCTCAAGTTCCTCGAAGGGGTTTCATTAACGCCCTCAGACATCAGGAACTTAGCTCCCAGGAAACTGATAGATGAAGTGTTATGTAAAAAAGACAATATAGGTCGAGGTACGGAGGCTGAAGAACAATAACGCCTACCATACAATCTTCAATCTATAATTTATTATTAATCCAATTTTCAATGCCATATTATTGAGGAATTATGAAAAAGACTGCTTCTATCGACTCGGCAGGAGTATTTAATAAGTAAACTGAATATGATATGAGGGGGTTGTTAGGGGTGCAAAATCGTACAACTTTTTCGTGTGATTGATTATGTATATTCTGAGCTTATCACATAGAAAAAAGATTCTTGTATTCAATCGATAGTAGCAACCATTTTCATGAGAATAAATCTCCTGAAAATAATAACTTTAAAAAAGATGGAAACAAGATGACCAGAAAATATTGTCATGAAATTATGTTTCAAGAGGTTAACTATCAAACTTAATACTCTAAACAATCTCATGCAGTCGGGGGCAATAATATATATGCATTGATGAATTGAAGAAGATGCCTCCGACTACATGAGATTGTTTACAGTATTAATTCAATAGTTAACCTCTTAAAACATTATTTTCTGACAATATTGTCGGGTCATCTTGTTTCCATCTTTCTTTAAATTCACTTTTTACGCAATCGGGTTTGTTTATTTTTTTATTATTATTTTTTTATTTGCAGTGTGTCCACAATATGTAAAAGTACTCTATAATTTTGATTAGAATTTTTGTTTGTAGTTGAAACTTCGCGCATAGCTTTTGAATGGAGTTTTTTTCTATCAGGTCAACTTTATATCCATTTCCCAACGCAATTTGTTTTATGATATTGATTCCTTTTTTCAAATTCTCTTCTGAGACGGAAAATTTTCCCAATCTATAAATCATGCTGTTATAAGGGATGATTAGAATAGACACGATTAGTAATATCCCTGTGGGAGGATTTGTGGTAAATTGAAAAATCATGGTTTTTTTGTTTAGTTTGGTTATTGTCAAGCACAAGAAATCAACTGAGTTTTCTAATTCTATTTCGATTTAGAATTCTGTTGATATATCCACGAGAGGTTTTCATTCGTCTATTGGTACCAATGAAACAAACTGAAATGTCATCCACATATCGATACCAATACAAAATATGTTTCATAAACGGATGCTCATGAATCGAATTCTTCATTATCCAAAAAAATTTCGGCAAGTTAAGGACAGAGGGAACACGGTTGATACTATCTATAGAAGGAATAATGATAACCAAAAAAGGCTAGATTTTATGAACTCAGGGAATTTTGGAATACTCAAACGAGATCCAACTCATTCCTACCAATCATAAGTTAAAATTTTTTTAAGAATTCAAAATTATTTTTTACTGAAAAGGATGAATTTTGATTAGCAATAATGAACTGTATTCACTTATCAAATAACACAATCAAAACTACCGCAGTAGGCCAGTAGTCTCATTTGTTACTACTTTTTTATATTGCTTTATTTAACGTCGGCCTTTTTACTGTGACCAGGGCTAAATACCGACTCCGGTGAGCACACTTCCCCAAAACGAAATTTTTTCTGAATCCTCCGTTGTTTCAGAGGTAGGATTGTTCAACGAGATCAACATCATGAATTCGGGACATCCATCTTAAAGTCCCCTCCGAAGGACGGCATATCTAGCGTCTTATCTCGTGCTCATTGATAAGACGCCTGAAGCTTCGAATACTACGCTACAGTTGTTAGGGCATTTCACGCACAACTTCCTTGTCAGGTGGACACCCATCCAAGTACTCAACGCGCCCGACGTTGCTTGGCCCAGATATCGATAAGACTCTTGTCAACCTGACCAGCCACCGGTGCCCATTTGTTACTACTTCAACAGTAAAATCATCTGAGAAATTGATCACTATCGTCAAGAATCATTGCCAATTTTGACCAAAATTCAGCAAACAAAATTCATATGACTTAATTATTAAAATACAAAATGTTACTCTTCCTATAATGCAAAATTGTTGTCTTTAGATGTACAGAATCAAGTTATCAGACAAAACAAATTATATAAAAAAAACAAGCTTTTATTTATACCAATGCACTGAAATGAAAAAATAATGTCTTTCATTGTTTGATCTAGGTTATTCTGTGAGTAACGGATTCAAAATCTTGCCGCGCAAGATAACCTATTTTGTATCCGCGGCAAGCTTTTGAATCTGTTACTCACAGAATAACCTAGATCAAATAATGAAATGAATAATTCTTTCATTTTTAATGCATTTATATAAATAAAGGCTTGTCTTGAAAAAAAAATTAATATTTTTATTTTTAACTCTTTAGTTCTGTTATCATTTATTAACAACTAATAGAAGCTTGTTTTTATAATATTATTTTTCATTCATTTATTTTTTTGTATTTATGATGTTGATAACTAGTTAGGTAATTTTTATCTAATTTATTTTTGCATTTTGACAAATTTTGACAATCATAATCTCCGATCCCGAAAACCCCTAGATACCAATTTAGAATAGAATCGGTCCGTAATCACAAAAATGGTCCGCTATATTGTAGCTGCCAATTTGTTGTTTATTATAGGTTTCCTTCTACTTATTATTCGTTAACAGGTACTTTCAATTTTTGTATCCTCAAATAGTCTAACAGAACAAAGATATTTAATATTAAAATCTGTGGGAGGTTTAATTTTTTTTGTGATTTTTAGATGGAGGATTTTAATATGATGAATTTTTTCAAGGCTCGTTTCTATTTTTTTACCAATAGTTATGAAATTAATAACTCCATTTATTTATAATTATAATTGGGATTTGATTGGGGAATGAAATGGCAAGTTTTTTTTACTAACAAAAATAGCATAATCATTGTCTCCAGAATTATGTACACCTGCCAAATTTCAAATCAATCGTACGATTAGAAATGGGTCAAATTTTACTTGCAATATTTGATTACAGACAGACAGACACACACAGACAGACCCCGGAACAGATGGAACTCAAAATAAAAGATTGTGAAAAAAATATTCGACCCCAACAACACCCATATACCAATTTTGAATAGAATCGGAACATAATCACAAAACTCGTCCGACACTTTGGAGCAGCCATATTGAATTTTGATAGAAAAATCATAATCTCCGACCCCGAAAACCCCTAGTAACTGATTTTGAATAGAATCGGACCATAATCACAAAAAAATTATGCCATATTCGACCGGCATTTTGTTGTTTTCTTCTAGCAAAAATTTCACAATGCATTGTCACCGGAATTATGTACACCTGCCGAATTTTAAATCAATCGGACGATTAGAAGTGGGTCAAATTCAACTTGCAAGATTTGATTACTAGACCAGGGTCGATAATTTTTGAAACCAAAAAAAATTATAGTAGAATAAAACTGATTGGAAAAGGAAGAGAAAATAACAAAAATGGGGGGAAAAATAATTTACGGGCGATCTGAGGTAGGGAAGTGGAAGGGGGTGAGAAGGATAAAAAATGGTTTATCTCGATTTCCGGCAAAACTACAAGTCCTATGGAAAAAAAATGGATGGCAAAGTTGTAGGTAATAAAAAGATCTACAACTTTGTCCTCCACACTTTTTTCACATAATCTCAAAATTTATGTGAAAAATTCAAATCACCAAGTTTTTGGTTTTTTATTTTTACCTTTTACAAAAAAAAAATTCACGAAATTTGGTGAAAACTCACTTTTTCATGTCCCAAACACACAGTAATTTCTTTTATTTAAAATATTTATTTTTCCACCTCATTTTGACTTAATATCGAAAAAGCACCCTAATTTTCAATCAGAAATTCTCCCGTCAAAATATCAGGTTTTTAGAAAAAGTCGGTAGGCTTTTTGTTTGTTGAAATCTCTACTTTCTGATAGTGTAAAAAAATATACATTACTATGGTAAATGTTCTCAGAAAATGCAAAGAAATAACAGGTAGTAAGGCCCAGAGATCAACTGGTGACCTGCTCGCTTACGTCTCACATATATGGCAGCTATCTATTGAAAAGCATGGAGAAACTTTAGCTGTGGCATTAGATATCTCCAAGGCGTTCGATCGAGTTTGGCACCAGGGACTCCTCGCCAAGCTTCCGTCTTATGGCTTGCCCCCTCAGCTGTGTTCTCTGCTTGCTAGTTTTCTCTCAAACAGGTCTCTCCATGTAGTGGTCGATGGAGTTTCATCTGACACTCTACTCATAAATGCTGGTGTTCCGCAAGGATCCATTCTCGCACCAACACTATTTCTACTTCACATCAACGACCTGTTGAAAGCAACTCCATGTCCAGTACACAGCTTTGCCGATGATAGTACCCTCCATACCGCTTTCTCTTCCAGGGCCCCTATATCAGCCCGTGAAACCAGAAATGAACGAGGAAGAAATGTTAATAATATAAATATGGACTTGGCAACAATTCTTGAATGGGGATCTAATAACTTGGTAGAATTCAATGCAAACAAAACACAAGCATGTCTTTTCTCTAGAAAAGCCGATCTCACTGTGCCTAACATAACTTTGTCAGGAGTAACCATACCACTGAAGCCATCCATATCGATGCTTGGTATTACTATCAGCAATAACCTTTCCTGGGAAAATCACGTGAGGTCCATTGCCAAAAGTGCATCCCAAAACTTGGTTTTCTGTTTCGTGCCAAGAGCTATTTCACCCCCAGTCAGCTGCTTATGATCTATAAGGCACAGATCCGACCTGTCCTGGAATACTGTTCCCATATTTGGAGTGCGGCACCTAAACATATCCTGAGGCTATTGGATTCTGTCCAAAAAAGGGCAATTCGTCTCGTCGGTGATGCCTCGCTTACAAACTCGCTCACTTGTCTGGAACACCGTAGAAAAGTTGGCGATTTGTCTCTATTTTATAGATATTTTCATGGGCGATGCTCTTCTGAAATATCAACAATCGTTCCTGCTTTGGCAGTCTCTTCGAGATTAACCCGTCAAGTTCAGTCATCACACCCCTTCGTGGTCACTTTGGAAACCTGCAGAACATCACTTTCCAAAGACTCGTTCATCCAACGAACAGCGAGGCTTTGGAACTCATTGCCTAGGGAGGTGTTCCCCGAGGCATACAACCTTCAGAAATTTAAGAAGAACACCAACTCCTACCTTCTTTCCCTAGGTTGCCACGATGTTCTCTGAACATTACAGGATATCCCTTTTCGTGGGAACCAGAACAAAAAAAAAAAAAAAAAGACCCTCCTAGCCCCTTCCCGACTTCTCTATGAAATACCTCTTGATGGGCTAACATTTTCCGTAGGTCACTCAGGTATATGAGTTATTTCAAAATAGCAATAAATACGCATATAATTAAATACGCATATAATTTAAAGAAGATTCTACAACTTTCTCAAAATATTGTAGATGTCTTATTAAATTTGGATTCGAGTTTTTTTCGTTTCTTTGCATTTTCTGTCATAGTAATGTACTTTTTTTATGAATTGATTTTTTTATTCAATGGTGGAAATAATGCAAGCCAACAAATATAGAATCTGTTCTGCGAATAACCTATGAGCCGATAACTTTGTGGCAGAAGAATAGATGAAAAAAATATAATTATGATCTGTTTATGGACTTTTTACAACGTTTATTAAGCTCGCTTTCGTGTGTGTGTGTCTGGTACAAATCTTGCAATCGATTTTAAACTATTTTCCCGGTGTGGTAGAAATTTGAATCTTCAAACAGCACAGAACTGGATGACAATGCAATATTCATTCGCTTTCTTGTCTGTCCGTTTGTTCGATTGTCTGTTATGATAACAATAATATTAAGAAGCAATCTATTTTAAGCTAACTTCTCGATGGAACTTTACACTCGAAATTTCAAATAAAACACAGAACTGCATGATAATGCAATATTTACTCGCTTCCTTGTCTGTCCGTTTGTTCATGTGTCTGTTATAATAATAATAATAATAATGAGGAGCAATCGATTCGAAACTAACTTCTCGATGGGCTAGAAAATTGAATCTTCAAATAAAACACAGAACTGCATGATAATGCAATATTTACTCGCTTCCTTGTCTGTCCGTTTGTTCATGTGTCTGTTATAATAATTATTATAATAATAATAAGGAGCAATCGATTTAAAACTAACTTCCTGATGAGCCAGATACTTGAAACTTCAAACATAGCTCAGAACTGTATGAAAGTGCAATATTAACACTCTCTCTTGTCTGTCCGTTTGTTCGTTTGTGTTTAATAATAATAGGAAGCAATCGATTTAAACTAACTTCACGATAAGCTAAATAGTTGAAACTTCAAACATAGCTCAGAACTGGATGACAACGCAACATTAACTCGCTGTCTTGCCTGTCCGTTTGTTTCTATGATAATAATAATCACAATAGTAGTAAGGAGCAATCGATTCTAAACTACATCGGAAAAAACTGACATTTGCCACATGTCTCTATCATAATCTTATCAAGTTGTTAAAAAATCGATTGCAAATTTTACACGCACAAGACTAAGAAGCGGAAAATAATAATCTTTTAATTATACCACATTTATATAACCGACTAAAAAGCCTGGCCCCATATAGAATCAAATCCCCATACAAATTCCTTACCCCATAAAGATAGTCTTGAAAATTTGTGATTCTGGTACAAGAATACTTCAGCTAAGTCACTAAAAATATTATTGCGCTGCAATTGATATGAACTATTGTGTGAGTTTTCTCAGCGGCAGCTACTCCTTACACTTACTATTATCTATTGCATGTGCTCCACGTTTTTTATTTAAAATCTTACCAGTATTTTCATAGCTATTGAAAATTCACAATTACAATTTTTTACGACAATCTGTATGGGCTATGGAACCTGTATGGAGTTATGAATCTGTTTGGAGGTAAGAGAAATTATTTGATACTTTTTAGTCCGTTTTATAAACCTGGTATATTGAAAAAAAATATCTTAATGATAATTCACATCGTGATCGCATGTTTGTGGGTATATTCATATAAATATTCACTAATAAAAAATCTTTGAAAAATCGTGAATTCGTAGAAATTTTGGTGATGAACTTCAGGTGGAATTTTATCTAATAATTAACTATAACATCCTGATGATATGGGGGCATATTTGAAATTAATAATAAGTGATACTCCATTATGTATTTTGCCTATGAAATAAAAGGATTTGATGAATTATGACTCTGGAGTTGTGAAGACTTCAAAGTATTGTCTGTTTCCTTGACATAATTTTCCTATAACGTATTTGGGATATATTCATATTGGTTTTCGATTTCATAATAATATCAGTTTGAGAAACGGGTTACGCAGCCACATGTATTGATGTTTCTATGACTAACTGTATTTGTGTTGGATTATTTGTGTTATGATACACTTTTCATGTTGATTTTTCTACTAACTTTCGACGGGACGACAATTCAGTTTCGGCCTACATGCAGCATATGTGAAATCATTTCAGAAAAAACATTTCATCAGAAAAATTGTTATCATAGAATCAAATTATATTAGATGTTTTCTATAATTGGAAGTGTTTCGTGGGATTCAAAACTGAATGGAGGGGAGATAGGACAATTTTGTGCAACTTCGACTGAAACGGAACTTGTTTCCTGTACAGTATGGAGATATACTGAGAAAAATATTTCAGGTCATCACACAATTCCCAAACTGGTATTATGTTCCAACTTCATTGATCTTCAAGAAAAATGGTAAAAATGCAAATATAATCATTGAATACATTTTCCAAAGTTGTGATTACCTTTTCAGATATGTTTGCTGTCTTCTGGAACTCTCAACCAACACTTAAACTGAACTGAAATTATTAACCTCCTTCCACTATTTTATACCCTTAACATATTATCTAGTCCCATTTCAAAGCGACTTCACATTTACTTCATATATTTCTTGTTGAACGCAATGATCCATCCGTCGCCAATCCAATCTCTCAGATGTCACAAAAAAACTAATTGCTGTAGTTGTTTTGCAGTTTCTCGAAATAATTGTTTCCACCCGCACAAAGAGTTGATTTACGATTTCACTAGGAGACGGTTTTATGGTGCAATATTCTTCAATCTTATGCACAATCGGACATTCCTCAGTGGAAGAAATATTGGCTTACCTGTATCACTTCCTGTAAAGGTGATGTTACAGTAAAAAATCCAAAGACAGTATTGTTGTCAGGTTTCTCTTTTATTTACCTATCGGGTGAAATACTCATTCTCAATATTATCGGGGTGGTATGGAATTGAAACGAGCATCGAATTCTTGAACTCTTATCATAAGATAATCTATGTCCCACACATTTTCTATGGTTTCTTTGATGAATGTTGAAATATAAGATACTGTAATGACGCTTGAATACACTTCAAAAATTATTTATTTTCCGTTCCATTTTATTATTCAATTGCCTTCCTTTTTCGATTGTTCAAGATATACCGTCAAGTTAGGTGACTTGAGACAAGTTTAAAATTCGAAGGACTGTACAAATGTATCTCATTTAAGTTAGCATTATGAAACAAGAACACATTTTTGAGTCTAGTTAAATAGTTCAATATTCATTAGTAAAAATGAGCCAAAGGTTTTCAGAAAATGTTATATATTTTTTTAATGGGTGTCTCAAGTCACCTCCACAGAGAGGGTGTCTTGAGACAGTAATTTATTTTCGTTATAAACTCAAGACAAACCGTCAATATGCTGACTTGAGACTTTAATATTCTTTTAAAATCGTGATAAAGTATATTATTTTATTAAAACACCATTTATTCTGAATATATATATATATATATATATATATTTTTTTTTTTCTTAAAATTCTCGGGATCAAGGTCTGATTCAGTCAATTCATATAATTTTCCTTAACGACGTTTCGACATGGTATTTGTCATCATCAGGTTAAAACACTAAAATAAAAAATATGGAGATGTCTCAAACTCCATATTTTTTATTTTAGACCTTTATTCCGAGAATTTGAAGAAAATATATATGTGGTCGAAAAACTAAATAAAATATATATATATATATATATATATATATATATATATATATATATATATATATATAATATATATAATAACAACAACAAAAATTGCCGTCAAATGAATGTTTGACGGTGTTGAGACCGTCGGAGTGATTATACAACACTTACATACGCTGAGCTTCCAGCATGTTGAAGCTGCGGACTGACTGACTTACCACCGCAGTATATGCAGCTGACGATTATTTTAATTATTTAAAAAGTATAGACATTCATCATTTTTGACATAGTTGAGACACGTATTACCCACCCTCTTCAAAACAGCTGACGATAATTTTTCTATTTCAAATGATCTCAATTATCACCCCATAAATTTTGGCACGGTATGAAATTACTTTCTGTACTAGGTTTTCTTGCAGCGTTAATAAGTTTTCACCTGCAACTCCACCGCTGGTGCGGAAGCTGACGGTCACTTTTATAACAATTGAATATCAAGTATTTAAAATACAATTCATTCGGTATAAAATTCTGTGCTACCTCCGGTACTATAAGCAATCATAAATATCGACAAAAAAAAGGTTTCTATAGAAAAAATTATGAACAGAAAGAACCATTAATAAATATTAATTGCACCACTTTCTGCATAGATCTTGAAAAATTTTCCACATACCATAGAAAACTCTTCTAATTATCAGAAATGAAAATAACAAGATAAATAAATTATTATTTATTATTTCTATATGGCGGGTACATAACTCAATGATGGTAGTAAGCAGGTGCAGCATGATGAACTGGGGCAGCGTGTCCAGGGGCAGAAAGAAGTACTTTTCCATGAGCTGGAGCAGGATGCACTGGGTGTCCAGATTTTTCTACGACGGCATTGAAACCATTATGGTCATCAGCGGTATAGTGGACGGTACGTAGGGTACCGTCAGGTTCAGCTACGGTGTAGTACCCTTTGACTACATCACCATCGCGTTGTTCGTGTTGGGATTTGTGGTCTCCGGTGTGGCCATCTTGGACTCCATAGTTGAATTCGTATTTGGGGTGGGACTGAAACAGAAAAGATAATTAGAAATACTCATCAATGAATGAGATTTATTTCTTATTGTCAATCTTATTATTTCCCCAGACTTTCGAAGGGATTTTCAGTACTAGAAATTGTCACTTTGGATTTTCATATTTGGTTGGACAAGGGGCTTCGATGGATCATAATTATTTCTTTCAATATCAGGCTTTGATCGTTTGTTTCCTGAATTGGTCGATTCAGAAATGATATTTTGCTTCGGTGTTGGTGAACAGATAACGAACTTACATCATTTCATTTAGAAATCTAGTTCTTCATTCTTATACTCACATAGTAGTCTTCAGCATGATGGGCAGATTTCAGGAGAGTTGGAGCTGCATAACCATGAGCAACAGGTGCGCCATAGGCTGTAGGATATTCCAAGAGTCCTGCTTGGGCAACAGCTAGGAAAGCAGTGATGGCAAGTACCTATCGGATTGCAAATCAAATTCATTAACTAATACAGGTGTAACTTTCAGATTATGGTTTCCCATCAGTATCTAGAATCCCTGTATGAACGTTGATCTTATACGAGAATCCGGACACTTATCCCTCAGTTTAAAAAAATATGCGTTTCAGGTTATGTGTACGAAGTTTGAGAAGAAACAAATAGTTTTCCAATGGTCGTCTGGATGAGTTATGAGGACGAAATATATCTCTATACTGTGAATTCTTATGGTTCAACAATTGATGGTACATTATTATCTCTCTCAACAATGCCTTCTCGTGAAAAGGGTAGTAAACTGATATTTTGAAATAATTCAAAGAATGGAACCAAGTTTTGACAAAAATGTTTCTACATAGAAACATATTCTCAACTGGTACTTCCATTGGCAAATCAGAACATTTGTGCTAGCTGATAGGGTATTCAAGGAAGTATTGTGGATATGGATACTTTTTCATATACTGTGCAAAAAATCAGGCCAATGAATAAAGCAACAAAGGCAATACACTACAATTTCGATCAAAGTTCGGCAATGGAGAGTAAATAAAAAATTCCTTACATTTACATAATTTCATTTCTAGGAATAATTTCATATGATGATGAGAATATATGTCTATTTGTCGATTCCAAGAATTCTGGGAATAATACAGACGAATGTGAATAACATTCTGCAAAATTTAGGGAATAATACAGACAAATGCGAGTATAATGAAAGTCTTCCAATTTACGCAATGATTTTCAAGTTTATTTATGCTACTTCATCAAAAAAAAAAAAAACTAACAACTTCAATAATTATCAAATACAATATGTTTCAAAATATACCCTCATGCCTCTGGTCTTGCTAGTTTTATCCTCACCTTGAGCCTTCAATATGGAACGTATAATTCTTCTAGTTCTAGTTTTTCAATATATTCGCATTCTGAATATTTTTGATTTAATATCTGAGGTAGCAAAATATAAATATTTCGAAATTTCCGCATTTCTTCCAAATATATTTTTTTCATGCCCACTCTACCTTAATAGGTTGAGGATCAATAACTGAAATACTTTATATGTCGTATGACAGAGATAATTTTTATTTCGATCCTGCAGAACAGTTATTTTGTTTTTCGATTGTGGTGATAAACATGGATTTGTGGCATGTTTTCCCATTCATATTTCCATTTATTATTTGTAGTATATATATATATATATATATATATATATATTTATATATCTCAAACAATAGAACAAACAATTTTGCGAAATGTTGCGTAAAAAAATATCAGATTCATTCTATTCAATGGGGTAGATAAACCATATAAGTCTTTCGAAAAATTTCAAACTGAACACATTGACACTGATTGTTTATTTCAATTTTGAAAGATTTGTTATTGAAGTTACTCAGGGCACAAATGCACACAACCTTATTAGAATGCAATTATCGAAATCCCCTTTGGACGATACGACTTGGTGCTCATTTGGAATTTTATATTTCATCATACCTTAAAGCAGAAAATATGACAAACAGATGAGTGTCTGGACTCTAATATATGATCAAATGTCAACGAGCATGCAGGGACTCTACCATTATCCATATATGTGGCTAAGATGTCTAAAAACCCTGGTGCTTGCACTTATACCTGTAGAAGTTTGGGATCGACTTGGCGACACTTGGCCTACTTGATAATAGAGATTACTAGCGCCAATTCCGTTTTAGTTTCAACTCAGTAACAGGATATATTTATTTCCTCAGATTCCTTTTTGAGGCGAACTGTTCGCGAGTTCTATTTCTGGTTTTGGTATTGGTTGAAAAGAGACATCTGTCAAACTTCACCAATAGCAAAGCTTGAATAAGAAGCCCACGAACATTGCACAAAGAAAGCACTGTCTTGTTGTTTTTCGTATTTTGTAACATTTGAATTTGAGGTTAGCTGCATTTTGACAGACGGATAATTGGAAATGAAATTGTCAATAAATTGCAGAAAATATAAAATCAATAATATCATTATTAGTCAATTCGTCAAGATTTGTACTTGCTTTTGGTACTGGAAACAGGCGAAAATACGAATCTGCGCCTTTATACTGTCCACACGAAATACAAATGTGGCCCATTCTACAAAAAGTATCCTTACACACTACACTACCTGAAAATGAACAATTTCTCACGCACTAATGAACTGATGAACGAGTGATTTTTTAAAGAACAAACTCAGTAATGAACTAAGCAAGATTTGAAATCAAAGAGATGGAAAACCATAGATACCGACAAAACACTGAAACTAAAAATAATTTCATATAAGATGCTGCAGATGTCAGAAATTAAGTTCTGACATTAAGCGAGAATATAGACAATCATTTTTGGACGGCGCCATCTACCACAGAGAGAGAAGCTCTGTTGAAGAACAGGTGATGTCCCCTCGAAAATCTAAACAATATCGAATCAGTTCATTCACCAGGGTTTTGTTTTTAGACATCTTATATGTGGCTATTACTTTTTCATCATAAAAAATATGATGAATCAAGTTATAATTAGGTTTCCTAATTATTAATATTCTTGTTAACGAGGCTAAACTAAATCAAATAAAATTGTGTATGCCATCACTGATGATTGTTTGAAGTTGAATGAAAATACCGATATTTCCAATTATCCAGATCAAAATAATTCAATTGTCATCTTCAAACATTCCTTATATATATATTATAAAATGAAATCAATCTGCATTTTGATTTTTTCATTGCCCTTTCTGATTTTTCAATCCTCTTTAAAATCGTCCAAAAATATTATTCTTGAATATAATGGCTCACCTTTGAGAACATTTCGTAATATTTTATATTTAATAGTTGAGATTGAACTAATCCATGAATAATAATTCTTTCCTTTTATACTAGTATTACAAGATAGGAGTACCATGGTCTAAGCGTACAAAAATGTCTCCATTATGAAATGAAAGAATGTGACCTCGATTCCGTTTTAAAATTTGTTGAATAATGTGTGTAAGTGGGAGTCAGATCTGAGGAAGTCTTAACAAAATTTGAATGTCTGACACTGGTTACGGGAATGACGTAGATATTGAATTCGATAACATTTTTGTGAGAGTATTTCAGCTCTGAATAATAAAAATTGTATTTACATGCATGTTACGATAATGGGCCGTTGGCTTGAGATAGAAATTAACATTGTTCTATTGCTCTCCCTAGTGACGTTTTGTGTTAACGATATTGATGTGGAATATAATATCATATATTCAACCAATGAATTCAAATTTCTCAGATTTATCAATCCATTAATTGTAATGCACGATCACATAGCTTTCATATATTAGTTGGGCATATAGGTAATTCTTTATCGATCTGAATTTATTGAAACTTTCCTGAAGATTTTATAAATTTTGCCTATAACATTTTATTGTGGAGAATCTTCTCGGTTTTTGGGTTTTCCAAAACAACGCGTCAATCAACCTAATTTTAATATGTGAAAAAAGTCCATCGTATCTCGAAGTGGAGTAGAATGGACTGTTCCAGGAAAACTCTCAGTCATATCCCACTATGTCAATTACCCCCTTCAACAGGGATGCTACATATTTCGGACCTATTAAGGTCCATCATTAGCCAAAAACTAAAATAAGGACTTAAATTCTAAAAAGGTTTACATCAATGTATGAATTTAATATTGAAAAAAACAGTCAAATATAAGTTTCTTACTCACATGGGATTTGAATGCGGATTTTTTTTTTGTTCAACATATTTTGAAAATGTCAAAATCCTTCCATGTTTGTTTAAATTTGAAATGAAAACAAAAGCCAAACACAAAGACAATTGGGATGACTTCTGTTATAGCTTTTTTATGAGTTTTCTTGACAGAATATTATCGATAAAGTTTGGACTATAACCGTTAATAATACTGTGATGAAGAACTCATTTGTGAACAGTTCTGTGAAATATTTTTTGAAGAAAAAAACTCATTATAGTTTCTCACATAAATATTCAATGTATCGTCAATAAAATCGATGAAATCAATTTATTTTTTACAGATAAAAATATAAGTATTCTATGTTTCTCAGAACACTGGCAAACGGCGCTCAACTTGAAAAGTATCAATATACAGGGATACTATTACTGTCAAAGTAAAAACCAGCATAGTTGTGTCTGTATTTTCTTGTAAACAAATATTAGGTGCCGCGCTATAACAACTACAAGTTTCAACCAGGAATTTCATTCTGAATTTTGTGCTCTAGATATATCCAGCCTGAAAGTGGTGATTATCGCGACTTACAGATCTTGTGTAGGGGATTTTCAGGTATATCTGAATCATCTAGAGGAGCTACTATGTACAATACCAAACAAAAAATACAGCACTAACTTGACCGGCGATTTAAACATCAATTTCAAAGCAAAGTCACCCGAATTGTCACAATGTATGTCGATACTAAAATCCCAAGCCATTGAAATCACTATCCATGAATCTACTAGGGTCACTAACAAGTCTGCCTCTTGCATTGATGATATAATTACAGACATCGTACCTGAACGCCGCACAGTGGGAGTGTATGATCCGTGTTTATCGGACCACATGTCACAGTTCATTATCACACCCCTAAATGTAGAAAATACTGATACAGTTGTCAGAAGACATTTTTCGAGCAACGCATTAGAAAAATTCAAGAATTTTGTAGCCCAAGCTGACTGGCACATGTTTTACAAATCCCTGGGTGATGTCAATAAATCAGCAAACTGGCTCTTAGAAACGAAGCGAATCAGTAAAGAAATGTTTTCCTTTGAAGAAGTATAACTCAAATGGGCCTCCCGTCAACTGGTTTGATGATGAATTGGTGAACAAGCGAAAAATTATGTCGTCTGAGAAGATAATCGCAAAAAACACAAATGATGCTGATAACTGGTCGACATACGGAAGATTAAAGGCCGATTACAGAAACTCTATCTCATCCTCAAAAAAAAACCTACGAAAATTCCTTACTTGCCTCAAATAACATATCAAGAGATAGCTGGCGAATTGTCAATTTCGAAAACAACAAAAAACTTAAAACTAATGAAAATTCATATCCTGCCGACTCCAACATATTTTCAAGTACTGTTGCTGAAAATATTATCAAAACATTGCCAAGTTCCTCCTTTACTACTTCTGATCTCATGAAAAAATTACCATCGCCAAAATCAAGTTTTTTCTAAGCCCCCAGTACTCCAGAAGAAGTTGTATCAGCCATAAGTAAACTTAAAAAAACCAGCTCAGAAGACGCTTTTGAAATAAATGCTCTACTTATCAAAGAAACATTGGACATTCTGCTCGAACCATTGGTTGCTCTCATGCATACGTGTTTTTCAGATGGCATTTTCCCGATCTATTTAAAATCCCAAGAGTTATCCCCTTACGAGAAAAAATAACAGTGAAACTTTGGACAACTTTCGTCCAATTTCAATAATCAATACGTCCTCTGAAATTATAGAAATCTTACTGAAAAACAGATTAACATACTATTTTGAATCTAACAACTTCCTTGCCAATACTCAATTTGGTTTTCGCCAAAACAAAAACACAGTAAGGGCATTGCTGAAGGTCGTGGAAGATATCGTTGACGGCCTTGAGAACAGGCAACATTCCATTCTCTCCATGTATGATTTGTCCAAGGCTTTCGACTGTGTCTCTCATGACCTACTTTGAGAAAAGTTATCATATTACGGGGTTAGAAGAACACCACTCAAACTGATGTCATCGTTCTCAAAAAACAGACATCAACTGGTTAAAATTCAAAATAAAACATCTGAACTCAGGATATTGAAACATGGCTCTTTCCTTGGACCCTCACTCTTTATTGTTTATATAAACGACATCTGTCAGCGCATGCTACAGGACACTACCACCGTTCTTTTTTCTGGCGATACATCACTTATCAATACTTCTCCAGATTTTTATAGCCCAGAAATTCTAGTTGACAATTCGATTGACTTTGCTAGAAATTGGTTCCCTGCTAATTTCCTACAATTTAACGGTGAAAAAAACGCAACAGCTGATTATTTCCAGTAACAATAAGTTCACTTCAGGAGCCCACTGCAGGCTTCTTGGTACTATCATACTGATAAACTGAACAGCGAGCTTTCTAGTGCAATATTCCTCATTAGAAGATTAAGATATGTTGTAGGTTCTGAATTATTGAGGCAAATATATTTTGGTCTGTTTCATTCTCGAATAAGTTATGGAACCATTCCATGGGGAAATTCCAGCAATGCGGTAATCATCTTCAGATCCCGGAAGAAGGCTATTCGCCTTCTAGCTGGTGTTGCACTCTGTGACCACTGTCGTCCCCTGTTCATTGATATGAAAATAATGACACTGCCATGCATTTATATTCATAGAACCCTTTGTGAAATATATTCAAACAAAGGGAGTTATACTCTTTCGTCTGATATTTACAAATACGAAACCAGTTCGGCAAACCAAATAGCTCTTCAACGCTCCAGGCTCACTAAGTCAAAATCTAATTCTCTGAATTTGAAACTTTATAACAAGGTGAGTTCAGAAGTGCTCGCCTTGAATGAAAATTGTTTTAAGATTAACGTAAAATGTTTCCTCATAAATAAATGTTTTCATAGTGGAGAAGAATTTATGAATGCATGAAAAATGTTTACATAACTTTTACCATTTATATATTTATTTATGTTTTTTACAACAAAATGATTTCAAATGTTATTTTTGAACACATGTATATGTCGATAAAATTAATGTTTTTATATATCAACCTATCTTATATATTTTGCATATCATCTTCCATAGATAATATTTCTGTACAAACTGACGTGCTATAAACCGATGTGTAAACTAGCCAAATAAAGTCTATTCTATTCTATGTAGACTCACTACCTCATTTTCTGAGTGTTGCTCCTTGTAGTTTAATAATGACTTTTTTTTCTTCTATTCTTGTCTATGTTGTCACTTCCGTTCTAAAACTTGTATTTGTTCACCATGTATTGTGTTCGATCCTTCAATCTATTTACAATATTTTTTCCATATCCACGAGTTGTTTTCCAGAATGTTGATTTTTTCTCGATGTCTGTCAGCTTTTTGTTCATTGTTACATTACTATCATTGATGGGGGAGTTGATTTCGAATATATCAAGAAGATTAATTTTATTGCTTTTCTCACAAACTCGTAATTTTTTCAGTTTCTCATTGATTTGAAAATTATGTTCGGAATTGATTATGTACTACCCCTGTCTAAGAGGGTAATAAAGTAAGAGTTTTCTTGGAACAACTTAATTTCGTTCGTGAGTGGACTATAATAAGAATACGGAAATCCAATAATAAATGCCAAGACTGACTCCTGAACAGTGAGTTTTATAGGGGTATAGGCGCCAAATGTTATAGGGTTATTCATAACACACATCCTTAGAGAAATGACTTAGGATAATAATAATTCAGTAATCACCTACAAAAGAGCTTATTATTCAAAAAATGTCTTTAATTGTATATGTGGTTGATTTTCCTAAAGGGGGGTGAAAATTAACCTATATAAACAGTATTTTTTTTGCTGAAGACCCTGTAGATATGAAATGGTCTGGATTTTGAAGGTCTGAGAGATGTTCTAAGGACAACCAAAATCACGGAAATTGAAATATGTATTCTAGGCCCCTTTTCCTATTATAGAATAGGTTATATTCGAAGGAATATCAGTGAAAGGATAATTGAATTTTGCATGAGTATTACATTCCAGCATTAGGTACGTACTGACGAAGGATTGGCCTACTGAATATTTTTTAATAATTTTCATCTATGTTGTTAAAAAAACTGCAAAAAAATTAATTTTCATTCAATTTTTCAGCCTAATGAGACATTTGTTCAAGACCTAATTCAGTACCCAATTCAGCAAAAACTACCCTATTAAAAAATAGATGTTATCTCAAAGAGTGTCGATGATACTTCAATGAATTGTTGAATAAGGATAGCTTTCTAGAGGTATGTACTGAAAGAGGATTTCTCAGAATTTTGATCAGAAGGGGCTTTTTTGCCCATGCAGTTAAAACTACCTCTATTATACAACAAGTAATATCTCGGAGAGTATCGGTAATAGGAGAATTAAATTCTGCCTCAGAGTTACATTCCAGGGGTAGGTACGTACTGAAGAAGGCTTTCCAAATTTGTAAATCTCAAAGGTTTGGAACCACGCTCCCGAATAATTGAACCATTTTTATCTATGACATAACAATTCTCATTGAAACAACAGCAAAACCTATTTCTTGCCACAAGATATTTTTTTGAAAAGGTAAACATTCTCATTCAAATATTGGGAGTTAAAACCACGCTGGAAATTGAACGCAAAAAACACTGATTTCTAAGTGTTTCTCCGAAAGAATTGTTTCCAATACTTTTTTCCATCTTTGCAACGCCCTGCTCATAATTTATTGTGAATAAAAAACTTCAGAGAGCTGTACAACTGAATACTGTCAGTCGCAATCAATCACTAGGAATTATTCATAAACTTCAAGATTCAATCGGAAATACATTTGCAATTTCCGTCACTTTCCTAAGTTCTGAAAAGGTATAATCACTTTCAATATCAGTTTCAACTATATAATTGAGAGAATGAAAGATTCCAATGACAATTCATATCCGTCTTCGCTAACGTTTCTACGTAAATTATCCTTTTTTCGGAGCTTAACATGAAAACAAAGTGTTAGACTAGTTCAAGAAGTGAGTTTCCTGCGAAAAATAGTTCCAAGTCTCCAAGAAATATGAGCAATAGCTCATTCGCTTGCAATTCTGAGAAAGACGTTTTTTTTTTTGCTGACGAAAATTGTTATTGTTATTAACAAAAAACAAAAAAGGGGTTTCGTTTATTGGGAATACCTCGAAAACTATGAACGATAGTGAAAATCGGACAAGGTTATTGAAGAGGAGGAAATTTCCAATAAAAAAGTTTTGACTCCTGGAGAACTATATCTCCATCATTTATCATTTTAATTTAACGCTGAAAATAGGGCTCCGCGCGACCGCTACGGCATGCTTTAAAGAGAGTACACCTCATAAAAATTAAGGAATTATGGTGTGTTCTTCAACACTTGAAAGAACAAGATCCCGTTGGAAAGAAAAATTAAGTTTATTTCTCAACAAGTCAGGCATTTGTTAATTAGTCCTTGATTTTCTGACCTTGGCTTTCATAAAAACGGCATAAATGTTTAAATAATTGCTCTAAATTTTTTCCGCTACTTGGAGCCCTTTTTTTATATACTCAAGAAGATCTAATTATAAAAGTTTCAAGAAAATGTTTATTTTGTTTATTATAATTTTTATAAGTTAACAAAATATGGAAAATTGCATTTAATAACATTCGAAAAAAAATAATTCAGGTCATTTGTTTATGAATTGTTTATAAACAAATTGATTAGTTCAATATTCAAAAACAATACCATTCTGTTGTCTGAAGAATACAATGTTTTTGGAAAAATCATAAAAATGTTCATATTGTTTATAAGCGTTTTTTTTCAGATTTTTTTTCTTCAAAAATCAATTATGATTCAATGGAATAACAAAGAAATATTGAAAATTCAATTGTTCAATAATTTAACAATTTGTTATAAACAAATTCCAAATCTAATTATATTTTTTTTCGAAACTACTAAAAATTACAGAAAAAATCGTTTGCAACATAGTGTCTAATTTTTTTTGACATTTTTTATAGATTTTCCTGAAATTACGGTACTTATATAAACGTTGCAGCTGCCACTTGATTTTTAAATAACAATCCGCTATAACTTTCGAACTATTAAAGATACAGTTATCATTATTCGAGATGATTCAATAGAGCATTAGTTGATCTCTTAAATGAACAGATTTATTTGAATAATATCAACTTCATCATGTCTTCTAGCGGTATTTATCCACATATTTGTAAATAAATACTCAATATATACAGTTTTTTTTGTAAATTCATTCATAAGCTGTCTGTTCAACTATTTTTCCAAAACATTCCCATGACTGTAACTGATTTTTTTTTAATTTATGCATTTAGGAAAAAAAAATCGATTTCTATCTACTCTTTTCAATTTTATATTAACACTACCTCAGAAAATGATAGTTTTTGTTATTCTTATTATCGACTATCTTGTCAAACAAAACGCACATTAAATAACTTAATGAATTATTTTTCGAAAAAACTGTATATCTTGAGTATTTCTTGGCAAATATGTGATTGAACACCACTAGAATACATGATGAAGTTGACATTATTTAAATAAATCCATGTATTCCATGAACAATCAATGTTAATGACTGAAACCAACATTTGTTGAATAATTCAAATACTAGCCTACAAAATCTGGAGTACAGAACATTCATAGCATTGTTAGGAGTAGATAACGGAATTTTTTATAACCAAATTCATATAATCAGGAAACCATGAGAGATACAGACTTGGTGAAGAATTTATTCAAGAGATCAACTAATGCTGTTTGAAATTTTAGTTTTTGTTATTCTACTGAGAAATGCCAATTATGATTTTTAAAGAGAAAAATATTCCTAACTAATTATTCAAATAATGGAAATATAAAAACATTATTATAAACAAGAAAACAATTTTGGGAAAAAATTTAAAAAACATAATTTTTTTTCTTTCTTTAGACAACAAAATGGTAAAAAAAAATGTAAAAATATAAAAGCAATCAATTTGTTCATTAACAATTTATAGACAAATGGCCTAATTTTTTCATTTCGAGTATTATTAAATATCTATGTTTGATGCAAGAATAGCAATAGCTGAGAATATGGATTGTTAAATAATTAATTTTCAATTTTATTTTTAATTTGTTGTTAACTTTACAAAATTATCATAAACAAAATAAATTTTTCTTAAAAACTTTCATAACAAAATTTCCTTAATATATATATATATATATATATATATTTATATATATATATATATATATATATATATATATATATATATATATATATATATATATATATATAGGTGGTGGAGAGGTTGTCGGATTAGAACCAATAATTATTCTCTAATTGGCTGAAAATTACAAAAATTATGGGTCTAATTTTCAGCCAATTAGAGAATAATTATTGGTCCTAATCGACAACCTCTCCACCACCTAATATTATTAAAGGACGCAATTTCAAGTGAATATATATATATAAATATATATATATATATATATATATATATATATATATATATATATTTATTTCTCATTCCAAGAATTGTTTAAACAAAAGAACAGATCTCAATCATTTAAGTGAGATCTATTCTTATTTATTAATCTCAGACAAAAACCCGAATGCTCTCAATAATAATTCATCTTCCTTTACTATTTAATACAAACCAACATGGAAGATTTTACAAATATAATGACATAATTAAATTTATTTATCCAATTTTACCCTTGGAAAATCTCATCTTCAGTAGTAATTGCAATTGATGTTTCCACTTCCATTTGGACAGCTAAGACCAAATGTCTCTTCTTCTTCTTAAAAATTTGTACAGTTTGACGTTGACATTTTAGGTTATGTTAAATTCCAACCTCTATGTTTTGATTTTCCCACACTTTTCACATACATAACCAAAGAATGTTCACCACAATTGTTCTCGGCTTTTAGTAAATTTACCAGTAATGTTTTTGTTACAAATATTATTCCATATAAATCTGATTGTTGCTCCATGTTTTTACATGTTTTAATGCTTTCACATCTTCTTGTATTTCACCGAGAAACGACTATTCTCACTAACATTGTAAGTAAGGTTATTTTTATATTTATCAACATACTATAGTATTTTCACCTTTGCAGCTCTCTGATGATGACAATATTGGTTGTCGAAATATTGAAATATAATGTTATAAGAGTAATTTGGTTTTTTCCCAAAAATTTTCACTTTATATATATATATATAATATTATATATATATATATATATATATATATATATATATATATATGTGTATATATATATATATCACCTGCGGTGCCCCCTGCGCAGGTGTGAGGCAGATTACTCTGGGAGGTCGCCATGTATCCCAGAGGCTCCGTTTGTGATACCTGACTGGCTCAGGTATCATCCATCCCTCGGCACGGGTCGCTTGACGCCTAGGATTAAGCCATGTTGTGGTGGCATTTGGTTTGAGATTGACTTAGAGATCCGCAGGTTTTGACCATTTCTGGTCATTCCCACTGGATTTTCCTTGTCAACCCCGTTTTCCAGCGATACCACTTGGAGGTAGCCACCTAAGTTTCCGCAACCCATCTTCATCTCTCGTAGGAGGTGAACATGTGTTGACGCAAACTACTCGCCGACACTGATATTAGTAAATCATCGATATTGAGAGCTTTACATAAAGAAGACATTTTTTGATGAATTTTTCACAGCCTAGACTAAAAATACTTTTTCCTGATGTAAATGATTCAAATACAATAGATAGATCAATTTGGTAGCAACACGACAGAGCTCCACCTTATTACAAACGTATTGTTACAGGTTATTTGAACGAAGTTTTTCCCAATAGGTGGATTGGAAGACGTGACACGATTGTATGGCCGCCTAGATCCCCTGATTTGACTCCACTCAATTACTCCTTGTGGGGTTATTTAAAAGCAAGAGTATATTTCAGTAGACCAGACAATATTGCAAATTTGAAAGTTAGGATAACGGAAGAAATTAACAACATATCCCTATTCAATTTAAGTGTAAAATAAATTGAAAATGACTTCCTAAACATTATGTGACATTATTTCCTGCATTCTACGTGAAGTATCAAAATTTTACATTTTCAAAATAAATTTTCTCAGTTATGAATGCACCAAATTTGAAAAACTCAATATTGCTAAAGAGAGAATGAAAATCTCTTACGAACAAGGTTCCACACGACCCCCCTTCTCATTAAATTTTTTTGAGGGGGTGCTCATATTTCCGAAGGGTGCTCATAATTCAGAGGGGGTGCAAGAAGGGGATAATATTTTCATACTGCAAATTGTCGAATTGACAATAGATATCGACTTGTTTCAGGTTTTTTTCAAACAAATACATAATAACGCTAAACAAATGAAATTATTCCAAACCTATGGACCGCAGTGTATATCGTTACAATGTAATTGCGAACTAACCCACTTTATTTTCATGATGGATCTTTTATTTATGGCTTCAAGATTCTAGTAACGAACTGATTAAACATTATTATATCGAAAATATTTATATTTTTGGGGGTGCAAGTATCGATAAATACCTATTCAAGTATTATTCTTCGACTAGGAGCATATAATGCTTCATCTCGCTGATAAAAATAATGTTAAAATAAATAAATTTTTATTGAATATCACAGTATATCAGCTATATAATCTAATGATGGTAGTAAGAAGGAGCGGCATGGTGCACTGAGGCAGCCTGTACAGGGGCAGAAAGGAGAATATTTCCGTGAGCTGGAGCTGGGTGCACTGGGTGTCCAGATTTTTCCACGACAGCGTTGAAACCATTGTGGTCATCAGCCGTGTAGTGCACGGTACGAAGGGTACCGTCAGGTTCAGCTACAGTGTAGTAACCCTTGACTACGTCACCATCGCGTTGTTCGTGTTGGGATTTGTGGTCTCCAGTGTGACCATCTTGGACTCCGTAGTTGAATTCGTATCTAGGGTGAGTCTGAAAGAAGATAAATCATGGAACGTATATCCACCAGTTCATTTCAATATCCGTCAGATAAATTAAAACAGGAATGACTTTTTATTCCAACTTCATTAAACCGTTGAACTTTCGAAGAGATAATTAGTACTTACTAATGTCACTTATGATTTTTTGATCATATTTTTCTTAGAATTTCGAAAAATGATCAATTTTTCCATTCGGAAAGGTACAACAACCTATCGGTTCATTCGGATTCATTGATCTTACTCATTCGCCTCAGTGATGATGACGAAAACCAATCTATGTGATTTTATGAAACACTTGTATCTACTCACATAGTAATCTTCAGCATGTTGAGCAGAATTCAGGAGAGTTGGAGACGCGTATCTGTGACTGAGTGGAGCTGCATATCCATGGCTAAGTGGAGATGCATAACCATGAGCGACAGGTGCGACATGGGCTGTTGGATATCCCAAAAGTCCTGCTTGAGCAACGGTTACGAGAGCAGTGATGGCTAGTACCTACCGAAATTTATTTTAAATGTATTCTCTAATTCATCAGTGGATCTTTAAATACAGTATTATTCCTTCATGTGAATATTGTGTCAACTTTTTATCATGAACAAGTATGACAAGTTCAATATAAGTTAATGTTGAATCCGTATTTTTGAGAGATATACTGAAACAAGTCCGGTGAAATTTCCTGTGCCGATAATATGTTTGAATTAACATAAGAATAGTGTGATTTTCTTTCTCCCAATCTGGAACGATGCAGTTGTTCTTGTCTATCGATGAACAATTTTGAAATACGTCCCATGAAATTTTCATGTTTATCTATTGATGTTTATCTAATATTTAATCAAAGCAATTCCGTCTCAATTTGAATGAACATTTTTTAAATCATGATTGTTGAATTACAATACTCACCTTCGAGAGCATTTTGGTAATATTGTATATCTAATGGTTGAGAATGAACTAATCTATGATCAATAATTCTTTCTTTTTATACCATTATTACACCAGATGAGAGTGACAGGGTACGAACGTGCAAAAATGTCTCCATTATGAAATAAAAGAATGTGACCTAGATTCTATTTTGAAATTTGTTAAATGGTGTATGTTAATGGAGTCAGATTAAAGGAAGTAACTGTAAGAAAATTTATGTCTGAAATTGGTTAATGAAAGGATTATGGAATTCTTCTGGAATATTTTCGTTCATCGTCTAGAATTTTGGGGTTTTGAGTAATACAAACCACAATGATGATGATTCACATGCACCTTGAAATAATTCACATATGATACAAATGTTCATTTGTACAGTGAACGATGAAAACTGTGCCAGTTTTTGTTCATACAGTTTCATGATTCGATGAAAAAAATGGAAAACAATATTGAATGTTAGGGAATATATCACTTTTTTAGAGGTGGACTTCCGAATTTTCTTCCTTTATCGGTTAATTTTCAACGAAGCATCATTTTTCAAATTCATATGGTCATCAAGCAACTTTTGGAAATTTTTGTAAGAAGTGGAGTTTATATCTTTTCTTATCCCTTTTGGAGGTTCGACCTATTTGGGGTCAAGTCATTGAAGGAGTATTCAAATAAATATTAGAAATCACGTCCATCAACTTATTGTCTGAATCTCTTCTGGGGAGGTATAAAGAATTTACCAGTTTGTCAGTAAAATTCCAATTGGATAATTGATTGCCATAGATAATTAAACAACAATTTGTTTTTAATATTTAGTGGCAAATTTATCAATTACAAGCTTTAGTTAGTTCGATCATTTGTTAGTTTGGGTCAAATCTTGCAAGTGAATATTGACCGACTTCTAGTCGTCCAAATAATTTGAAAATTGGCAGGTGTTCATAATTCCGGTGACAATAAATTTTTGTTAGAAACAACAGAATAGCGCGGTCGGAGTTTTTTGAGTTTGAGTTTTGAGTTTTTTTGTTTAAATTTATAAATTAAAGATGGCGGCCCCCAAATGGAGGACGTGTTTTCGGAGGTTATCAACTTTTTGTCAAAATCTATGAATTCAAGATGACGATTTCAGGATGGCCGACGAGTTTTGTGATTATGGTCAGATTCCATTCTAAATTGGTGTGAGGGGGGTTCTGGGGTCGGAGATCATGATTTCTTTCATTTCAAAACTAACAGGGGAAAGACCTTGTAATAACGATGCTCTATTAGAAAGGAACAGATTATGGCGAACCAACTTAGAAGCGAAAAATACAATAATTAATAATTATTTGGTTTGAAATAGCTTTTCGCGCGAATTGTAATACAATTAATAGGTACTTCGACAAGTTACTTACCAACCAATCATTTTCCAATGAAATTTATTGGTACCTACTATCATGAATACTTTGTGAAAATTAATTACTTTGACGAGTTCTTAGTTATCAACCAATCACTGCCCAATCAAATTAATTGGTATCCACTTTTATGAACTCTTCGCGCGACAAGCTTTTTGAAACCAAATAATTCGACCAAAAATAATTAAATCTTTGTCTGCGATGGCTTGAATAAAAGTTTGTCTTCAAAATGTTTTTTTTATTATTTGTCCTTCTAGAACTGATGATGAAACAGATTGTAACGCCAATTTGAAGAATTTTATTTCATATAGTATATTTTATATTGTATTTGGATGTGCTGTATACTAATGAATTATTGTTAACTTAGTAACGATAATAAATCTATTGGAAATTCGTTTTTGGATATTTTTTTTTTCATACATTTATTGGCGTTATTCTCAGAAACCTTAATGAAATGAAAACAATTTAATGAAGAAAGAGTACACATTCAAAAAATAATTAGACATAAAGATATATTTCTGCTTAAGAACGACCATTAGAGGAAGTATTGTAACAGATATTTTTTTTCTGGTATTTTCAGAGTGACTGAAGAACATATGAATGAAATATATTGATATCTGAATGTTTGTGTGTCCATGAATGCTAAGCTCAAACCATTAGGCTGATCGGAATTTCAAAAAGTAGGACTAATTTATATGAAGATTCAACCATATTTTGTTTACTGGTACATAACAATAACTGGTACTGGTACATAACGAATGTTTTTGGATGAAGAATAATAATTATAGCTATGGGAATTATAAGTGAATAAGGTGGCTGAATATCCGAGAAACTCCCTCAGAATGAAAGCTATGTATCCTATCCAGAATGATAGCAAGGAGAGGAAGAAAGTATGTAGGGCAACTCCATACCTCTCATTAGAAGCTTGTTTTCATTTTCACTTGCCAAGTTTGAACTTCAAATAATAAATACCCTCAACGTTTGCATTATAACTCTGAAGATTTATACACACCTCTCCAATCCTGAGAATCCAATCAGAAGTTTTAATCATTGTATTATTGACACATAGTTATTTAATTCATCGCCGATAATATAATGGATCCTTAGGCATTTTATATGAGTTGGTAATGAATAATTCTATGTTTCCTATTTCAGATTTAATGATATGAGCAAATCACAAAACAAACTAATGGAGTTCACCTATAGCAGATATGTAAAACCCTTCGACTGTATTTTGAAGCCAGACATAACCACTGATAAATCATGCAATTCTGAGAAAAAAAAATGTATTGCTTTATTTAACGTCGGCCTATTTCTGGGACCAGACTCTCGTCAACCTGACCAGTCACCGGTGCCCATTCTGAGAAAAGTAATTGTTGATCTATTCAAAACAATTTGGATATCACGATATAATTTCAAAAGTTAACTATTCTATCAAAATATAATTTATATTATGTTGATATATCTATGGACCAGGGCTGAAGCCTTTGAAAATGGTAAAAAGTGAAAAAAATAATAGTAGGATGGAACCCATTGGAAAAGGAAGAAAATATTACAAAAATGAAAGGAAAAATAATTTACGGGCGATCTGAGGTCGGGAAGTGGAAGGGGGTGAGTTTTTGAGGGTAAAAAACAGTTTATCTCGATTTCCGGCGAAACTACAAGTCCTATGACAAAGTTGTAGGTGATGAAAAGATCTACACCGTTTGTATCCACATTTTTTCCACATAACCTCAAAATTTATGTAAAAAACTCAAATAACCAAGTTTTTGGTTTTAATCTTTTACAGAAAAAAAAAATTATCTGGCACTTCTAACGTCATCTCCCGAAAGGCGTACAATTTCAATTTTCTCTCTTACGCTCAATCTTGCAGCCATGACACAAAATAATCCGAAGAATTGTAAGGTGAATATTGTTGACAATAGTACATTTAAATCTTTCACAAGTGTCAAACTGTAATATCATTTCCATGGCAACTGAGATTTAAATTGAAAAATCATTTAGGTCTTAGTTTTAGTTAATTTGCGTAAAAACTTGAATGTTATTCCGTTATTTTCATTAAAAAAATGTACGCTATTTGTTTTTTTTTTCATCTGGCGGCACTTTATTGTTGAAATCATAAAAAAAATATTCTCATGGCTATATCTGTTGATATAGGGTGTTTTTGGGACTGTTAGCTGTGTGAGTTTTCGAATTTTTGAGTTGTCATAACTTTGTTATTAATGAATATTTCCTCATGAAATTTTGGGCACATCTGTTTAGAGGCACTCTGAATCCAGTGGCGTAGTAATTTTTCCAATAAAAAAATCGCTAATAAAAAATCTCAATTTTCGACTTAGAAAAAATATCGTAGTATGCCCTGAAAATTGGAATAAACATCTCAAATTTTGTCCAAAGGTAGACCTTTTTGGTACTTGACATTTAAAAAAAAATTATTAAAATCTGTTTACAACTTCAAATTTTAGGGGAGTGTTTCCATTAAAAATGGGTCACACTGTATATATATATATATATATATATATATATATATATATATATATATATATAATGTGTAGAAGTACGTGTTGAATGTTCAAAGAGTTTAAATGAAAATTATAAACTGAAAAGCATTTAAATAACAATGTTCACATTTAGTAATTTATGCTGTTATTTTATAGTTTTTCTGAGGATTCTACCGTTTTTCTGAAACCTTATATAATATTGGTTGATACCTATGTTTTGAATAAATATGTTTTCAATATCATAAGCAATTAATTGGCATAATTGATAAAAATTATAGAAATCAAAATTTACTAATATATTTTTGAGCACAAGCAGACAACAGAATGTTAAAGTTAGACCATTCTGTATATGAAATTAGATCTGAACACAATAGCCAATGAGACGCCAGGAAAGATCTTGATGAAAGATTATGAATATTGAAAATATGAAAACAGAAAACGTCAACAATTATTTTTAATATATCATGTATATAGTATGTAAGGTATTTAGAAACTATTAGTTGATAAAATCTGTCAAATAAACGAAAATAATGAAAGTTGCAACAGGAAGTGCGTGAAAACCGAAATTTCGAGAAGAAAACAAAAGATATGTGGTATTGAGGAAAAAAAATCATCAAGCCAAGGATTTTGAAAAAATATTTTTTGGAAGAACGAACTCAAAAAATTGATTTGGAAAATCAAGCATATTTCGCTACAAACAGATATTTGCCACTATACCACAAGAAAATACCAGGAAGAACATCAGCTGATAAAAACCAGGTACATAACGAATCGTACCTTCTCATTCCATACATATACCAGTCCGAGGACGAATTCACAGTCGAACAAGGGGGCTGCAGTCTGGAACGGCAGTTTACAAGAACAGGAGAGTGATCCAAGACACTGAACATTTGCATTTCAAGAAACCACAGGTACATTAGAACCATGAAAGTTACAAAACTCAGTGCATTTTGAAAATAAACTTTTTAAGAACTCCTTCGATGAAATTGGTATATAGACTGAATATTTCACTAAAATCAACATAACCTAGTAGGTTACATTTCATTTTTGTTATCATCACATAATTGCACTTTTCATGTATATTTTGCTATAAAACACTAATTTAAGTTAATTATCGCAGGATAGGTAACAGTAAGTCTTCCTGAATAAAGGAAATTATTATTTTAATGTATTTCTGACTTATTTTCAATAATTGATCAAAAAAGTTTGCCATTTTTCTGAAACTGACATCCAGAACACTACTAGAGGGCTCCACAGTTGAACTTACTCATGAGATTCCATAGGCGTACCGATTGAGTTAGCTGAGGTGAAAAAAGTGAGGTAAAAGAGTCAAATGGGAAAAAGGTAAAATACATAGCCGCACATTTGTAATATTTATATGGGTATTCATTCATGAACATATTAAATTAAATTCAAAGGGCAACTAGCTGAAGGTTTTGAAAATAGTCAAAAATATTTTATTGTGATGACTGATTGTGAAAATAATAGGATAAACAAACCACAATCACCTCATCATAACAATATATATATACATTACATTTTTTCATATTTTTTTTTCAGTTATGTCCTGTAAAACTCGAGGAAAATATGATGGGATGAGGTTACCCAAATTGTTCATATGCAATGTAATCTATAGTCAATTATCATTTCTTTTCATATTATTATAACACTAGATAAGAGTGACATGGTTCAAGAATGTGTTTTAACGGAGTTACTAGTTTCGTATTCCTTCTGAACAATACAACAAACTCCGTGTTGAATTAAAATAAATAAACGTCCTATTTCCGTTAATAACAGTCATTAAAAAACCTTCTTGTACGACATAAATCCGCGAAATGAAACTACCCAGACGGTAGTAGGTATTTTTTCCGAACCGTTGTATAACATCGTTGAAAGCGCGCCGTCAAACGCATAAATGAGTACGTCGCTCGCCCCACCCACGGAATCTCGTCCGAATCGAACTTGAAACGGCGACAATAAAATCAGCGCTGGGATCGAGACAGTCGTTCGGCCACCAGCAGAGAGAGCACCACGCCGAGAATAGCAGTCGAGCCAGGATTATCCGAGACACGCCATAGATACCTGAAGGCAGTTTGTGAAACATTCGGTAAGTGGCATTGGAAGAAAGTTAGTTGTACCTGAACAGCGAAGCAGCTCACCACGCAGAGTAGCAGCACGAGCCACGAGAGACCCTGAAGATATATGAAGGGAGTTTGATAAATATACCTTCGAAGGTATAAGGTATTGAGAAAAGACGCTCGCGATCGGGCGGCTCATGTTCATAAAGTAGAGGAGGAAATCTGCCAAGGTGCGCTTTAGAGATCAATTGAAAATCAGTATCGTTCTGGCAACCAGAGAAGACACCACGCGAGAAACGAAGACCAGTAAACGTGAAGTCCCAGAAACCGGTGAGCAAAAGAGTTTGTAACTAAGCACATACGAAACTTTTTGTTTCTTGCGAAGATGAATTTGAATGCGAATATTAACTAGCGGCACATATAGGGGTAGATAGCCGATAGAGGAAAAAAGCTGACAGTTGGGTCGCAAGGCACCACAAGGGCCTCACCACGCTGACAGTCGAGTAGGTTGGGAATCGGAAAATCGCGATTGGGGTATATTGTAACGATAAATATTTCACATTCCTTATCAATATGCTTAGAGATACAGGATAACTTATAGTATCTCAAGTTATCTTATCAATTCCAATCTAGGAATCACTATTGCAAATTTTAACACCATCTTACGGCGAACAGTCATTAGAGTTAGAAAGAAGACGAGCGGAAAGCATTGGCAATACGGAGGAGGAGTTAGCGATTTGGTTTTTGAGAAAGGAACAAGCCACGCTCGTCCCTTGTCTCTGCATCTTTGATTGGGACACCTTGTGCTTTTTGAACCCGACAGCCATTGCGTGAAGAAATGAAATCTGTTTATGTTGAAATAACTAATGAATTACAGCATCTTCCCTTTCTTCTGCGAAAGTGATTTCAAAGCAGTGAATTATAGTGTGATATCGAGGTATGTAGGAATATTTTGACCATTTGAATATAAAAGTGATGTAAAAATATTGTCTCACGAGAACGTGGTATGGTTCTTCAAACAATTTCCCAATCATAATTCATCGCTAATCATAGGTCAGTTGACAGCGAATGGAACATTTATGTCGAGCAGACGATTCGAGTCCAGTGTAGTACCATAATAATTTATCAAATGAGTTCTGATGGAATTATAAATTCCACAAATTTTTTAGGAGTATACTGCGTATTCATTCAACAGGTTAATCAATCTTGAA
Organism: Gonioctena quinquepunctata; assembly: GCA_018342105.1. Lineage (NCBI taxonomy): Eukaryota > Metazoa > Arthropoda > Insecta > Coleoptera > Chrysomelidae > Gonioctena > Gonioctena quinquepunctata. The sequence continues at coordinate 99,209 of JAFIRS010002529.1, forward strand.
GCAGATCCTATTGGAGCAAATCAGTCGTTCACGAAAAGACACCCTCTGTTGAATAGAGGAAATCAGTTGGATGGAAACGTGGTGAAATTAATAAAAACGAAGCCTTGTTATCTCGGAGAAATCAGTGGAACAGGTGAGTACTGAAATCACATGTAAGATTATCAATTCGAATCAAGGTATATGGGTTCAGCCTCATCTGCATTCATTGCTTTCTCTGACAAGGGTTCATTGGGGTGAGAAAAAAGTTTCTCAAATATTATGATGTCACTTATGTATGAGTATATATATGTCACTTATGTATGAGTATATATATATATATATATATATATATAAATGACTATGAATTTGAAATAAACTTTGTAGAAAGGATATTCCTTGAGGTTGCAGTCAAAATAGGCCTATGAGAAAAAAAAACTCTTTCTTATTTAGTCAAGCTTTCGAAAATGTTTATTTTCATTATCAAGACAAGCTGTGGAGAAAAAAGAAAACACAATTGTGAAATACGATTTTAAACAAATCTATAGAACTTACTAAGGTGAGGTTAAGTGAAGACAGCGAACTAATCACCATTTCGTGATTGAGGAACTTTTCAAAATCATATCACTATGACCCACTACTAGTAATATATATAAAAATTAAACAATGGCACTCGCACATATTGTTTTAGATACTTAATTTAAACACTTTAAAATTTAACAAGCACAATAATTACCACATGGTTGAAGCATGACTGAAAAAGGAAAATGGTGGCTGACAAGTAATACATGACATGAAGTGTCAAGTGTCAAATGTCATCTGTCCAAAAATGAACAGTCAAGGGAGAACCATGTGTTTTGTCCACAAGACAAAAGGAATAGTACCAATCTATATGACAAAAATTGTTAAATGAGAGAAAAAATCAAAAAATACTAAGCAGTTTTTAAATTCAATTGGAATCAAGTTTCAACAAGTAATTGTAAATGACACTCAGGTTGAGCTCTGTAACAATCCTGTTCACTGTTGGGGAACATGGAAATTATAGATTCAACATCAGCTAATAATGAAGGTACTCTGAAATCTTTTATGTTAGGACACAAACTGAATTTTGGTCCAAGTGATAAAAAACGTTTAATATCATTTGGAATAAGAATGTCAGTTAAGTTTTTTATCCATTTTTCTTGTATTTGTATGTTCAAAAAAGCAGTTATTTTGAGGTTTTGAAGTTTAATTTTATGTTTTTGTTGAATTTCATGAAAAACTTTATTATATTTAATTTTTTGTCGACTGTTAAATTCTGCAAAAATGATTAAAGGGAGTGTGATTCGTAATTTATCTTTAATATTTTTTAATTCCTTCTCAAATTGTATGCACTCACAAAATGTAACTACGTCATATGGGGTTTTTCAACAACATTCAACAAGAGTACGGACTCACTTGTGTGACGTTACTTAAACGTTGGGCCAAAGTCAACATCAAGATAGCGACTACTCACAATAAGAAGATTTTCCTTACCAGATGTAAAAATCTCAGTATTTTTCCAAACCATATCACCAATGGCATTTCCAACATAACACCACTACTTCATCACCAGAGGGGACAAACAGGAACAAAGATCCAAGGTTTCAATAACAGGTTGAAAAAAACAATATTAAATTTGGAAATTAAAGTTACATTTTGTGAGTGCATACAATTTGAGAAGGAATTGAAAAATATTAAAGATAAATTACGAATCACACTCCCTTTAATCATTTTTGCAGAATTTAACAGTCGACAAAAAATTAAATATAATAAAGTTTTTCATGAAATTCAACAAAAACATAAAATTAAACTTCAAAACCTCAAAATAACTGCTTTTTTGAACATACAAATACAAGAAAAATAGATAAAAAACTTAACTGACATTCTTATTCCAAATGATATTAAACGTTTTTTATCACTTGGACCAAAATTCAGTTTGTGTCCTAACATAAAAGATTTCAGAGTACCTTCATTATTAGCTGATGTTGAATCTATAATTTCCATGTTCCCCAACAGTGAACAGGATTGTTACAGAGCTCAATGTACTAACATTATTACCAATTACTTACATAAATTTTCCTCAAAAAAAGATACTTTACATCACATATTCATTAAATGCAAAAAGTTTTTTAAGGACAATCCCAATTTATACATTGTCAAAAGTGATAAAGGGAACGTGACAGTTATAATGTATAAACAAGATTACCATGACAAAAGTTTGGAACTATTAGAAGATCAGAAATATTATGAAAAAATACCACGTAATCCTGTCAGCACTCTGCAACAGAATGCTAACAAATTAGTATCAGACCTATTGAAAAAAGATTTCATCGATTCAACCACAGCTAAAAAATTGAATATTTATAACTCCATAGCCCCTAGATTCTATGCTCTACCGAAAATACATAAACCCACCTAGCTATGAGACCTATTGTTTCCTCAGTCAATGCCCCTAATAGTCACTTAGCTAAATATTTAACTTCAATTCTAACTAATGCTTATGACATAGACAATGAATATTATATAAAAGATTCCTTTGATTTCAGCATTTTCATCAATAATTACGAACTTCCTGAAAATTACATCATAGTCAGTTTTGACGTTGTTTCTCTTTTTACAAACCTTCCGTTTGAAGTTATTAGAGCTAGTTTATCCAATAAATGGAATATTATAAAGAACCATTGTGAATTATCCTGGAGTGCATTCATTGACATACTTGAATTCATTTTTGAGTCTAATTTTTTAAATTTTAATGACACGTATTATAAACAAATTTTTGGTACCCCCATGGGTTCTACTATTTCCCCAATATTAGTTAACTATGTGTTAGATGATCTAGTGAAAGATGTTTTAACCCTCATTCCTTTCAACGTTCCTTTTGTTAAAAGATATGTGGATGATTTGATCCTCTCTGTACCTTATGACAAAGTAATGAAGCTTTATTCTACTTCAACAGCTACGACATCAATTTACAATTTACCTCTGAGGTAGAAGTCAACCGAAGCATTCCTTATTTAGATATGAGAGTATGTAGAGGGTTGGACAATATTCTTCGCACAAAATGGTATAGGAAACCAATATGTTCTAATAGATTCATAAGTTTCCATTCCTATCATGCTCCAAACATGAAAACAAACCTGGTGAAAGGTATGAAAAACAGAGTAGTGTGTTTATCACATCCTATTTTTCAAAAGGAATGTTTAAATGAACTTAAAACAATTCTAAAAGAAAACTCATATCCAATCAAATTTATTAATAAATTACTATTCAGTACTGATCGTCAACCTAGTGTTACTACTATTGAATCTGGAAATACAATTATAAATTTAGACCTTGTAACATTAAATCCTCCAAGAATAAATTCAAGTCCACAACCTCAACCAATAGAACCTTATATTTACAAAACATTACCATATGTAAGAGAACCAACCTCGAAACTGACAAATGTGTTTAAACTAAATAAACTACGCATTGCCAACAAAAACATTAAAACTATTGCAAGCCTTTACACTAGAACTAAAGCCCCGTTCACGATATATGAGAAATCAAATGTCATATATAGTATTCCTTGCCTAAATTGTGATAAAATATATATCGGGCAGATCGCTAGGAATTTAACAGGTCGCATAGCATCTCATAAGAGTGATTGCAAAATAAAAATAAACTGTTGTGCATTAGCTGAACATAATATAAATTCTAATCATTTTAGTAATTTCAACAACCCATCCATTTTAGCAGTAGAGAATAACTTCCACAAAAGGAATTTCCTAGAAATGGTTTTCATAAAAAATGAACCAAACAGCATGAATAAACGATCTGATATTTCCAACCTGAGTGTCATTTACAATTACTTGTTGAAACTTGATTCCAATTGAATTTAAAAACTGCTTAGTATTTTTTTATTTTTTCTCTCATTTAACAATTTTTGTCATATAGATTGGTACTATTCCTTTTGTCTTGTGGACAAAACACATGGTTCTCCCTTGACTTTCATTTTTGGACAGATGACATTTGACACTTGACACTTCATGTCATGTATTACTTGTCAGCCACCATTTTCCTTTTTCAGTCATGCTTCAACCATGTGGTAATTATTGTGCTTGTCAAATTTTAAAGTGTTTAAATTAAGTATCTAAAACAATATGTGCGAGTGCCATTGTTTAATTTTTATATATATTACTAGTAGTGGGTCATAGTGATATGATTTTGAAAAGTTTCTCAATCACGAAATGGTGATTAGTTCGCTGTCTTCACTTAACCTCACCTTAGTAAGTTCTATAGATTTGTTTAAAATCGTATTTCACAATTGTGTTTTCTTTTTTCTCCACAGCTTGTCTTGATAATGAAAATAAACATTTTCGAAAGCTTGACTAAATAAGAAAGAGTTTTTCTTTTCTCATAGGCCATTATTTTGACTGCAACCTCAAGGAATATCCTTTCTACAAAGTTTATTTCAAATTCATAGTTATTTTCAACTAGTCCAGGCACGAGACTACCCTTCTTCAATATATATATATATATATATATATATATATATATATATATATATATTATATATCGTTTAAACGTAAGGGTTGCATTTGAATATATTTCTGGTGTTGATCACAGAAACATATGATAAGTTGAATATATACGTTTTACATGGTCATGGGGATGTATTCTGGATATTTTCTGATTTGGAGATAATTATCACAGAGCTGTCATTTTTGCTTCTGACCTTGGCGAAGTATGTTTACATCAAATCTTCGGAGTTTGGAATATCATTTTATCATACAGAAAACTTTATGAAGAAGTATTTGACGATTGGTCAAAATGATTCTTATTCATTTCCTACAAATATCGTTGCAATTGAAGTCATATTTGGATATAAAACTCTTCTAAGTTCATTGTGCTGAATTCTGATTCTTTTATTCTTAATAAAACATATTCTTGGCTGATCGAGATCAGAACAAACTACCACACTAACAGTAGCCTAGGTTAGGAACCGGGAAATCGAAATTGGGGTAGATAAATAGCCGACGGAGGAGAAAGCTGTCAATTGGATCGCAAGGCACTACTGGGGCCTCACCACACCAACAGTCGCGTAGGTTAGTAACCGTAAAATCGTGATTGGGATATAAAGATAGCCGAAAGAGCTGTCAGTTGGATCGCGAGGCACTCTTAGGGCCTCACCACATCACAGTCGCGTAGGTTAGGAGGGAGAAATTGCGTTTGGGGAGATAAATAGCCAAAGGAAAATAAAGCTCTCAGTTGGTCGCAAAGCACTATCAGGGCCTAACCACACTGACAGTCGCTCAGGTTAGATAACTGAAAAATCGTGACGTGAATGAAGCTAGCCGAAAGGAGAGAAAATCTGTCACTGCTAATAGTCGCTAAGGTTAGGAAGTGGAAAACCGCGATAGGTGAATAAAGCTAGGGGAAGGAGTTGAAAGCTGTCAGTTGGGGCGCAAGGCACTATCAGGGCATCATCATACTAACGGTCGGGTCTCATAGTAATAGGAGTAAGGGACTAGTAATGTTAGCACAATAGAGGTCAGATGACGTCGCACTATCCCAAACGCACTATTCCAAACTGCTTACCCCTCTCACATATTGGCCGCTCGTAAACTTGCATTTTGAAGTCCACGTTGCTTTTTGATATTGATAACGCCGTTTTTGCATCCCGTCCAAATCTTCTCCCAGCATGAGCTTGTGATCAAGTTGGTTCCCCGAATTATGAAGCTCAACACCCCTTCCTACTCCTCGAGTATATTTGCTTTGCTCATGTAGTTCTCGAGGCTGCCAACAGCCGCATTGTTTATAGCAATAAGATTCCAAAAAAAATATTCACTTGGTCTCAAGCTTTGAATAGAACTAACTATTGCGTAGTCATCACCTAGGTTCGAAACCCAGTCAAGGGCAATTGTGTGAGTCGATACTATACTGACCAATGGAGTGTTATTTTCTTCACTGAGACTGCCCGGAGCAAAGTGGCCCTGGCACTATGAAAGATCAATTCCGTATTTGATAGAAACGCAAAGAACAGGTCGAAGGGGAAAGAGACCCTTACAGTGTCCATTAGGAAATGAAATAATGTAGCCTAGAGTCTATTCTGATTTATGTTAATGGGAGTCGAATTTGTGGAAGTAGGTATCTATAGAAATCCTAATGTCTGAAATCGTTTTTTTTGTGGAAAGCTTCCGTTCGTCATCCAGAATTCTGGGGTTCAGAAAATGATACAAACGACAATGAAGCTGTAAATATAATTAATATGCATTTTAAAATAATTCACATATAATACGAATATTCTTTCGAGCAGTGAACAATGAAATTTTTCCATGCGACGAAAAGAAATGAGAACAATTGAATGAAGTTCAATGGCATGAAATAGGGTGATCGTGCTGGCCATCTAGCAATCTTTGCCTCCCTATCCACCGATTTTGGAATGATCGAAGTATCACCGGACCCTGATTTGGAAATGTGAGGGGACTCCATCCTGCTGGAACCATATCACATTATCTTGAAATTGAGGGATTGTTTTTATAAAATCGATATTATTTGGAGCATTGCTAATTAATTTTCTCCATTTACATTCTCCATAGTTCTTAATAATCTCTGCCAAAAATTAATATTTTCAAACTTTTGCGTATGAGATAATCTCTGCCAAAAATTAATATTTTCAAACTTTTGCGTATGAGATAATCTCATTCAGGGAGAATTTTTCACACTTATCGCGATAGTTTTGATTATTAATATGACCGTGAAATTTATCGGGAAAAAACATTTTCTAGTTATTAACATTGTTATCTAACCGTTGCATCATTTGTCAACAAAAATAAATTTTTATATTCTCCTCCTGAATTGGCTACAGTTTACAGAAATGAATTTTATTTTATTTTATTACTTGAATCGAGGAATAACTAATATCAATAATAATTATCATTATGATACGTCTAACATAATAATTCATAGGAGTGGCAGAACAAAATAGAAAATAATGGAAGGGCGAGGTTTAGCTACGGAGCTGCTCTTAAACCCTACCGGGAAAATATGCACATACAACACAAACATATTTAGAAATTATAATGCAAAAATATGGAACCAATATATTTATAACATAACCATAAAAAATATCGATTCGTCATCAAATCTCACTGTTGCCTTGCGAGAAACAGAATTTCAAATAGTTCATTCTCTATTTTTTAAGAAGAAGTTCTTCGAATTCCAGTATTAGGAATTTCGGCCGCATTATAGGAAAATCTACGAGTAGAGATCGTCTTAGTATACCTGGGTATTACTTGCACATGCTTATTATGTGAGGAATTTCTTTGATATCGGAACTAGTTTCTTACGTACACTGTTGAATTTTTTTGTTAAATCACAATTGTTCTACAATACAACATATGAGTAGAATTACAAATCGGTGTATTGCCAATACAAAATATAATACAATTCTAGTAATATACCAAGACTTGTGAGAAAACCTACTGAGATGAGTCGTAATTTTACAATCTTCATGTAGTTACCACACACGTATTGTAATTTCACCGAACTTTTCAGTTTCCAATCAAAAGTTTTTAAAATTTACAAACATTGTTTGTGATTTGATTTACTTATTTTTTTTTAAGTTACAAAAATTTATCAAAACTAAATTACTCTGAAGTCATTAAAAATATAATATGTTCGTATTTTTATAACTCTGACTTGAAAATTACATGATGGATTGTAATTCAAATTCAATTTTTTTTTCTTACGTGTTTTGTAATTTAACCGAACTGTTGGTCGGTTTCCAGTCAAAAGTTTTTAAAATTTACAAATATTGTTTGTGATTTGATTTACTACAATTTTTTGTAAAGTGTCAAAAATATATGAAAGCTGAAATTATTCTGAAGTCATTACAAATTTACAAATATTTTTAGTATTTTTACAACTCTGACATGAAAATTGCATAATTTATTGTAATTTCACAAAAACAAAATCTTATGCGTTATGCAATTCTACCGAATTCTTGGTCGGTTTCCAGTCGAAAGTTTTTAAAATTTACAAACATTGTTTGTGATTTGATTCTCCATTCAGATCTACGCATCAAACGTTGCTAGCCTGTGCGTGTTGGAACTGTGTCTTTTGTTTTCCCGGCTTTTCGGGACAATTGGCGTTGACACCAACTAGACTGTTTAGTGTTGGGTGTTTGTTATTGGTTTCGTGCACGTTTGACAGATGGTTGACATTGGAGGTAAAACAACCTTACTTTTCCGATTTGTTTATGTTGGAGAATTGAACATTTTTACTTATTTCAAAAATAATTCAGTAGTTGGATTACATGTGTTATTGTTTAATTCGTAGATGATCATGCCTTCATATTGTTCTGTTTTGAAATGCAATAAAAATGCATCAAAAGACGGCCTAATACGATTTTTCAGGTAAATTGTACATGTTTGTATTTTTGACCTTGTTATCAGAATTCCATCTGCTGTAAGAAATAGAAAACATTGTGAAATCTCCCAGAGAAGGCAAGCAGCCTGGATACATGCCATCAAACGCTAAGACTGGTCTGATAAGTTAACGAAATATGGTAGAGTTTGTTCCAGACATTTTCACTCTGGTAAAGGAAATATGTTGAGAATCTATTTAATTCATATATAATATATTTCAGTGAGTCATGAAGAGATAGCCACGATAAAAATAATATTCAATTTGGCACATTTTAATAAACAAGACTTCCTAATATTGTAGGAGAGCCAGCTTCCTTGAGGGAAGAAACCCATCCTGATTGGGTACCATCCATTAATATGGGATATGAAATCAATCATGGCAATAGCCATGTATGTGATGGATATAAAAGATTACAGGTATTTCATATGGATATGGTGGTCTGCTGAGGATTTGCTAACCCAAGGATGGAATTTTTCTTTGCATTTTTTTAAGGATGTATTTTTGAACGAAGTTTCTTTACGCGGCTTGTGGTAGGTATGGACTGGTAGGAATCGCCACATAAGAAAAAAGCGTTTTTGCCCCCTCATTAGGGTATGTTGTACCAATGTATTCCATAAAGCTGGGTGCCGAATGAAGTCCAAAGAAGGAATTTATTTGATGAATTATATTTTCACATTCTAACTTGAAATTCATTGTAGAATATTTGGCTTGCCTTTTTTATGAAATAAATAATTCAACCATTATAAATGTTTTATTTTCAATAATTATGTATATAATCAACATGATTTTCATCACAAGAATAATATATATATATACCCATAAACAAACCAAATTCAATAATTATATTATACAACAATGAAAAAAACATATTTCCTAAGTACAATGATCAAGATTAATTGGTAAACTATAAAATGAAAAAACATTAAACCAAAAAGGAAAAAAAAGATGCCCCTGGCCAGGGTGTTACATCTATAAATTTAAGTTGGATTTCAAAGAAAGAATTCCAATCCCAAGAACTTCCTATTAAAAATATATATGTATATAGATAGGATTGTCGGAATAGGACAAATAACAAACTTTCCAATTATTGGCCAGCTTTTCATTTATTTACATATAAACTTCATCAGGGACTAAAAGTACAACTAGTTGTGAGGATGTAAGAGAAAGGAATTTTAAAACAGTTGAAATAAGGGCAAGTTAGTTAGTCATCAGTATAAAAAATATGGAATTTTTTTTATTTCCCCATAAAGTTGTTCAAAACAAAAATTTAACAGAATTTTTAAACAATGATACCTCAACTAGAATCTCATGTGAAAAACAATACTAACATATATTTTAATGTGAACGTATATATAAAAACACATAGTTTCCAAAAATGGTTTTACGTGATATGAAAGGACACATTCGCAAGTGTCTTACGATGAGGAAACAACACTACATGTCATAGAAACAATTGTCAACTGGGCGTGATGAGACTCTGCAGGGTTCAGCTGGCTTATTAGTTGGTGGCATCCAAAAGTCCAAAATGCTTTTCCCCCATCCACAAGTTGCTAGATTGTAGACTTCTAAACTTTTATATGCTTTCATTTCAGTCATTGTGAAAGCACTCTTCGTTTCCACTAAATAATTTACTATATCAGGATACATTATTTTGGGAAAAAGTTAAATATCTGTTGATAATTCTTCAGTTTTCAGAAGATAGGGATCAATGCCCAATACTGCAATTTTCTCTTTATGCCGTTCTCGGTGAACATCATCTAAACTTGAATAATATTTTGTCAGGTCCATTGTCACAATATTTCACTCGAAACACAATAAAAACAGTAAAAATGTCGAATAAACGTTCATTACCAAAGTAAACAAAGCCAAAATGTGAGGTTGTTTTACCTCCAATGTCAACCATCTGTCAAATCTGCACGAAACCAATTGTGAAGCGTTTGGTTATGTCACAGTCCACGAAAAGCAAGCAACATTAAAATAATAATTTTCTCATAATTCTCATTGTTTAAACTTGAGTAGATAAAAAATTACCTATTCAAATTGGGAAAAATTAATTATATTTGGGAGACTATTGCTTAAGTAACCGGAAAAAGTTATTGGTCATAATCAAAGGCCATTTGTTGGAAGTTGAAAGGACATGAACTGTTGGTAACTAAATCAATAATAATTAATCTTCTATTTGATGTCAGTTATTATTCATGGTCCATCTGTAGTCATATGACAATTTGTTCGCTTCATTCATTAATTGTTAATGAGAAATAAATTCCATAGTAAATTTACGATGCAATATACTGAAATAACAAAATATTTTCAATAACTTTTTTTAACAAGATTACAACACCTGTATTGTAATATCACTAAACAAATTTCTGATAGATGTTTACTCAAGATGCAACAAATATATGAAATGAAATGCATAAAGCACACACAAAGTCGTCTTTACAAAAGGTTCAATACAAATTGAAACACAATTGGTAGACCGACAGGCGAAAAACCAACTATGTTGTAATTTTTCAAAACTAAGTTGAATTAAATTGTGTACTTAATTCACAATGCAGCATAGTGAAACAACAAAACATTTTCAATAAAATTTGTTTAATAAAATAAGACATTTCTATTGTAATTTCACTAAACAAATTCCCGATAGATGCTTAGTAAATCTCAACAGGTGTTGTTTCTATATATATATTTACTTTGAAAAACCTCGAATTGAAATACTTTTTTATTATTATGACATCTCTGGCGATACATCAAAAACAGTAATAAATAAAACAATATACAGAGGAAGTGAAATATAAGGAAAATAGTCGCAACATTCTCCCCCCGCAAAATTACTGAACAACAAATCGTTTTGGTGGTTTCACCACTCGTCCTCTTCTAGTCGTATATTCCCTTTTCTCCTCTCGAACCTCCACTACGTTTCCATTTCCTTGGTTTTCTGTACACTTTTGCTGTTTCTCTTCTTCAATACCCTCATCCCGGTTAGTTCGACCTTTTCGGTGTTCATCATGCATATTCATTCTATCTTCAATTTCCATCGGGTCTAATCGTTGAAAGGGTCGTACAAGCTCTCCTGATTTTGTTTTTACTCTTGCTACTCTTGATACTCCATCTCTTCCGGAATAAATTTCTAATATTTTTCCCATTCCGGTACGTTTTATATTATCTTCCCCAATCAGTACAATTTCGCCTATCACTAATACGCTTGGCTTTCTTTGACCAGAGTTGACCAGTTCTGCAAAATATTCCTTTCTGAATCGTGTTTTCAGACCGTCTCGAAGATCCTGTATATATTTATGTCTCTTAATTGAGCTGGTTCTATCTATTTCGTCCAACTCCAGTATGTCACTGTTGTTAATATCACTAATGAACATAGAAGGGCTCAAAGGAGTCAGATATTTTTCATCGTCAGAAGAATAAGTTAAGGGTCTACTGTTTATCACAGCTTCACAGTCACATAAAAGTGTTAATAGTTCTTCGTAATTGATTGATGATCTTCCCAAATTTCTTCTCAGGAGATTTTTAATAATTCGAACTATGCGTTCACACCATCCTCCCCACCAGGCAGCTGTTGGTGCATTGAAAATCCATTTTATTTTATGATCAGAGGAATATTCCAATACCCTGTCCCAGTCAATTTCCTTCATTGAATTGAATGCACCAACAAAATTAGTACCATTGTCTGAGTAAATGGTAGAAACTCTTCCTCTCCGTGCTTAAAATCTCCTCAAAGCTGATAAAATAAATGGACTGGATTTAACACCGAACACGACTATGCAATGTTTATATGTTTAAGGTTCACGTTGTGAATAGTTTTTCCACCAAAAAAACCGTAAATAATCCCTATCCTCGGGAAAAACGCTTATCTGTAGGAATGCTTTTTCAATATCGGATGTTATTCCTATGGAGTTTATGCGCATATTAATAGTCAATGATGGTATCAATTCAAGGAAATTCGGTCCTTTTTCCAAACAGTTGTTCAAAGAATTTCCATTTTTGTCTCTAGCAGATGCGTCAAAAACTGGACGTATTTTAGTAGTTAAACTAGATTCTTTGATAACTGCGTGATGTGGCAAATAATGTACAAACGAATCCTGATTTAAAGGTACTTTATCTGTAATCTCCTCAATAATTCCCACTTTTTCCCACTCATTGAATACCTTTGAATAATCATCAAATTTGTTCAAATTCAACAATCTTTTTGTATTGGACTCCAATCTACTGAAAGCTACTTCTTTATTACTTAAAATATTCAAGTGATCTTCCGTCCATGGTAATCCAATTTCATATCTCTTTTCTTCATTAATTGTTACCGTTTCATAAAAATGAGTCAATGCTTGCTCTTCGCGAATATCTTTTGTTTTCACTTGTGCTGCATCTTTTATACCCAAGTAAATAAATTCCCATAAATCAGGTATCGAAAAATCGGAGAACCCAGAAAATACAACCTAATTACGATTACTTGAGTCGTATTCTCCTATGAGTGTCCAACCCAAATACGTTTCAACAGCTACAAGATTATCACCAAGGTAATGTTTTCTACCAGTTAATAAATGACCGAAAATATCCGCTCCCAATAATACTTCGATTTCATATGGAGCATTCCTTATATCTGTATCATTGATCCGGATATTCATTTGTTTCAAATAGTCTATACAAGCTGAATCATTGATACGAGGAAGATAATTGCAAATTTTATCTTGATTTAACATATTCAATTTCAATTCATAGGTATTATCGACATTCTTTATTGTAACTTCAAATATTTTATGAATTTGTGGCTGCGATTGACACCCACCAAAAACACCCTGTATAATAGTTTCATCGTCAATTTTTCTCAATTTCATTTCTTCTGCTCTTTTTGATAAGATAAAAGATTTTTGAGAACCCGAATCCAATAATGCTCTAACTGTTCTTTCTTTTCCTTCAAAATGAATCTTCACAATAACTGTTTGTAATAATATTGTAGTAGATAAGCTACTGGTCAAACTATTTTCAACTGATTTATTTTCGTCATCTTTTTACCCCTTTTCATTTCTAAATCAGGACATAATATTGGATAGTGTTTTTTCGAACACACTATACATTTTACAAATGTTCTGCATTGTTTAGAAATATGATATTGTTTGAGGCAAACAAAACAACCTTTTTTGTTTTTTACAATCGTTTTTCTTTCATCGAGAGATAGTTTTTGAGCTTTGAGACAGTCTTGACTCAAATGGGATTTTTCGCAGAAGAGACAATATGTAATTTTCTTACCAACTTTTCCTTCGTCTTTTGAACTTGTCAAATATAATGCTGCCGCTGTATATAGTTCATTGTCACCTCTGTCTCGTGGGTGTGTTATCCATTTTTTCTTGATTGATTCATTGCAGAAACCGGATTGTGCCAAACTTATTCGTTTTTCCGATTCCACTTCGCCTCGTAAAAATCTAATAAAAATGACAAAGTATCAGAACCAGATATATTTTTATCAGCATTCCCTGATTCTTCATTATTGAGATTATTATTCGTTTTATTTGTACTCCGATATCTTTCCCACGCTTTCAATGTATCGTTTGGTAATGCAGACTCTACTAAAGGAAATAACATCGCCGCATATTTTTCTTTCGTTACCCCTAGAGTGTCCAATGCCCTTAATTGTGTTTCAAGTTTATCATAAAGATTGGAAAGCGACATACCTGTATTATCCATTGCCTGTTTGAGGACTAAACTTAATAATTCTCTCACATAGACCTCGATAAGGAATTCATCTTTTGCAAACCTGGCCTTCAACTGGTCAATAGCCGCTATGTAATTTAATCCCGATGGAGGGAAACTTTCGACCAATTCTCTCGCTGCTGAATCTACCTCCGTTGCCTGCAGTAGGTACTGGAATTTATCTTCGGGCTCGATTTCTTTATCATCGTGGATTTTCCGAGACTGTCCCCAAAATCCGATCCAATTTTTGACATTCCCGTCAAATTTCTTGAGTTCGATTTTTGGCAAACGAAAACTCTTCTTGTTTTTCCCGCTGCTCTTCCACTCCTGGAAACTTGCTTGGTCTTCTCCCGATGTGATCTTCAACTGAACTTCGCATTTGGATCTTTGCCTAATGAGCTCTTCTCGATAAAATTCTATTTTGGTAAATTCCTCTTCTAGATCGACTTCCTCGGTCTCGCTGGCTAGGAGCATACCTCTGATGTTTTCATCTGCTGAGAATAATCGGTTACCCTTGTCTTCTAGTTGCCTTGAAAGGGATAACACGTCTTCTTTGGTTCGTTCTTTCTCAGTGAGTTTTTTGTCAATTTCCGCAGAAGTCCTCATGAAGTGTTTTCTTATTATTTCTTGTTCTCTTTTATAACTTTCCATTATCACGGTCGCCAAATGTTGTTTCTATATATATTTACTTTGAAAAACCTCGAATTGAAATACTTATGACGTTTTCCAAAATAATCTTTTTTATTATTATGACATCTCTGGCGATACATCAAAAACAGTAATAAATAAAACAATATACTGGGGAAGTGAAATATAAGGAAAATAGTCGCAACAACAGGTGTTTTATAATTTTACTAAATGGGGTTGGAATAAGTCGTGTAGTAAATTTTCAAAACTGAATTTTATTATTACTATATTGTTATGCGCTGAAACTTCCAATGTTTTTTCGTAAAAAACTTTTTAGCAAAAAATTAAACCGACGAAAAATCAACTGAAAAGCAAAAAATAAAATAAATCTTCATAGTCTAAATGATAATTGAGCTCCTAAACTAATGAGTAACTGATTTTGAGTCGGCGCCAAACGAACAATTATCGAAGATCATTATTCTACTTTGAAAGAAGTAATCAAAACGCAGCCGTTCATCTCTCTGCCATCATTTCACGCTTTACCTAATTCAATTGCTAGTTTGTTTGGCGCCGACTCAAAATAGTTTAGGAGCTCAATTTTCATTTAGACTAAGAAGATTATTTCATTTTTTGCTTTTCAGTTGATTTTTTCGTCGGTTAATTTTTTGTTGAAAGTTTTTATTTTTAAATTTTTTGTTGCTGAAATCTACTAATTATTACCAACTTAATTTTTGATTACTTTCAAAATACTTACTTATCTAGCCTACTTCAACTATTAACTATTAAATAATATGATTTTCTATTTTAACTATTTATTGTTAAATAATATAAATTAATTTTGAAAGTTCTGGTTCGTTGATTTCATCACTTTGTATATTATTCCATCCTTTTATAGAATGTAATCATTTTGACGGATGTAGGAGGGCCTGTCAATGTCAACTACATATGTGTGCCAATGTTCACAAGTGAAAAATCAATCATCAACTATTTTTCTACCCGTAAGGGTGGATAATCCCATTCGAAATCCAAATATGATCAACAATGAGGTATACCCTATCTATTGAAATGAGAATCATTCAAATCGAAGATCCCAGTACAATGTTATGCATGATAGAATCAGTTAACGGACCAGAATTCAGAGGGTGAGTGATCAATATCCTTCATTTTGCTACTCTTAGGGGTGGATTTCATCTTTTAAATTGAGATGGGACAAACTTCAAAGTACAATCTATCCACTGAAAGGAGAATTATTGGAATCGGACGTCTCCGTGAAAAGTAATGAGTGATCATACATAAAAAAAAATATAGAAAAAAAATTAAATATACGCGTCGACTAGAGAACCTCCTCCTTTTTGGTTTCGTCGGTTGAAAATTACTATAGACTTTTCAACAGTGTAGATAAGGATAGATAAGGAGGACTATGTCAAAATTTTGTGGATGAGGATAAGCATGTACATTTTCCTCCAATAATCCAATTTCAGCCATCCTAAATCCTTGATGTGGTCATACTTACAGACACCGCAAGAAAATCTAACGCAGATATTTTGAATTGTTTGCAGTCGCGTTGCATCAGTTTGTTGGAGGGCAGGTCCATAAATGCTGTCGCAGTAAGCCAATCTAGAGAAAATGAGGGATTCGCATAGATTCAACTTCATATTTATGACCGATGCTATTTTATCCCGAAGAACTGAGAGAGTTTCAACTAGCATTGAATTTTTCTGCCGCAGAATGTAAATGAGATATGCAGTTTTTTTCTTGGCGAACGGCACCGCATACATAGTTTCGTAGGTCTTTGTGATAAATCCTGGATATTTTCAGTGTCTTATACCGTAATTGAACTTTGTGTTTCAGTGCCAGCATTTGTTTTAAGTGATTCACGGTTTTGGTGGCTTGGTCGCTCTTAAAGGGGCATGGATATTGATTGATATTATCAGGATATTTTTGAGGAACGAAATCATATCATCCACATTGTTATGAGAACATCTGTTATCCCAATCAGTACTTGACAGATTTGCTTTGAGGAAAGTGATATCTAATTTGGAAAAGTAACGATGGGTTATGCATTTATCGTGATTGAAAAAGGCACTTTGATTCAAAAGATTAAGGTAGAGTGGTCTGGATACCATCTATATTCGGAACACATGTAGATGTGATGTAGACAGATAGATAGGAAAAACCTAGATGTACTATACAAGCTCCAAATAGAACAACGAATACAATCACAGAGTGAAATCAAAATTTACAATAAAGTCATACATTCAAATCAGAAATGATAATATATATATATATATATATATTTATATATATAATACAATATCTGTTGTGGTGCAATTCTTAGGGAAAAAGTAAAGCGTTATTGTACAGGGTTTACCAAATGAGTACGAAAGTCTTCAGGGGGTGATTCCTTGTCAAAAATTAAAGGGGGTCTTTCATGTAAACGGAAAGCTCAGGCCTTCCCTTGAGAAGTAACACGCTTCCAGAAATGAGCAAAAATATTTAATTTTTTTTAAATTGCTGAAGAGTTGAAGAAACGGCATTTCGTGGGCATGTTTTGTCAATGAAAAGGCTACCTATGAATATTTTTTTAATTTTGTTGTGTTCTTCTAAAGGGGTGAATCATGCAACCCCCATTCCATTTTTTACCAGAACTTTCACACGAAACAAAATTCCTCAATTGAAAAATAGATTCATTGCGGAATTTTTTCAATCTCTGTATTGTGTCCGTAAAAGCGATAGTTTTCTAATAAAAAAATAAAATACCACATTGTGCATGAACGGATCATCTGTAAATGGAATCAAAAAAATGGGTGACTGTCACGTTTTGTTTGCACAACTTGTGACTTCAATCGTAGTATTTTGAAATTATTCCGCTTGTTTTGACTTCCTATGTAGGCATGGACCAGTAACATGTTTTTGTTTATTAGAATATCAAATTAAAAATACAAACAAAACAAAATTATGTGTAGTACAACAAAGAAAACGGCAACAAGATCAAACGGAACAGAGTTATAAAAACCACTTGAAATGACCACCTCCAACCAATAGACAGGAATCAAGTCGTCTTCGACTGGCGCAAACGTTGAAATATTCCTGGTGTGTTTTGGATTGTCTCGCAGGCTGCAATGATGCGATTCCTCAAATCATTCACACATTCAATGGAGGTCGTGAAAACCAACGACTTCATGTGACCCCAGATGCAGAAGTCCAAGGGGTTCAAGTCTGGAGATCTGGGAGCCCACGGTTGAGGTTCTGCTCTGTCTATCCAACGATTTGAATTCACGTCGTTCAAGTACTGACGAGCAGTTATGCTGAAATGGACAGGCGCACCATCGTGCATAAACCACATTCATGGTCGAATAGCTAGTGGAACATTTTCAAGTAGAATGGGAAGCTGCTACTAGAGAACATTCGTATAGGTTGCACCAGTTAGCCTTAACGGTGGAAAATACGTCCAATAATATTTTCGCCAATAATTCCGACCCACACGTTGAGTGAAGATTCATATTCATACCGACGAATTCTGTTATTGTTTCGATTCCATTGAAAATTGGTATATGGGGGTTTTTAGGATCGTAGATTATGATTTTTCTGTAGAAATTCAAGATGGCGGACGAGGTTGGTGATCAAGGTCCAATTCTATTCAAAATTGGTGTGTGCAGATTTTTGAGATCCAGTATTATGAATTCTTGTCAAAATTTATAAATTCAAGATGGCGGAAGAGATTTGTGATCAAGGTCCGATTGTATTCAAACTTGGTGTGTGGAGATTTTTGGGGTTCTAGGATTATGAAGTTTTTGTCGAAATTTATAAATTCAAGACGACGGAGTTTTTCGATATATGGAGTGATTCTATCTATTAATGGTATGTAGGGGTTTTCAGGGTCAGAAAATATGACTTCCAGTTAAAATTACATGATACAAGATGGCGGATTTCATGACTAAAGAGAATTCAATAGAAATGATTGAAAAACTTTTCGAAAACAAGCTTTCATTCGAATGTGCTAAAAAGGAAGAAATATTTCATTGGATATTTGACGTAGGTTATTCTGTGAGTAACAGATACAAAAGCTTGTCGCGCAATGTTTTTAGTTTGGATAACAAAAAAGGATAACCCACGTCACACATCTTAATTTTTTTTTCCTCTTTAGTGCATTCGATTGAAAGTTTGTTTTGATTTTTTCCATTACTTTTATTCACAGAAGCAAAGAAAACACATATAGAGATCACAGCTGCATAGCGATATGTCTCTTTCTCCTCTCCCACAAGCTATCAGTCATTTTGAGCGACGACTGCGATTTTCTGGCAACATTATAAATATTTCCGGTGTGCCAACTGTGGTGCTCGATCGATACGATGCAAAATTTATGAAATAACTTTTTATTTCTATTCCGAATATAGATATTCCACTGCAACTGCAACTACATCTGATAACCCCCACGGTACTTCCACACTCTATAACCAAATGACTTTCTGAAACTGGTTTTTTAATTTATTTTCCAGTATAGGTACCCTCGTTAACTGATAACATATAAATGGAAAACACAAATTCAATTATCGGAGTCAGGTAGATAAAGTGGTCAGACGCATAAACGCAAGTAGGAGGCGAATTGAAATAAGAAATTTCTAGAAAAAACAAACAAGTATGTCTATGGCCACCTGCTCAACATCAGCAGGGGCTGATCCTTTGCCCCCCGCCCCCGGAGGGCAAGTGGACAGTTTGAAATAATCCCTAACCAAAGCCGCAACTCCCTTCTCCTGCCCCCCATTTTCACAGGAAGAGGAAGAAAAAAGAGTAGAAATGTATTTCAAATTGTATATAGTAGTTGAGTTATTATCAACTGATGTGTAAATAGTAGACAATAAATTATATTGATTGGTAGAACCTTGTGTATATTTGCCTGCCGTCGTGAGGAATGACGTCACGACCGATCCTGAGCTTCTAATCTTGTTTTATCTGAGCCATCATATTTTGCATAGCTCATTGTTGATCATAATTGAACATGTTTATGCAGTTAATTGAAGTGAGACAAGTTGCCTATTGGATCTTGAATCTAATGAATGGTGAAATGATAATGATTCTGATATTCCTTCATGACTTTGGTATATACCCAGAAGCCAAACTGCCTCTGAGTATTTCACAAAGACTTTCATCGTAGTAGTTCTATTCCCTTCCAAAAGAATTTTTGTAAATCTCTTCCCGTCCTGGTGATTTGTACGGTTCAAATGAGCGTATTGTCTCTATCCTGTATATCAACGTTGAAAAATTACAAGAGGAGTAAACAAATTAATATTTATTGATTATCACAATACGGCAAGAACTCATTCTAATGATGGTAGTAAGCAGGTGCAGCATGATGAACTGGAGAAGCGTGTACGGGGGCAGCAAGAAGTACCTTTCCATGAGCTGGAGCTGGTGCTGGGTGCACTGGGTGCCCAGATTTTTCTACAACAGCATTAAAACCATTATGGTCATCAGCAGTGTAGTGAACGGTACGGAGGGTACCGTCGGGTTCACCTACGGTGTAGTACCCTTTGACTACGTCACCATCGCGTTGTTCGTGTTGGGATTTGTGGTCTCCGGTGTAACCATCTTGGACACCGTAGTTGAATTCGTATTTGGGGTGGGCCTGAAATGGAATAGACATTACAAATATTGGAATCTGATAGATCGATTGTTTTCGAGAAGATTATTGAAACTTAGAAATGCGGAAAATGAAAAATTATGCTTTGGAGGAGGAATTGCTTTATGGTCTCAGATAGAGTTGGACTTAAAATTCTTGAATTTTTGCAAAATGTTGACGATACGATACAGAATAATGATGAAGTGTCAGAGTTAAACTGTTGTAATGGGGGCACTGATAAAACATTGATTTTCATTTTGTCGTACCGTCTTTAAAATGGTTTAATCAGAAATATATTGATATTACCAGCCTATTATAATGAACAGAAATTGTGTCCATAACTTTGTTGTGGATCTGGAACTCTTTCATATACTCACATAGTAGTCTTCAGCATGATGAGCAGAATTCAGGATAGTTGGAGCTGCATATCCGTGAGTGAGAGGAGCTGCATAACCATGAGCGACAGGTGCGACATGGGCTGTTGGATATCCCAAGAGTCCTGCTTGTGCAACAGCTATGAAAGCAGTGATACCGAGTACCTGCCAACATATAATTTAAATAAATCCCTCATTGTTGTGAAATATATCATATCATTTTTATATAAAGAAATAATGATATCCGCATTTTTTTCTCATGGCATAATCTCAGAAATGAATAATATCAAACAATTCAAAAATAAGTTGGAAGGCTATATCAAGTCAACCTCGAGGGTTGACATTCATCTACAAGTCGAAAACCCCTTCATGATATAGTACTTCGGCAACAGTAAAGTCCCTTCTGATTATAAACCCATACCATGAGTTATACTTTTCTGAGATATTTTGCATTGTCCATGCATGTGTTAATACGTGAAAATTACTCTCTCATACACTAGTTATATTTTCATTTTTTATTTCAATTATTTGATTTGTCTGAAAAAATATACACATGCGGTATTCTTTTGTATTTTTTAAAATGTTTCTATGTATGATCACTAGAGTTTTGGAATAATACTTACATATCATATCTACTTTTTATACTTATTACCCTGCATCTTTTCAACCAATACAAGAATTTGATTTCTGACAGGTTCCCCTACTTTATTGTACCTTATTTAGGCTAGCTTATGATATTTCTATGTTATAATGGTTTTTCCTTTTTGTGCAATAAATTTATCATTATTATTATTATAATGCATAGTCGAATGAAACTTGTGTTCCAATGTTTGGGACCGCAATAATGATCTGCGATGCGAATGAAGATGTGAAAAAGACTGAAACATTTATACCCCTGAGATCTTAGTTTTATCATAGTGGAGAACGCGTATTTTTGTCATAATATAAATTTTCCACAATTACATATTTCTCATGAATTGTTAATCAAAGGGATATTTTTTCCATGGACATTCTTCTGAATTCTGAGAATTATAATTGTTGAATATAATGGCTCACCTTTGAGAACATTTTGGTTATATTGTTTGTGTAATGGTTGAGATTGAACTGATTTTCAAACAATAATCTTTTCCTTTTATATCATTATTACACAAGATGAGAGTAACATGGTCCAAGCATACGAAAATGTCTCCATTATGAAATAGAAGAATGTGACCTAGATTCCGTTACAAAATTTGTAAAATGGTATATGTCGGAAGGAGTCGGATGTTGGAAAGTGTTCATAATAACTGGAATGTCTGACATTGGATAATTCTGTTTGGTTATTGAAATTGGAAGAATTATTATGAAAGTAATATTACTAGCATAATTCCAGTGGGAACGAGTCTGAATATAATACAAGAGACATTGAAGCAGAAAAAATCACATGCAATTTGTAATTAATGTCTAATTGAAATGATAATTTGAGGACGACTGAAACAATATTTCTAGTATAGAGTGAAGTTGGTACAAATTATTCTTTAATGAATGAAAACATTGAAATTTAAAATTTTATTATCAGCCAGAAAAATATGCCATCTAAAATCAATAAAAATTCAGGAATGTTCAATTTTGTATAAATGATCAGATATTGTTTGAATCCTCTCGTCAGTTAGGAAATAAGTATGAAAAATTATCATATTTGCATTGATTTCATATTACTTTTGTTGGAAAATTATGTCTTCAATTCATATCATGAATTTTCGTAAGCGAAATTTAATTTACTATTAAATTCAACCTAATTCCAGCCTTGAATATGTTACAACTCAGAATTGCTCCAAGATATTACTACGATATCCATACTGATCCGAAAGCAAAACCACAGAAAGACAAAGGTCTTGAACTACTCCATGACTGGAATGGTTCGTTTAATGTTTTTACAAATTCATCGATAAACACGGTAATTTTTAAAATATTACACATCATTTCCAAATAGCTAGATGCACTTCAATTCCAAATCCAATGTTCTTTTCATTTGAGTGAGTTCGATTTTGCAGAAATATTTCATTGATGTATAAGAGAATTATCTTTTCATTTCTATCTTTTTTCTGATAGGCAAAACTTAGAATACAAGTTACCGAAGAATTGAGTGTTTTTCTATTTGTGAACAAAAATTTGGTGTACGCATGCAGTAATGTATCGGAAAGTAGTAATTTCCTCGCCCCTCTACACTCCACCACAAAAAAGTTCAAATGTAAATGATATTTGTCGAAAGGATACTCTTTATTATTGATATTTTATTTTGCAATCTGCTCTGGCACTACTGATACTTTTGAGTTACTTGACAGACTAAATTATTATTAGAAAAGAAAAAGAGTAATCCTGCCTTCTAACGCCACTTCAATATTTTCAGGAGTGATTTTGTATTGATTTGGAGAGATAATTTATGAAGTTTGTAGAATGTAGCTGTTTATTTTTTTAAAACTGGTGATCTGGAGTATGGCGGGTATTTTTCCTTTCGGGTCATGACTATTAGAAATCAGTAGTTTTTGTCATAACATAAATTATAAATGGAGTTATATGTGGGTTCCTTTGTGTGTTTCCATTTTCAATCTTTGTGAATAATTCTCATTGATGTTGTTTGTGTTTTCCATATTAACTAATAACTCTGGTTGAATAATTGCCAAAGTCACTGTAAATATTACGATCACACCCCTATCACAACTTACACTCATACAATGTGAATCCTCAAGTTTCATTTACTATCTATGAGCCACATTGAAGACACAAATGATTGGTATGAAAAACTTTGTAAAGTGAAGAATACTTGGAGACCACCACTAAAGAGTGGAAAAAATATCTTAATATAAAACCTTTACCATAATAACAGGTTACTTCAACTGTTTCAACATGGATTATCGTATTATAGTCATTTTTTGTGTTCACCCATTCACAAAGATCTTTTGGGTCTAAAAATCTATTTTTTATGTTTTAATTTCAAGTAGAGGTAAGAGTATCATATTATTTTGTCAGTTGAAGAATACTTAAAGACCACCACTGGAGAGTTGAAAAAATGTCTAATATAAAACTGTTACCATAATAACAGGTAACTTCAACTGTTCCAACATGGATCATCTCATTATAGTCATTTTCCGTGTTTACTCATTCACGGAGATCTTTTGTGTCAAGAATCTATGTTTTATGTTTTAATTTCAAGTAGAGGGGAGAGTATTATATTATTTGTGTCATACCATTTTTTCTGCCTTATTGTTTACTCTAAGTATAGTTGATTACCTTTTTTCGTAGGAGTGAGGTGTGTCAATCGTAACGGTGGGGCAATTGTAACATTTGGATTTTGACGTCATCTCTTAGAGTGGTAAAAGCTAATTGAACATGTCGAAGCCATTCTGGTACTGCTTTATTTTCCGAATCGGCAGCAATAAAGTTCTACGCTTACGCTGTCGATGGTTGTCCGTTCATGATTGAAGCTTCACAGTTTGTGCCAAAAGGTGAAAGACTGTCTCATTTCTTAAGAAATATGTCTTCTGTACAATCAGGTATGAAATTTTGTTAAGTTTGCATATTTTTTTTTTTACATTTCAGGTAATTTGAATCGGTATTTTTATTATTGTCTTTACCAGGTACTACGAGAATGGTATACAAAAGGAGTCATTGAACACAGAAAAAGTACCTCGAAGAGTGTGCGGCAGTGTTGAAAGGGGAAAAATCTGTGAGAGGCGTAGCGACCAACTTCGGTATGTGCCATGTTACATTATTTAGGTATGTCCAGAAATATTTAAAGAAAATAAATTGACATTCGGATATAACCCGCACAGCAAAGAATTTTCCACGGAACAGAAAGACGAGTTAGCTGATTATTGCAAAATTGCATGTCAACTCTACTTCGGACTAACCACAAGTCGCTAACTCTAATAACCTGACATCCAGTATCATGGAATGAAACTGAAGTCGCAAGTACTGATTGGTGAAAAGCCTTCGTGAAAAAATACGCCAACTTATCTCTCAGGCGTCCTGAAGCAACTTGTCTTGCTCGAGCCATGAACTCCAACAAACCCAATGTGTGTTTTAATTTTTCAACCACAAAACATCTATAATATCGATGGAACTGGTATGACAACAACACAGAGACCTGGAAGAGTGGTTGCTGGGAAGGGCACAAAACAAGTCAGTTCTATTGCTTCGCAAGAACATGGGATCCTCGTCACAGCGTGTCTAGCCGTTAGTGCAAGTATAAATGCTGTACCCCCATTTTTCCCTGAGATAATTTTTAGCCACATGTTATGAGAGATGGTCCTACTGGTTGTGACGGATCAGAAAACAAAAGTGGTTGTTGGATGCTGGACGAAGATTTCTTGAAATTCATTGAGCATTTCAAAAAATTGGCAAAGCCATCCCAAGATCGTTACGGATAATCACTCATCCCACAACAGTGTTCCTGTTATTCAGTTTTGTTAGGACCATTTCATTACCGTGTTATCCTTTCCACCCCACACCTCTCACAAACGGCAGCCTTCAGACAGAACTGTGTCCTTGAATACTCTCGTTTCGAACGTCCATCATCTTACTGCATTTGAATCAGCCATCTGAGTTCGACAAAGAGCGGAATCTGGAGAACATTTGGAGACAGAGCGATGCACATATGGAACGACGAGAAGTCACTATATGCCGAATTAAACCACATCAGAGAGAACCTCCATCGGAATGGATACCCCAATAGAGAATGGAGAAGTATTGAAACAACTCCGGAGACCGAAGACATCTGAAGAGCAACAAATTGATACTTTACCTGTACAGGTACGATGCGCACTGATGAATACAACCACTACCGCCAGCCAAGTAGCCCGTATGACGTCCGAAAGGGTGAGAGAGATAGCATATCTGAAAACTGGCCTACCTGGAATTCTTGTTTTCCCGACGTTGCTAGCTCTTGTACTATTTGGGTAATTACTGGCGATGTGCATGTTTGCGGACATTGAGCCCTTGCCAATAAATACTGGTGCCTCTTTTTCGTATCCACATTGCGAAGTCGCAGAACCCCGCAGTAACTCCCTGCAACTTCTTTGCATTCGATCCTGGTTGACTGGGAAGCGAACTTCAATTATTGAATAATATTTAAATAAATAGGCAAGCAATTTGGACCATAATAGTCCAGTTTCACTTCAGAAACTGCTTGAGGTGCATGCATTATCTTGAAAAGTGTAGATTTGCAGGGCAAATATCATACTATCATGGATAAGTACCAGTTTTAGCCTATTGGAAACCTCCACAGGGAATAGTAAGAAATTCAAAGTCCAGCAAACGTCGCTCAATGGAAATACACCCCCACTTACGACAACCCTGCGGGGGTTATACCTAGAGGAAATACTGGACTCAGTATTATGGTGGCATGGACCTTCATGGCTGCTTGGAGATCCAGAATATTGGCCTGGAAATACAAATCAAATCGTTGATTTGTCCGACCTCAAATTTCATGTCCCCATAAATAATTCCGCTCCTATTTGAGAGATTTTCATCAACTTCCAAAATGCAGAGAACTACTGCCTATATTTACAGATTCAGAAAAAAAATGTATAGGCACCCGGAGAATTTCGGACGTCGCGCCGTACGGTATTAGAATTGATGAAATTTTCTTCCAACGTTGCGAAAAAACTATCGGCCAACGAAAAACCAATTATTTAGACCCAGAATCTTCATCACCGAACGACTTGAAAGAAACTACCGGACGTACAAAAAAGAACTGAAAAAATGGATTGCCAAAGATAGACTTTTATTTACCAAAATTGTAAAGCAGAGATAAACACATATAACTGAGCAATTGATGATGTATAGAAGTGTGTATATGTATGTGTGCATATTAGTGTATGTGTGTATATCAATGTGTGTAACCATCATGTATATTCCATAACTCTTCTTGATTGTGACTTACCCTCTGATATATGTTAGATTTCAATGACAAGACCCTATTTATGATGTGATATATTACCTGGAAATGGCAAATCCACAATTTTCTACCATTTCGACCATTTTCTACAACTTTTTTCAACAAATTCCACCCATTTTAATATAATAATTTTACAATGGAAATCACACACACAAGCAGTTGATACTACTTCTGTGACCCACCTGTTTATTCACAAGCACACTTGTATAAGTATATTTTATGTATTATTATTATGATGATGAATAAACATATATTATTATCATTATTATTATTATTTCTTCAAGCCACCTCAGATCAAAAACATGTGTGAAAAAATATTCTTGTTATGACTGGGTATGAGGGTTGTTTCATGTGGATTAGGAAAATTGTGTACAGAAAACTATTCCGAAAACCTTCTTCTCGGGAAGATTTCTTTAATTTTAATATGGACAGGGTGGTTATTTTATATCCAAAACCGTCACCGCCTACGACATCTAGCGGTTCATAAACAAAATAATCGTGGGTACACTGAAATCTCAACATGGCGAAGGAATGTTGTTTCGTTCTATCCAGAATTGCTGTGTTGGAGTTTTTGAGGTCAAAGATTATGATTTTTTTGTCAAAGTTCATGAATTTGTGATTACGAGTTTTGTGATTAACCTTTTTAGTCTTGATAAATAAGCTCCTAAACTAATGTAGGTAATCGATTTTGAGTCGGGGCCAAACAAACAATCAACGAAAATCGTTATATTACTTCAGATAAATGATAAAAACAAAATAACATAATAATGCAACGTGAAATCTTCAGAGATAAACGATAACTTTCAAAAAATGCGCTCTCCGCACGACCACTCGCAGCAACGTGTGCCCTCACGTGTGTGCCCGTTCCGGTAGCTGTCTCGCTGATATTGACTTCAAGAACGTTCGGCACTTTCCACCGCTGAGACGCGCTGCCGCCGCGCACTCCGCTGCCATCATTTTATGCGTTACGTAATTAATTTGCGTGTTTGTTAGTTTGGCGCCGACTTGAAATTAGTTACCTACATTAGTTTAGGAGCTTAGTTATTGAGATTGAAAAGGTTCATTTAATTTTTTGCTTTTAAGTTTTTTTTTCGTCGGTTTAATTTTTTGTTGAAGAGTTTTTTATACAGGGTGGCCCACCACATTCGCCTCGGCATTTCTACGAGAAATGAAGAGAGTTAGGGAAAAACTTTTAGCACAGTTATATGTGGGTCCATGGGGAGCATATTCCAAAATTATTTTGAAATATATAGGGTGATCCCAAAAAAAATTACATACCAAAGTTTTTTTTTTCTTATGGAACACCCTATATTTTTTAATATTTTCAGATACCATAGACAAAATGAAGGTGAGCTACTATTATATTTCCCATACTTGAAACTGACCGTTTCTGAGAAATTTTGAGAAATTTAAAAATACAGACCATAATTTGAAAATGCTTTTACCCTGTAACGTGTAACGAGCTGCTCGTGATCAAATGTACTGCTTAGCTCAAAAGTTGAGGTTAACTACTACATGAGATTTTCAATGCAATATTATACAGAGTGGCAAAAAAAATTGCCGCAAAATTTGGACACACATTTAATTAAATAACTTCTTAAAGTTGAATGGAACACTCCGTATTTAGTGGCGTAATTTGACGCAGAATTAGATTCCCTTCAAAACCATATTGGGGTTCCCTATACCTATATCTCTGCTTTATACACAAAAGGCGTTTAGATATTTTACTTATGGTAATTTTTTTATCTTAAAAATGAAACACACTGTATTGTAATGAAATACTTAAAAAGCGTTTTAAAAACCTTTTTATTAAAAAATACGTAGATTCGCTAGAAGCAAAAGTTTAAATTTTTGAAAATACGGTGTATCTAAAGTAAAATGCAGGCAAATGTAAAAACTCAAATTTATTGCCATTTCTGAAATATTAAAGCATTCTTCAAAATAAGAAGATGCACGTGTCTTAATTATTGAGGCGAAATATGTTGAATTCGCTTGTTTCTTAGCAAATTAGACTTCATATTGAAATAAATACCAAAATTACAATATGGGGTCAATAAACATACATTTACGATTTCCTATAAAACCTATTATACTATTTTTTTAATAATAGTCAGGTCTTCGGAACTTAGTCCCGACTATTTTTCATGGGGATATATCAAAAGAATTGTTCACGATACACCGCCAACGACACCTCAGGATATGAAAATACGAAT
This sequence comes from Gonioctena quinquepunctata, assembly GCA_018342105.1. Taxonomy (NCBI): domain Eukaryota; kingdom Metazoa; phylum Arthropoda; class Insecta; order Coleoptera; family Chrysomelidae; genus Gonioctena; species Gonioctena quinquepunctata. The sequence goes on from JAFIRS010002529.1 coordinate 128,090, forward strand.
AAGAAATGCGTTTCGTTCCATACCGCAAAATATGTTATCCAGAGTTCAGCACTCATTTCAAGAAAGAGTTCGCCTATGCATCAAGAATAATGGACACCATTTTGACCATTTATTAAAATAATAAAATATTTAAGATTCTTAATTTTTCGATAAAATGACTTCAAAAATTCTTTTTAGTAGGTCCTTACTTTTTTATGGTCACTTAAACGGCGTCATGTTTCTCGGATTTATTAGGGATAATTTGCCTGTGCTGTTGGAAAGTATACCTATTAATATTCGTCAACGGATGTGGATGCAGCTAGATGGTGCTCCTGCACACTTTGATAGACGTGTTAGAAATGAGTTAGATCGACAATATCCAAATAGATGGATAGGACGAGGAGGTCCACAGAACTGGCCAGCCAGGTCTCCGGACCTTACAAGTCCCGACTATTTTTTATGGGGATATATCAAAAGTATTGTTCACGATACACCGCCAACGACACCTCAGGATATGAAAGTACGAATAAGAAATGCGTTTCGTTCCATACCGCAAAATATGTTATCCAGAGTTCAGCTCTCATTTCAAGAAAGAGTTCGCCTATGCATCGAGAATAATGGACACCATTTTGAGCATTTATTGAAATAATAAACTATTTAAGATACTTAGTTTTTCGATAAAATGACTTCAAAAATGCTTTTTAAGCTTTTTATTACAATACAGTGTGTTTCATTTTTAAGATAAAAAAATTACTCATGAGTAAAATATAAAAACGCCTTCTGTGTAAAAAGCAGGAAAGATAGGTATAGGGAACCCTAATATAGTTTTGAAGGAAATCTAATTCTGCGTCGAATTACGCCACTAAATACGGGGTGTTCCATTCAACTTCAAGAAGTTATTTAATTGAATGTGTGTCCAAATATTGATGCAATTTTTTTCGCCACTCTGTATAATATTGCATTGAAAATTTCATGTGGTAGTTAACTTTAACCTTCGAGCTAAGCAGTACATTTAATCACGAGCAGCTCGTTACACGTTACAGGGTGAAAACAATTTTCAAATTATGATCTGTATTTTTAAATTTCTCAAAATTTCTCAGAAACGGTCAGTTTTAAGTATGGGAAATATGATAGTACCTCACCTTCATTTTGTCTATAGTATCTAAAAATACAAAAAAATATAGGGTATTCCAAAAGAAAAAATATAACTTTGGTATGTAATTTTTTTGGGGATCACCCTATATATTTCAAAATAATTTTGGAATATGCACCTCATGGACCCACATATAAGTTTTTCCCTGACTCTCTTCATTTCTCGTAGAAATACCGAGGCGAATGTGGTGGGCCACCCTGTATAATATTTTTCAAAATATTGAGAAATGAGTTACCTTTCTGTTTTTTTTTTGGAAAAATGTCGAATTTGACAAGTGTAGTCGATCGATAGAAAATATCGTAAAAGTCATTTTGCAGAATTTTCAAACCAAAAAGTGTTCGTTAACTCTAAATTTGCAGAAATGTAATAATAAAAAAAAATACCATATGATGCGGAGTCCAACGGTGACACTGTATACAGTGCGGCTTTTCATAGCCCCCCCCCCTGTTAACTTTTGAACGTTCGACGTAGAACAATGGGACTCAAACAACCGATTCGAATGATATCACCGATACTACTTTTTGAAATTGTGATTGCTCGATAGATGGCGCACATCAGCATATCAAGTTGAAGTTTTCAAATAGCATGGGGGGTCAAATAGCACATCGTTGAAAATATAATTCAATTCTTTTCTCAACCATTAAATTTTTTTCCGAATTTCGTTAATACTTTTTCCACAATATGCATTTGTATTGTCATAACTTGTGAACGGATGTGAAACAATGAGACAACATTTTTTGAATGGAATTACCGATTTTACTATTTGAAAGAAGATACATTACAATTAATCGACAGAGGGCGCTGGGGGCCCATCAAGTTAAGAATTTCAAAAGCATATAGGTCGAGTTGTACATCGTTGAGAACGTAATTCAATTCTACTTTCAACCATGGTTGTTCTATGAAATCACAATTGCGATGAGAAACACGAAATACGGTCAATAGAAGAAGATTCATGATTTAAATTATTTTTTATTTCCGAATTTATTTAAGCTCTTTTAGGTAGAGATTTTGAATCCATACAATAATCCAATTTCCAATAATATCCAATTCATTAATTTTTATTGACCATAATCAGTACATTTATTGGATTTGGTAAACTGATAATTGAGCAGTTACCTAGAAATGTCTTATATGAAGTTGGATTTTTTGTCGATGATTAAGACCTAATATATTAACGATTTCATAACCCTACTTACCTCTTCGTATTAAAAACGAATTATCGCATTTGTATTCAATAAAGAAATTCACCTATACTTCTACTAGTATCTATTTTGAATTACAAACATTAACATGGTTCGTGCAAGTCCTTTCGAAGAGAAAACTGAAGCAATTTACATTTTTGTGAACTACCATGCTGGGAACTGCCATGCTGCGGAGATAATTTTCAATGGAAAATTTCCTGATCATCCAATAACTCGGAAGTATTTAAGAGAACTGGTTGAAAAATTCAACAGAACTGGCAGTGTTCATAGGGCCAGTGGAGCTGGCCGAAAATCAATTTCGGAGGAGACAGAAGTTTCGGTAATTGCCAAACTGATGGTTTATCCTCAACAAAGTACCTCACATGTAGCAAATACGATTGACGTCTCAACATCGACAGTAATACAAGATTAGAAGAAACATAAATTCAATCCATATGAGTTGGTAATATTACACGAACTCACACAAGACGACCCAGGTCGAATGATGGAATTCTGTGAAATGATGATGGAAAAGATGGCTGGGAACCGCAGTTACATTAGGAATATCTGTTTTTCGAATGAAAGTACTTTTCACTGAACGGAAACGTGAATACACAAGATGTGCTATACGAATCCTCATATCTTTCGAAAAGGTCACACAGTTCCCAAGAAACTTAATATGTGGGAAGGAATTCTAGGAACCCATGTTGCAAGTCCTTCATTTTTGGAAGAAATTTCAAACGGAAATTCATACCTGGATATGCTACGAGAAACAATCGATCCACTCATACTTCAAATACTAGAGGAAAATGAGAACGAATTCCAGGAACGCATCACTTTCCAGCAAGGCGGGGCCCCTCTCCACTTCCAACGTCAAGTTGGAGAGTATCTGGATGTAACATACCATATGGGATGGATTGGACGTCGTGACTCCTTTCTGTGAGGTTACGTCAAATCGAAAGTTTATGAGCTACAATCCAACACTTTGGAAGGACTAAACCAACGAATATAACGTGTGTGTGTGCTGGTGTACCTGCAGAAATGTTACATAATGTTCGGGAAGAATTTTCGAATCGAAAATTTTATTGTCAAGGAGCATTGGGAGGATATTTCGAACACCTTATCCGCTAATTGACAACAATTCAGTATAGTCCATCCAATATCAATTGCAGAAGCTGTTTCTATAGGGAGCAAAAAAAAACTCAATTCGCTAACACGAGCGTATATGCGAAGAAACGGAACGAAAAATAATCTGTACTACTTGTATGCAGTCTCCGTCGGCACGGAGAGCCCGCTGGTCAACGTGGACTTGAGTGACTGCTGTCTGTTCTACAACCGATTTGTCTGGGCCAATCAAGTCGGACATCAATGCTTGCAGGTGTTTCCATACGATGGGAGGTCATAAATCACGCCTTATATTTGTGTTTTAATAGCTCTGAAAGCTTAAAAACCAGTAGCGTCTGTGGTCTTGGTGTGTGCCGATCGAAATACGTTTTAGGATATTGAAATATCTAAATAAAATTAGTTTTCTCCGCCACTGTTGCTCACAGGATTTCGCCGCAGACTTTTCTATGCTTCTGCAATTGATATTGGGAAAACTATAATTATCCTACATTATACTTCTGTTTTTTGTTATACTTGACATTTCAAATGCATATTGTGAGAAACGAATTAACGAAAAGTGGAGTAATATTGAATTTTAGTTTCAGAAAGTCATCCGAAAAAATGAAAGATTTTACATTGGAAAGGGTATATGAAGATTTTCTTTAGAATGAAAACTGTGAGCTGCAGATTTTTGGAACGAAGTTCCTTATCGCGCGTTGCGAAAGGGGGCTAGACGGAATAAATTAAGACCAAAAGTTGTAACGACACTTTTTGCTGTAGTTGTAAGCCGTGCAGCGTGCGCGTGTTTCTCTGTTTGTCTCTCTCTCTCTCATAGAAAGCAAGCCAGTTATTTTCATTTCGTCTTTCTATTTCGCATTGAACAGTGTGGTGTCGCGACGATTATTTTTGTTGAGTGTATACAGGTTTTTTGTACATAATAAATAACAAAAAATAATAACAATAATGAATCCTGACAGTGTTTCTGCACAAGTTCCGGATATTGCTGATGGAGTTAGGTGAAGAAGAGATTTTATACAGACAATAATAAATGCTTATATATTTTCAGCAAGTACGCATTATAACCTCCCTTTACTATTGTGCTAACAAGTCATTATTGTGTGTTAAGCAAGTGTACGCTTCATAACTCTAATAAATTTAAAAGCAAATTATATTTTAATATTACGATATCAATGCATATGTACTAAAATTGAGCCTACTGATTAGGTTTATATTACATTATATTTGTTAATAATGAAAAAAATATTATTATAACTAAAAAAAATAAAATTTTATTACAATTCCTCCACTAATTAATCGAAAGGAACTTCGTTCCATCCGGGTGTCCCTTGACACCTCTCAACTTTTTTTTTTCTAACGTACGAAAATGTGAGGCGGCGACACTGAAATGCTTCGCTTGAGGAGCACGTAGCCACGAGCGCGCTTCACTTAATTTGTTATAACTTTTGATCTAATTGAGCTACCAGAAATTCAAATGAAAGAAGATAGAAGTTGCTAACGAGGTGTCATGTTTTCGTTTTTTATTTTTATTTTATTTTATTTTTTTATTTTATTTATTTCATTTTCACAATCAGGAATACAAACAGGACGAACCCAGAAACAGTATTCACATATATACTTACTAAATATGTCATATTGCTATCCAATACAATACAGTAGTAATATTTTATATGTATTTAAAAAATATTGAGGATATAATTAGACGATGGTACAAAGTGTTTCTTAAGTTTGTTCACAAAGGTAGCTAAAGAGTCAGAAAAAATATCAATCTCTATTATGTTTGAAATGGAGTTATAACTTTTCAAGCATCGATGTAAAGGGGAATTCAAATAGTAATTTGTGTTTGGTATAGATGTATGGAACAAATTATAATGGCGAGTGGAATATTGTGGAATATTATAATAAATCAAGTTATTGATGGATGGGGAATGAATGAGACCATTTATCATTTTGAAAGAAAATTTGATGTCGGTGATAGCTCTTCTGTCAGCAAGACTGATCAAATCGAGCTTTTGATTTACGAAGTAATTTTGTGGCGTATTATCGAAATATTTTCTGTTGATATAATGAATGAATTTGTTCTGGATACTTTCTATTTGTTTTATGTTAATTATATAGTGGGGGTTCCAAATAGTTGAGGCAAAGCCTAGCAGACTATTTACGTTGACATAAAAAGAGTACGCAAGGTATTATAATCTCTAAAAGGATAAGTTGTTCTTAAAATAAAACCTAGCATTTTATTCGCTTTCTTAGAGATGTAAGAAATATGTTTATTAAAGGTCATTTTCGAATCGAAGATAATTCCCATATGTGAAAATAAATTAAATAGTACAAATATGAAGTTACGCCAACGTAGAATTTTCTATAAAATCAATTAAAGATACGCCATCCCTTAAATGATCAGGATAAATATCTAAAATCTCCACAGTTTATTTCCAGAACGACACTCAAGAAGGTGTGCAAATCGAAACAAATTCCAAATTTCATTTAAAAAAAAATACACTGGTCAAAATATTGAATAATTTAAAAAATAACAAATTTTTATTTTCAACCCATGCTTCAAAAACCAATAACTCTAAAAAGTGATATCGACATTTTTCAATTGTACTTTCTGAAGCTTGTAATCTGTACTTCAAGGTTTTGTTGGTTCCATGAAAAAATTAAATTAATAATAACATTTCGCCAAAAAACAAAAAATAAACAAATATTGCTCCAAAATCCGTGTTATTTGTTGTTAAATAAACTTTGATAACGTTCATACAGAAAATAAATGGACCTACCTAACCAACATATATTTATGTAACGACCTCAAACAAGGTATACGTAGCGTAATATTTTTCATTTCTTTGTATCAAATCGAAAATATTACGTTTTTTTAGTAAATTGACGAAATGCCCATTTTCATAGATGAGTCCCTTGCTCAAAATTCTTGCTTAAAATTCTTGTTTAAAATAGAAATATAAGTTTATCTTTTGATGTACTTCATATTGAAACGAAAATATTATATTTGAATGTTAGAGAGAGATAGAACACGAGATCGGTAAGTTTAATGATCGCCTGACGCTCTACGTATACTAGTGGGTAATATTAGATTTCAGCTATTAGAGGTTGGGGGATGGTGGTAACTTTCTACTGTACATTTCAAAAGAGTTCATTATGAGGTGCAGACTTGGCTTGGTGATAAGCTGCAAGTAGAAGACTGTGGTTGGAAAGGAGAGCATTCGGGTATGATTCCAATTTTAATGATTCAAGATCCAGCCCCCAGTGAAAAAATTCATTGAGATGGATTTAATTTTTGACATAGTATTTTTTTACAAGACGACCATGTCATGTCAGTAATTTGAGCTTCTTTTCAAGGTAGATTTCAATAGAAATACTACCTATTAAGGACGTCATCATAACATGGTTTTCAAGAGATTTTGGTATATCTTCGTTGATCATGGTCCCCAGAACTCAAAAATACCATCAGTTCGAAAGTTTATATAATTTTATATAATTTCGAAAATGGTCTAGTAGAAAAGGGAAACATTCTCAATTGGATATTGATTAAAATATTTTTCTGTGAATTGAAAAATCCACGATAAAAATGAAGTTATTTTTTGGGAATTTCTAACAGAAAACAACTACTTTCCCGCTAAAGCCACCCTGGACATTGAACTACATCTGATAGTATTCTGAAAAGATCCTAACTCAAAAGAAAAAATCTGAAATTGAAAATTTGCATTTTTATTCAGATAGTTATTTGATTTTATATTCCAGTCTCAATTAGGAACTCATGAAGATGAATGAGGCAAAGAAGAATGTTTTCCAAAAAAGAGTACTCACCAGAAATCATTCGTAACATTGACGCAAGAGAGACATCGCATTCACTAGGTCCTCAATATATTTTTGTCGACGGAAATCTATTTCACGCTTCCACGATCATCAGGAAGACCGGAAGAAATGGGAAACACATTTTCAAAAAACAATCCCACTTTGCAAATATGGAGAAAGTTAGAATCATTTTTTTTTGGAGAGACACTTTGAAATTAGATTTTTTCTTTTGAGTTAGGGTCTTCTCAGAATATCTATCAGATGTAGTTCAATGTCCAGCGTGGCTTTAGCCAGGGAAGTAGTTGTTTTCACAGAAATTAACTTCATTTTTATCGTGGATTTTTCAATTCACAGAAAAATATTTTCATCAATATCCAATTGAGAATGTTTTCCTTTTCAACATGAATACCCCACAAGAAGTTATCTTGACAATGGAAGATGGTGACTAAAGTTTATCTTTCAGTCGCAGATGATTCCACATCTGATTTTATGAACATCCTGTTCATATTTTCAACAAATTGATGGTCTAGTACTTTCAAAATGACGATAGATTTGAAAGATTTAAAAAAATACAATCTTTCATTTCCACACCAATATCGGCAAACTAAAAGACGTTTAATAGAGCCTCATTAGCTCCACAAGTTTCACTCGAAAAGTTTTTCTCCGAGATGTACACATAAATAAAAAATTGCTGTGAATTATCATTCATGGCATCAGCGCACAAATAAAAGTTTATAACTTTTTCTAAGTAATATCAGAAGGTTTCAGGAATATTCTTGGCATCCTCCAGGATTCCGAAATTGTGTATAATTTTAACCTATTTCTACTCCACAGAAAAAAAAATAGATGGTTGAAAGAATTATTGAATTATCTTTTTAACGATATGCAAATTGATCCCACATACTATTTTTTTTAAATCAGTTGATGTCCGCGACTATCGAGCATCATTTCAAAAATTCATAACGGTGATATATCATTCATAACGATTTCTGTCCCATTATTCTACGTCGAACCGTTCAAAAGTTAACAAGGGGGAGACTATAAAAAGCCGCGCTCTATATATATATATATATATATATATATATATATATATATATATATATATATATATATATATATATATATATATATATATATAAGATATACACTGTGTCCGTAAAGTATGGAACAAATTCATTTTTAGCTAAACAGGTCATTTTAAGAAATAATCCTGAAACACGTCGATTTTTGATGTTAATTTACCGTATTTTAAAATAATAATCTAATATACAGGGTGAATTTCGTTCGAGTAATGACGTCACCGTCATTTTTTTCAAATGGAACACCCCCATTTTGTTTCAATTTTCGGATTACTCTAGCTGAGCTGATTCCAAAAATGTATCACATGTTGATTCCAATTGGTACAGGGTGGACAAAAATACAATAGTTTTGTGTGTGCTCATAAAGTAACGCGTAACATTCTTTGTTAGGTAAATTAACAATATTATCAAAAATACTTATTGTCTAGCGGCAATTGGTTTAAATGTAACACCCCGTAGTTTGCTACATGTTTAGAGTAATAAAAATGAGCTGTTTCCAAACATGTTTGGTACTTGTGGTCTAGCAGACAGAATATGACAAAAAATATTTCTTATCTATTTATAAAAAACATAGTCGTCTACTTTTGGGAAATGTCATTATTTGTTTAGTAATTTATTGATGTTCAGTGACAGTTTAGTACTACAATATTTTTGGTATTCGTGAATATTCGAATGATTGCTTAGATTTAATTGGAAGTAGAAATGGAGTTAAGTGTAAAACAAAGAATTGAAATACTTATGATGATTGGGTATGGAGACAGATCGCGAACTCAGATGGAAGTGTGCAATTTGTTTAATGATAAATATCCAGAAATACCTATAACGCGTTCAACAGTCAGTAAGATTGAAACGAAATTTCGAGAAATTGGTAATGTTGAAAATGTACGCAAATCAGGTCGTCCCCCTGCAAATGCTGATACAGCATTAGATGTTTTACTGAGTTTTGAAGAAGATGCGCACACTTCTGTTCGTAAAGTTAGTCGCTATATCGGTGTTAGCAAAACAACGGTACACAAACTATTGAAGCTTGAAAAATGGCATCATTATAAAATCAAACTTGTGCAAGAATTAAACGAAGATGATCCCGATAGAAGACTCCAATTTTGCGAAGAAATGATGGATAAATGTCACCGAGACCCTCTCTTGATACAAAACATTATTTTTTCTGATGAGTCCACTTTCATGGTGAATGGTGAGGTTAACCGTCAGAATTGTAGATACTGGGCAAAAGAAAACCCCCACTGGATGCGTGAGCATCATACACAATACCCTCAAAAGGTAAATGTATGGGCTGGAATTGTACGAAATCGAATCATCGGACCCTACTTTTTCGAACGTAATTTAAACGGGGCAACGTACCTTGAATTTTTAAGGGGGTATCTCGTACCTACCTTACGTAATTTGTTTCCCAGCAGACGTAATCCTGGAGGTTTTGATGAAAGTTTATGGTTTCAACAGGATGGTGCACCTCCACATTATGCTGTAAATGTTAGAAGGTACATAGATGAAATTTTTCCGAACAGGTGGATTGTTAGACGTGGACCCACTGAATGGCCAGCGAGGTCACCAGATTTAAATCCTTTGGATTATTTTCTGTGGGGCCATCTGAAGAATGTTATTTATAAAACGAAACCAGCAAATATTGCAGATGTACAAGAGAAAATTCGAACAGAAATAAACAATATTACGCAAGAAACCATACACAAGGTTCAACAAGAATTTGTACACCGTTTGGGTTACTGTGAAATACAGCAAGGGCTGCAGTTCGAACATTTATAAAGTCATGTATTCCAGCATATTCTGTCCGCTAGACAATAAGTATTTTTGATAATATTGTTAATTTACCTAATAAAGAATGTTACGCGTTACTTTATGAGCACACACAAAACAATTGTATTTTTGTCCACCCTGTACCAATTGGAATCAACATGTGATACATTTTTGGAATCAGCTCAGCTAGAGTAATCCGAAAATTGAGACAAAATGGGGGTGTTCCATTTAAAAAAAATGACGGTGACGTCATTACTCGAACGTAATTCACCCTGTATATTAGATTATTATTTTAAAATACGGTAAATTAACATAAAAAATCGACGTGTTTCAGGATTATTTCTTAAAATGACCTGTTTAGCTAAAAATGAATTTGTTCCATACTTTACGGACACAGTGTATATATATATATATATATATATATGTATATCTAATATATAAAATTCTCGTGAAACGGTGTTTGTAATTAAACTCCTACGAAATGGCTCGACCGATTCTCATAAAATTCTGTGTGCATATCGGTTAGGTTTGCGAATCGGACAACATCTATTTCTCATCCCCCTAAATGTTAAGGGTGGTCCACCCCTTAGTTTTTTATTTTATTTTTCAGATAAAAATATTTTTTCTATGATACAGCATTCAAAAATACATACAACCCTAAATTCTCACCCTTCTACGATCAACCCCTATTTGTCCATCGCGATTTTTATTTTTTTTATTTTATCCACAGATCCGCAATAGAGTTGCAAGATGGCAATCGAATATAATAATTGTAGTACGATAAATTGAGAACGGGATAACGGGATAACGGGATGAAGAAAAAACGGGATAACAGGAAAACGGGAATAACAGGATAACGAAAAAACGGGAAAACGGGATAACAGGATGACAGGATAAGGGAATAACGGGAAAACGGAATAACGGAATAAATGAAAACGGGATAACAGGAAAAGGGATAACGGGAATAACGGGATAACGAAAAAACGGAAAAAAGGAAAACGGGAAAACGGGATGACAGGATGAGGGGATAAGGGGAAAATGGGATAACGGGATGAAGAAAAAACGGGATAACGGGAAAATGGGATAACGGGAATAATGGGATAACAAAAAAACGGGATAATTGGATGACAGGATGAGGGGATAACGGAAACGGGATAACGGGATAAAAAAAACGGGATAACAGGAAAACGGGATAACGGGACAACAGGAAGCGGAAGGAGTCAAAAGCATAGTCTAGATGGAACAACATAAAGGAAAACATAGAAAAAAAGAAATTCTACGCGGACGAGAGTTTTCGGGAAAAACATTTTAGGGAACATAGAAATTTGGACAGGACAACGTCTGTCGGGTCAGCTATATATATATATATATATGTATATATATATATATATATATATATATATATATATATATATATATATATATATATATATATATATATATATATATATATATAATATATATATATATATATATATATATATATATATATATAATATAGTATTAGTTATAAGATTTGCAGTTGAGAAAAGGAATACACTATTCTAAAAATAGTTTTATCATATATCTTTATTTTCTATCAAGCAGCAAAAATGTATATCTATGATGAAATAGATTTAATTTCGTAGATCTCTGAACTCTCTTTTCAAGGCAATCTAAATGATAGTCATGCTGAGTGGATATTATCTTTGCCAAAATATACCATAATCATAATATGGGGAAGTAGGGTAAGGTGAGTTGCTAAGTTTCTTATTTTTTGGGGGATTGGGTCGTATCGTATCGTAAATATTATATTTTCAAAATAAGGTTTAATTACATATACAATGTTTTGACTGTGACCACAGCCTCCTTCGAGTATTTTTTTAGGATGGAGTTATTATCAAATGAAGCTGAATCATTATACTGAACAACAATGACAAAGAACATTCAATCATCATATTCAGAAATTATGTATAATTTTTTAGCATGAGTGAATTTTATAATTTGATAAGAGTATATATATATATATATATATATATATATATATATATATATTTATATATATGGATTGTAGGTTTTCCCAGGTTATGGTTCGATGGGTAAAGTAACCAAATGCAGGATAAAACATTTTTTGGGCGTTTATTAATTTTTTTATTTTATCAAACAAATTACGTTTTGCCTGGGAGGCTTCCAGGCTTCTTCAGATTTTTGCTATAAGGAAAATATATATGGTAGAGCCACATGTAATTGACATTGACAAATAGTTTCTTCTCACCAGCCAAAACGAATTCAAAGGGTTAAAGTTGTTGGGTTCTTTTGCCCATTTCATTCTGGGGAACATTTTTCTGCTTCTTTTTCATTGTAAGTTAGGTTCCTGAGATGGAAATATCTGGTTTCTTAATATGTTATCGATGAAATGAATCGTCTCCCGAGAAATGACATCAATTGTTAGTGGTGACATTTGACGTTATAAGTGAACTTGATGTTATATTTTGGTCATAGAATTGTAATTATAATATACTGACTAGAATGCGTTTCAAGCTGCGCGAAATGTCCCATGCATGGTGGCCGCCATTGTTATTTATGTCTTCCAGTGGCATTGCTTGTAATGGAAAATAGGGTATGTCATAATAAAACTTTTTTTTAATAAATGATGCATCAAAGGTACAGAGAATTGTGAATATAAATGTTATATACCTATGTAAAAAATGTTTACTCTTCCACCCATCTATTATATGAAGATATATGAGACAGGTTTCACATATCCTTATAATTAAATAGGTATTTCTATCAAGATTTTTTATTGCACCTTCTGTGGAATCTCTTAAGTCCATAAGAGAGAAGAGTTTCGAGGCTGGGAAATATGAAATGAAATCTCACTGGAATAAAGTGCCAGGATCGCCGAAGAAAGTTAAACAGCTTCTCCAGTTGGACAAGAAATACTTGAAACTGGTAACGGGACTCTCACTGGACACTGCCCTGTGAGGTATATTTTTAACATTGTATTTATCCATTTTTCAACCGACGAAACCAAAAAGGAGGAGGAGGAGGAGGTTCTCTAGTCGACGCGTATATTTTTTTTATGTATGACCACTTTTTACAGAGGAGTCCGATTCCGATGATTCTTTTTTCATTGGATAGGGCATACTCCGAAGTTGGTCCCATTTGCATTTGGAAAAAATCCACTACTAAGGGTAGCAAAATGGAAAATATTTATCGTTCACCCTCTGAATTTTGATCCGTTAACCGATTCTATCAGGCATAACTTTGTACTGGGTTTCCGATATGGATGTTTTTCTTTATTACCTAGGGTATACCTCATAGTTGATCATATTTGGGTTCGGAATAAATTAATCCACCCCTATGGGTAGAAAAATAGGGGATGATTGATTTTTCACTTGTGATCATTGGCACACATATGTAGTTGACATTGACAGATCGCTCTTGTCATCATTTTTGTTCTCCTACATCCGTCACAATAATAACATTCTATGGAAGGATTGAACTATCAAAAATAATTTATATTATATAACAATAAATAGTTGAAGTAGATAATCGTATTATTTAACTGTCATTAGTTGAAGTAAGGTGGGTAAGTAAGTATTTTGGAATTGATCAAAAGTTGAGTAGGTAGTAATTAGTATATTTCAGCCACAAAAAATTGAAAAATAAAAACTTTTTAACAAAAAATTAAACCGATGAAAAACGAACTGAAAATCAGAGAATAAAATAAACTTCCTTAGTCTTGATAACTAAGCTCCTAAACTAATGTAAGTAACTAATTTCGAGTCGGCGCCAAACGAATACTCAACGAAGATCATTAAATTACTTCAAAAAAATTATCAGAATGTCACCGTGCATCTCGATGCAATCATTTTACGCTTCACCTAGCTTGTTTGTTTGGCGCCGATTCAAAATTAGTTACTTACATTAGTTTAGGAGCTTAGTTATTAGGACTAAGGAGGTTTATTTTATTTTTTGCTTTTCAGTTCCGTTTTTCGTCGGTTCAATTTTTTGTTAAAAGTTTTTAGATTAGTGATCTTTGCCTCTCGACTATCCCGTTGTTTGCGAATATTTTTTGCCATTTGTTTAATTCTGTATTGTTGACGCTTCAAAATTATCATATTAAAACTGTTTTTTGAAAACGCCTTTATCTGAAAGGAAAAGGATTGAAATTTTAATTATAATTGGTATTGGCGATATGATGCGGACTCAACAAGAGGTATGCAGATTATTCCATGAAATGCACCCAGATAGTGAACCTATTCCACAATCTACTGTAAGCGGAATTGAGCGAAGATACAGAGAATTAGAAAACGTGAGGGATGCACCAAACCAAGGTAGAGCTACAGTTAATGAAAATAATCAACAAGACGAGACGTAATTTTTTCGGCATCTGGATTTCTTACAGAATACATTAATTCCTGATTTGAGCTAGCTTTTTCCTGATATTCAAATAGCCAATAATTTAGACCGCAGAAGGCGCACCGCAACATTTTGATGCAACTTTGGTAGTGTATCCAGTAGCTGCATAACTACTTAATTCCATATAATAATTCCTAATACGTTTATTCTTCATTTCATTTTTTGTAAAAATACAGTATCGTATAACTTTCTAATGAAATTTTGAAAACACTTTTTGTTTTGTTGCCCACCCTCTACCAATTTGACGCAGCTTGTGATATATTTTTAGAATCAGCTCAGCAAGTTAACTCATAAATAAAAAAAAATTAGGTTGTTCATTTAATAAAACCGCTGATGACGTCATCACTCGAAGGTAGATATCACCCTGTATATTGGATTATTATTTTTTAAAACAGTAAATTAAAATAAAAAATCGACCTTTTTCGGGCATTTTTTATGATATTGTTTATTTAGCTAATAATGAATGTATGCGTTACTTTATGGACACACTGAAAAGGCGATATGTATAAATAAGCATGGTCACATATCATCACCCACTACTACAAATTAATGTAACACTTCATTATATATAACAATTTTTAATTTATCCACTATGACCACTATAACAAAAAAAACAACAAAGTACAAAGACACATCCAAACCGAACACAAAGAAATTGAAGAAAATTGGAATGATTTGGCAACGCTTATAAGTGCCAACCGACAACGCCGTTATGTTTACAAATAGATGATGTAAATACTACCGTCATACGTTCAGTTGACTATCTTCGTCGCACGCATGTAATATGATCATGAAGTCATACTTTCCTTCATTGTTTGGTGTCCTCCTTGTCTATCGCATAAGGGTGCCACGAAATTCGGGTGCGCAGTAGACTAAGCGCGTTCTAGTCAGTATATTATAATTACAATTCTATGATTTTGGTGCGTTCGTTTTTATAGGTGTGTCCGTTTTCGTTAGTGCGTTCGTTGTTGTTAGTGTAGTTGATGTCAAACGTCACCCCTAACAATTGATGTCATTTTTCGGAAGACAATTTATTTCATCGATCACATATTAATAAACCAGATATTTCCATCTCAAGAACCTTACTTACTTACAATGAAAAAGAAGCAAACAAATTTTCCTCAAAATGAAATGGGCAAAAGAACCCTTTGAAATTATTTTGACAGGTAAGAAGAAACTATTTGTCAATGTCAATTACATGTGCCTTTACCATATATATTTTCTTTATAGCAAAAATCTGAAAAAGCCTGGAAGCCTCCCAGTCGAAACGTAATTTGTTTAATAAAATAAGAGAATAAAAAAACGCCCACAAAATGTTTTAACCTGCATTTGGTTACTGTACCCATCGAACCATAACCTGAGAAAACGACATATATATATATATATATATATATATATATATATATATATATATAATATATATATATATATAGTCATAACCGGATATAACGACTAAATGGCAAGGTTCCGGCCGAATCCCGATATAAGAATTCCAAATGAAACATAATTTAGAACTGGCAACTGTGCCTATCTCGAATTCAAATGGTCCGAGGTCAATAAAGCGGCAAACCAAAGAACAAAGGAAATGTGCGGAGCTTTCTATCTTTGATATCGTTGTGATTTGATTTGGATCGTGCTTTTTTGCGTCACCGGTTTCCAAAAAATATAAAAGTGTTGAAAATTGAAGAAAAATCTCACATCATATGACGATATATAAATCATTGAGATAAAAGAAAAATATATTGCTTATAACAACTATCGAATATAGTTATATGGTACCTTCAATGTCGTTATATCCGGTTTCGACTATATATATATAAGGAAAGCATAAAATTGTTTTTTTGTGTTTCCTAAACTAAGTTTTTATATATATATATATATATATATATATATATATATAGGGGATCTTCAGTCAGCACAAGTGTTGAACTATGAGAAACTCTTTAATACGATGGACCGAGCTTTTGTTTCAATTTTGAAACTTCTTCAGGGTCCTAAAATATGTAAATGACATTATTGTGAAAAAAATACTTAAAATGAAGGAAGTACTCACAGTAATCTGAGTGGATGATAAATGAACATTAACTTAAAAAAAACGAAAAATATGTAAAAATTTTCGGAATGGTTTATATCTTTGACGCTTCGAGTGACATTGAAGGATTTGAAATGACAACCTATGATTAATCGTCAGAAAATATAAAATATGTAGTGGTGTGTTAATGTTTATATTATATTCTTTTGAGAATCATCAGTTTAACCATTTGTAAAGATAACTGTAGATTTTGCTAAGATTTTCGATATCTGTTTTTTGTTCATATTTTGATTGATTTATTAATTTCAATCATTTCAAGAAATAATGTTTCAGAGAAATTTTTTCTGAATGTAAAACTTGTGCTTCCTCGAATGATATTTTATGGCCTGTTCAATAGCATTGAGCTAATGCACATGACTTCTTGTTGAGTCTTATATCACTTCTGTGAGAGATAATACGATTATTTAAAGTTCTTGAAATTGTACCAATATAGTTCAAATCACAGTTGTTACATGGTATGCTGTAGACAACATTTGATTTCTTCAAATCTGGTGTGGATCTTTAACCTCGTATTTAAATTTCCAATAGTCTTGATATTTTTGTGAGATTTTATGTTACTTTCATTCTTGAATAATTTAATTATATTTGATGATAGAATTTCTATATTAGAATTGAAAAATAAATTATCCTTTCATTGTTATTTTCTGAATTTTGATTATTTGTGTCATCATTATTTTTTCTTTAAATGTTTTTTATTTTAATTAATTTTTTCTACGAATTATTCTAGTATCTAAAAATGGAATACTTTTATTTTTTTCTAATTCAATTGTGAATTGTAAATTTCTATTGTAGTTATTTACTTTTCTTAAAATTTCATCGGATTTATCCATTGGTATTGCACAAATAATATCATCTACAAATTTTTATAAAAATGGAACTTCAAAGGTCAATTGTGGTAATATTTCTTCGAAAAGGTCATCCATTACATACGAAGCAATGATTGGTGAGATGGTAGCTCCCATAGTTGTTCCAAGAATTTGTTTGTAGCAATTTCCTTCGAACGAAAAGAAACTAGATTTGGATATGAATTGAATTATTTCTAAAAAAATTTTTTTGTGAAATATTGCAGTGTTCTTCTATTTTACTCCATCTTTTAGTTATACTTTTCAACACTCATTCTATCGGTATGTTACTGAATAAGGAAACAACATCTAGGCTTATCAAGACATAGCTTTGTGAAAGTTGTTTTTCGTTGATGAATTTAGAAAACTCGAAAGAATCTTTAACATAAAACTTATTTTCAAAGTCATATGCATCTGTAAGGATGTCTGTGAATAATTTAGATATTTTGCTATTGGGTGCAGCAATAGATGAAATGATAGGTCTGAGTTTCATGATTGGTTTATGAATTTTGGGTAAACCATAGTATTTTGGTGATACAGAACTGTATATCATACATTGTTTTGCTTGTTCTTCAGTGATCATTTTTGATTTTTTAATTCTGAAATAAATTTATTTGCTTTTTGTTTAAATTATCAGAAATATAGTTTTCGAAACTTTCTAACTTCCTCATAACAAAACTACCCAATGATATATGGATAAATTATACAGAAAGACAAACGATTTCCTACAATAAAATATTCAAAGATATAAAAATTAAAAATATCAACAAGATAAATAGATTAAAATTTTCTTTCCAGAATGATATCAAAACAAAGAGCACTTGGCTCAAAAATTTGACTGATATAATTATACCAAATGATATTGAACAATTTCTTGCTTTGGAATTCAAATTCAGTTTACCCCCTACTACAAGAGACGTATCGATTTCAAAACTTTTGTCTGATATCGAATCACTAATAAGTGGATTCAATGATGAGAAAAAAGATATTTTCAGAGCAAAAATAACAAATATGGTTACTAACTTTTTTCAAAAACCTCAAAAAAATTAAACAACACTCAATTTTCTTTATAAAAAACCCAAAGAATTTTTCAAAAACCATCCTAATCTTATTTTAACAAAATCAGATAAAGGTAATGTAACAGTCATTTTAGAAAAAATGAATATATAAAAGAATCTCATGATATCCTTGATGACGAAAACTCTTACACCAAATCAAATAAGATCCTACCTCAACCATCGAACAAAAAGCAAATAAATTATTTCAGAATAAAAAAATCAAAAATGTCAGAAGAAGAAGCAAAAAAATGTATGATATACAGTTTTGTATCACCAAAATACTATGGTTTACCCAAAATTCATAAACCAATCATGAAACTCATATCTATCATTTCATCTATTGATGCACCCAATAGCAAAATATCTAAATTATTCACAGACATCCTTACAGATGCATATGACTTTGAAAATAAGTTTTATGTTAAAGATGATTTCGAGTTTTCTAAATTCATCAACGAAAAACAACTTCCACAAAGCTATGTCTTGATAAGCCTAGATGTTGTTTCCTTATTCAGTAACATACCGATAGAATTAGTGTTGAAAAGTATAACTAAAAGATGGAGTAACATAGAAGAACACTGTAATATTTCACAAACAGAATTTTTAGAAATCATTCAATTCATATTCAAATCTAGTTTCTTTTCGTTCGGAGGTAATTGCTACAAACAAATTCTTGGAACAACTATGGGAGCTACCATCTCACCAATCATTGCTTCGTATGTAATGGATGACCTTTTCGAAGAAATATTACCACAATTGACCTTTGAAGTTCCATTTAAAAAAAAAATTGTAGGTGATATTATTTGTGTAATACCAATGGATAAATCCGATGAAATTTTAAGAAAAGTAAGTAACTACAATAAAAATTTACAATTCACAATTGAATTAGAAAAAAAAAAATTTTAAAAATAATTCTAAAAAGGTTCAACCTACATTGAATTACTAAAATAATTAAAAAATCAGGAATATTAAATTCTAGAAATATTTTACTAGATAATTCTTACCCCAAAAAACTTCTTAATAGAATTATTTTCAATACCAACTCTGATAGACAAATTAATAATGATGACACAAATAATCAAAATTCAGAAAATAACAATGAAACGATAATTTATTTTTCAATTCCTAATATAGGAATTCTATCATCAAATATGATTAAATTATTCAAGAATGAAAGTAACATAAAAATCTCACAAAAAAATATCAAGACTATTGGAAATTTAAATACGAGGTTAAAAGATCCCACACCAGATTTGAAGAAATCAAATGTTGTCTACAGCATACCATATAACAACTGTGATTTGAACTATATTGGTACAAGTTCAAGAACTTCAAATAATCGTATTATCTCTCACAGAAGTGATATAAGACTCAACAAGAAGTCAGTCATTGCTCAACATGCTATTGAAACAGGCCATAAAATATCATTCGAGGAAGCACAAGTTTTACATTCAGAAAAAAATTTCTCTAAAAGATTATTTCTTGAAATGATTGAAATTAATAAATCCAATCAAAATATGAACAAAAAAACAGATATCGAAAATCTTAGCAAAATCTACAGTTATCTTTTACAAATGGATCAAAACTGATGATTCTCAAAGAATATAATATAAACATCAACACACCCACTACATATCTTATATTTTTCTGACGATTAATCATAGGTTGTCATTTCAAATCCTTCAATGTCACTCGAAGCGTCAAAGATATAACACCATTCCGAAATTTTTTTACATATTTTACGTTTTTTTTTTAAGTTAATGTTCATTTATCATTCACACAGATTACTGTAAGAACTTCCTTCATTTTAAGAATTTTTTTCACCATAATGTCATTTACATATTTTAGGACCCTGAAGAAGTTTCAAAATTGAAACGAAAGCTCGGTCCATCGTATCAAAGAGTTTTTCATAGTTCAACACTTGTGCTGACTGAAGATCCCCGTTATTCCCCACTGTTCATACCAATTTTCAGTCGTTATTTCTAAATTTATATATATATATATATATATTGATACGAACTCTCCACAACCCTAACAGATGGCTCAAATTGAAAAATAAACAGATGACAGATTTGATACTGATTCCATTAGTGAAAATTGTGAATGGAAAAGTGGAAAGTTCATGCGTCCTGTTGACATGATAAGGATACTTACTAAACCCAGACCAAACCGCTGGACCTAATTTCTTTCTTGTAGAATGGATTCAGTGGGAGTGCTCAACTTGTGGGTTTGATGTGAACGACTGGCAACGTCGACTGGAACTGCTAATTTGACCAGAGCTGTCCCAAAACAATGTGCTTAGTGCTCGTGAAAGCACTCAAAGCACTTTTGTGCTCTTAAGCACTTTGCTCCCGAGCACTTTTTTTAATCAGTGCTTGGTGCTTAGTACTTCGAGCATCTTACGAAGAGAATTAGGACTTAGTAATCCCGAAAAGTGCTCCCGAGCACTTCAGTGCTCCGGAGCTCTTTTCGAAGCACCTAGCCTTCCCTTACCTATGAATCTATAGATGTTTTCGAAACATGTGAACGCAGCCAGCGGCACCCTCAAGTACTACTGAACGATCCAGTTTCCTAATGCATAAGGTAGGTGCGGTGGATATGCCCATGCTGGTAATATGCTCACCCGGTGCAATTTTAAAAAGTTCAGCTTAGTTGCTAATAGAGGGCGGTCAACACTTCAATATTTCGAACTTACAGCACTACGAGCCAAATCTGTGTTTGTTTACTCCAGAGAGGTTGAAGGGAAGACATACGTTTTTGGCGTTATCAATTATGAAAATAAAACGTGATTTAATAGAATGTAAATATTGTGTATGTTTGTTTACAATAACTGTGAGTACAGCATTTTGAAATACGCCTTTTTACCATTGTTTTAGTATACTACTACTTTTAATAAAAAAATCAATAAATCACCGTTAACAACTCTTAAGATGCATTTTCCGTTCCTGTCGTTAATACGCCCATCGTTAAGGCGGGTTAATATGCCCTATGGCAGAGATATTTGGCTTTTTTGTTTTGTTTTTTGAAGAGTTTCCTTTGTTTAAGAATGATTCATATATTTTTAAAATAGGAATTGTTATTATTTTGATAATTACTTCTTTTACTCTCAGTACTCAGTGAAGTCTACCTACCAGTGTAGAGTTTCAAGTTTAATTTGTCAGTTAAATTAGAATTTTGGGTTTGTTCAGTTTGTTGTCATCATTCAATTTGTTTTTCCAAATAAATATACTTTATATATGTTGTTTTGCTCTTGATAAAATTAATCATTGGGCACGTTAGGGTCATGCCATGGGCATATTAACGACAGGGTTGGTAATATGCCAGTAAGACTGATAAAAAAAAATGGTATTAAAAAAATATCGAAGATTCAAACATCCATTACTGTCCAAACATCACTTCTTTGGTTTTAAAGGTACGCTTTTTATAAAAAACCAAATTGAATATTTTGCATTTTTTATTTTTATCAATGATTATGCTGAACACGGGCATATTCACCGCACCTACCTTATTCGAGAGATTGCAGTGTTGATGTAAGCGTTGTTTCCAATGTTTTGCGTTGCGAAGTGAGTTTAGAGCTTAACTATTTTTCTTCTGAAACACACGATGATATTCTATTACAAAATCTTCAGAACAGTTATAGGTCAAAAATTTACATTCTTATGACTCTCTGTGACTGGGACAATTTCAATTGGTTTCACTAAGCTTTTGGCAGAGCTCTAGGTGCGGAACTCTCTGCAGCGCGTACTGGCACATTTTTGGGGGCCGGGAAACTGTTCCCTCGAGGGTCCATACGATTTTTCACGAACATGAAATTTTTTTTCGAAATAATTTCAGAAGTTTTTATTTAATGTACTTTGTTAATGTGTTGAGGGTCTGATTCTATTTATAATTGGTATGTGGGAGTTTTTGGTATCGAAGAACATTATTTTGTTGAAAAAAAATCAGGATATGGCTGACGTGTGTTCTATTATTGACAGTCCGAATCTATACAAAATTGCTATCTGGATGTTTTTGGGGTCGCAGATTATGATTTCATTGTCAAAATTCAAGATGAAGATTCAATATAACGGACGAGATATTATATTGTTTTTTGGGGTCATGAATCATGATTTGACAAAATTCAATAAATTGAGGAGACTGCTTCAAAATATTCGAGATTATATCAATTAAGTTTTCATTTTGAAGTGCACTAGCGTGCGAGTCGTATTTATTCCAGTTTATTCAATGCCACACGCCACACTCATAAATAATATATCATACGGGGCAAAGCATTGCGTTTCCCATAACTTTTTTGTTTCCATTGCTGTTCTGGATTCAATTTGAAGTGATTCACCTAGAAACACGGAAACTTCTTTTTTCATTTGTACCAAATTGTTTATTACAGCAATATCAGCTATATCAGAAAGTAACTAAAGTGCCTAACAGTCTAACCTTCCTGAAAAGTGCTTAGTGCTCGCAAAATCTATTTACTTTCTGAAAGTGCTCAGTAATCGCAAGCATTTCAGAAATAAAAGTGCCCACTGCTCCAGACTTGGGAGCACTTTTCGTCAGTGCTCGGCACAGCTCTGAACATGACTCGATGACTTGTGGCTCTTGAGAATGCACTAACACCCTGCTGGCTTGTCGATGGATTGTTTTTATTCGCACACACTAATCAATTCGGTTCGATTGTACCATGTTGGATCTTGAGTAGACTGTATGATATGGAATGGAATTGCTTCTTTTCTAGTAATAATCTCTACTCGAGCTCGAAATTAGGAATGCTTTATTACTGTGATTTCCTCAAGAAATAAAGCGAACATATCTAGCTTGCAACCCTAGTTGAAACATTCTGCCACCAGCGTATCCGGTCTTTCGTAGAGATAAATAGAGATGAATAAACTACAGTGGCGTAGACTTGTCACAATGGCTTAAACAATGGGAATTCCTAAATTTGACTTTACTATAACAAAGTATTGATATATCAACCCTTATTCATAACATAATCACGAATAAACTAAAAAATAAAAATTCATTATGTGCATTTATCATGCAATTGCATTTTCGATGGAAAGGTTCGTAAGCTCATCCCTTTTGTGACGTCAGACTTGGATATTTTTTTCCCACATTCCACTACTTTGGAGAATTATATTGGAATATGTATAGATCTCAGATGAGTTCTAGCATGAGCTAAGTTTGAAACTGTCGGCTGTTGAAATATTGAAAAAAAAAACACCAATACTGGTAAGCTATATGTCGTTTGATAAAAAAATTTTAGCACATAAACTAAAAGTTGGAATGTATTTCAATAATTCAGTGAATTAATATTCTTTATTTGCTCTGAATGTTTCGATCCAAATGTTGTTCGTTCATTTGTGCTTTTTATCATGATGTTTGACAGAATTTATCTTCCGTCAAATCACTTCATCTTCACAAGTTTCCAATGATATATGATGAAACATAAACGTGTACAATTATTAAAATGGCACATTTTTTTGACAAAATTAAATTTGTATATATTTTCTCCAATTGATTATGTAAAATATTGATTGAAAAAAATTAAATTTACCCACTTTGGAACATTTTATTCATAAGTTTGACAAGCGCGGCGAGTTGAATGCAATGTTTTCGATCAAATTAAAATTTTCAAGATTTCGTGTGTATGGTTGAGAAATATATTGAAGAGGTACTGGATAGAGAATTTCGAGTATATCGGGGATGTTATGGAGTAGAAGCCTCATGAGAGATTTGGAAATCATTGATGAATGCAAAATGCGGACGCTGGAGATGGTAACGGAAAGTTGGGGAATAATCAATTCAGGAGAAGAAAACAATTGAAAGAAGACTTTCGAACGGTTAGGTTTGTTAGGTCAACGAAATTCTATAGTTATCTGAAAGCAAGCATCCCCAATCGCAATCATTACTTCAATGGGTGAACGCGCCCGCCAGAAAAAACTCTCGTTGATAGTTCATAGTACTGCAACGTAGCAGCATATCATGGCTCGCAGGCGCTATATCAATGAACACGAGATATAGTGAGAGATGTGCGGTCCTTCAACTTTTGAAATTTTTCTTCTTCCAAGAGGGATTTGGTGTAAGGAATAATCTGTCCAATACTATGAAAGTGTCTCGTTTTTCCATCAACTTTTTAAATAAACGTATTGGGCAAATATCTTTATCTAGAATATTAGGCGTAATCCATTTGCTGTCACATAATTCATTGTTACCGCCTTGGTTCGTTTTCAAAAATAGAGGATTATACTCGATACGTCCAGTTTTTTTTTTCCATCATTTTCAATTTCAGATACGAAATGAGTGGTTCTGCAGTAACCTGCTCCTCCTATGCGCCAAGCCAATTCAAACGTCAAAATGTGATATTTCTTTTTTTCCGGTTCATTTCCGTCATATAATCTGGCAATTGCAATTTCATCTTTTCGGGCTGTGCTTGAAGGATTTCACTTTCAGCATTACTTGCAGCTCGTGATGAATCAAACTGAACGTCGGTGAAACGATAAAATACAATATTGAATTCGTTATAATATTTACTTCGTAGCATTTTAGCGGTGGTGTTGCAAATTGTTTCAACTACTGCTTCTTTGTAGTCTTCTCCATTACCTTTTCGCATATTGAATGCCCAATCTTGCAATGTTACATTCAATTTCTCTATGGAAGTATCTGGCTCAAATTCACATCTTTTTGCATCGCAAAACAAAGAAAATTGTCGCCTGATTGATGATTGCGTCGCAACTGTAATAGTAGGCACACAGGTATTAACAATTTGATTTATTTCGGCGTTCGTAGACTCACCGAATCGACTCATTGTTAGTGCTTAGAAATTGAATAAGTTGTTGACAAACATTTTGGCAACCAACACCGCGATAATTGAAAAACAAATGGATAAGTGAAAAAACCACTAGTGCATTTGTCGCTGTGAAAGTTGCAACTAACTTTTGCCGCTGTCACAATTGCACTGTGACATATGCGATTTTTTATACATGAGTTGAATTGTCATAATAATAATATATACAAAAAAGAAATTAGGTCCAGCGGTTTGGTCTAGGTTTGGTGAGTATCCTTATCATGTCAACAGGACGCATGAACTTTCCACTTTTTCATTTACAATTATCACTAATGGAATCAGTATCAAATCTGTCATCCGTTTATTTTTCTATTTGAGCCATCTGTTATTATTTTTATATTATATATATATATATATATATATATATATATATGTATTGTTATGTTATGTCAGTTGTAAATTTTAAAAGACTAAAAACCCACAAAAAGAATAATTACTAGATGGTTAATGGTTTCAAGAGTTTGTTTGTGAATAACTTTTGAAATTCTAGGTATATTGTGAGCCAGGTAGAATATGGATAGATAAAAATGTCAAAATACTATAAAACAATCAATTTCATAAATTGTCAAAATTATTATAACTCATAATTGCTCAAAAGACAATAAAAAGTTAAATTTACAAAATTTTCATGAATAAACAGTAATCAACACATTTATAAATTTGAAACATACAGTATATGAAACTGTAGCTAACAAAAAGTAGCCAATGATAGAATAGCAAACGTCTTTATAAAAATAGCCAATCAGGGAATAAATGGTCAGGTGTAAAATTGGAAATTGTGGGAGAGTAGCAATGAGATGGTATCAGAAGCAATTATTTTTTAAATTTGTAAATAATGATAAGAGTGGAAAAATAATTGTATATATAAATTATGCAATATAAAGATAAACAGTGGAAAGTGACAATTTAGTGCACCAATTCAAAAATTCAAATGAGAGAACAAGGAGAAGAAGATGTAGCTAGGCGATAGAAAAACAAAGCTTTATGGAGATCGAAATAAAATTCCAAGCGGATGCCACGCAAAAATTTTACAAAAAGTAAATTGGAATAATCCCATCATTTGGTAAACAAAACCAATATTACCTTAATGATAACATATCCACGGATCCAAATGCTGATTTCCGCATCTAAATAGTTCCTGATTCATGGTATTGCAGTCCTGACAGCGATTGGAGAGAGGAAACATCCTGATTCATGGTATAAGTAGAACAGTTCCAACCAGGTATAAAACTTTAATAGTGCTCTTCCGGTCCTGAACTATTTCACCAATAACGAATTTCACATTCGAAGAACTTTATGTCACTCCATTTTGAACAATAACAGAAAACTTCACTCTCACGAAAAAAGTGAGGTTCTGTTTATCTATCCATGATCTGATTTATTATTTATCCGTGAATATTTGTTTGATTCACCCTAGTATAAGTTATTTCTCGTAGGCCAGGTATTATTAAGTCTTCCTGAATAAAGGAGATAATTGCTTTTTGATATTTTGTTGTTTGTTCTTTCACAATGATCAACAAACATACCTACGACCATTGAATAACTTGACATATCAAGTAGTGGCTAAATTGCTTTGAACTGGCTATCTGAGATGAGGGCGTACCAACTGTGCTAGCTGTGGTGAGAAAAGGAATAACAATTGTCAGCTACAGTGACGTTCGTTGGAAATTATTATTACCACATACAAATTATTATACAGGGCAAAAATATCTATCTATATCATATCAATTTGGTTCACAAAGAATAACCAAAAATAATTAGCAATTTCAATATACAAAAACAATATATATAATATTTCCAATTCATAAAAAATTACAATTCCCCAACGCGGTGCAAAAATTAATAATAATAATAACAAAATTCTTTATTTTCAAAATTATTATTACATTACAATATATATATATATATATATATATAAATATATATTTATATATATATATAAATATATATATATATATATATATATATATGTATGTATATATTGATACGAACTCTCCACAACCCTAACAGATGGCTCAAATTGAAAAATAAACAGATGACAGATTTGATACTGATTCCATTAGTGATAATTATAAATGAAAAAGTGGAAGGTTCATGCGTCCTGTTGACATGATAAGGATACTTACCAAACCCAGACCAAACCGCTGGACCTAATTTCTTTCCTGTATATATTTTTATTATGAAAATTCAACTCATGTATAAAAAATCGCATATGTCACAGTGCAATTGTGACAGCGCAAAAGTTAGCTGCAACTTTCACAGCGACAAATGCACTAGTGGTTTTTTCACTTATTCATTTGTTTTTCAATTATCGCGGTGTTGGTTGCCAAAATGAATAGTTTGACATGTTTGTCAACAACTTATTGAATTTCTAAGCACTAACAACGAGTCGATTCGGTGAGTCTACGAATTCCGAAATTGGTCAAATTGTTAATACCTGTGTGCCTACTAATACAGTTGCGACGCAATCATCAATCTGGCGACAATTTTCTACGTTTTGCGATGCAAAAAGATGTGAATTTGAGCCAGATACTTCCATAGAGAAATTGAATGTAACATTGCAAGATTGGGCATTCAATATGCGAAAAGGTAATGGAGAAGACTACAAAGAAGCGGTAGTTGAAACAATTTGGAACACCACCGCTAAAATGCTACGAAGTAAATATTATAACGAATTCAATATTGTATTTCACCCTTTTACCGACGTTCACCGAGCTGCAAGTAATGCTAAACGTAAAATCCTACAAGCACAACCCGAAAAGATGAAATTGCAATTGCCAGATTATATGACGGAAATGAACCGGAAGAAAAGAAATATCACATTTTGGCGTTTGAATTGGCTTGGCGCGTAGGAGGAGCAGCTTACTGCAAAACCACTCATTTCGTATCTGAAATTGAAAATGACGTATCGAGTATAATCCTCTATTTTCGAAAACGAGCCAAGGCGGTAACAATGAATTATGTGACAGCAAATGGATTACGCCTAGTATTCTAGATAAAGATATTTGCCCAATACGTTTATTTAAAAAGTTGATGGAAAAACGAGACACTTTCATAATATTGGACAGATTATTTCTTACACCAAATCCCTTTTGGAAGAATAAAAATTTCAAAAGTTGGAATGAGAATGTGCCGATTGGACTCAATGAAATTTCCAAATGGACGAAATGCTCAGCACAACGTATTGATATAGATGTCAAACGTGACAAAATTACAAATTACTTAAATCGATCGGCAGCAGTTAGCGAATTAAGTAAAAGCGGAATTGAAGAACAAGCTCCAATAAAAATAACAGGACACAGCAATTCATCATCAATGAAACCATATTCACAAGTTGACAAAGAGTATCATTCGAGCATAATTCAATCAATTCTTTCGGAGAAAAGAAAACTTCAACATCTACTACAGAAACCATTACCTGTGGCACCCGTAACGACATCTCTGTTCCCAGTATGAATTCAAATACCTTCGTTTTTAATAATTGAACATTCAAACTAAATTTTGTTTATTTTGAATTTTCCATGAATAAAGTTTTCATTGATATGTTTCTAAATTTCTTATTCATTAAATTGTCCTGCCGAATTACTCTCGCTGTTTGTATTCATATCAGGTAAATTTTTGTTGTTCAAATTCTAAACTGTTTCCTTCAGCAATTTGACTCGGGAAACTGCCAACCTAAAAACGCTCCACCTTCGGTGTCGCGTTTTTAAGAGTTGGCAGTTTTTCTCGTCTAATTGCTAGGCAACAGTTCCTCATTAAACAACCCGAATTTACCCGATAAAATACAAACCTCTCGTGCAATTATAAGTGAGAATTGTTGTTGTGAGAATTCTTCCAAGTTGTTTTCAATCATCTTTTATCATGAACACTTGTATTTCCTATGTTAATTAAGAGAATCTACCTATTTGAGCGTGAAGTGATCCCAGTTCACGATAATATTGAATACCGTTCACTAAAAATTGCTCAGCATGTTGAAAACTTTTCCATTTTCTATATTTCCGAACAATAAAAGACGCAGATGTGTTTTCGAGAATATTTCGAATATTCCAAAGATCCTCCTCATAGAATCGAATAGCATAGAAAATCGACGAACCCATCAAGATTCAATTCAATTACGAGCGCTCGAAATACGGCAAAAATAAAAAATGTTAGACAAATGCAAATTTGAGTTTGAGTGAGTTTCATGTTAGTCGGTTCATTGGGAGGATTCTACTCAGGACTGCCATTTTGACGTCTCCTTTGAAGGACCGCACATCTCTCACTATATCTCGTGTTCATTGATATAGCGCCTGCGAGCCATGATATGCTGCTACGTTGCAGTACTATGAACTATCAACGAGAGTTTTTTCTGGCAGGCGCGTTCACCCATTGAAGTAATGATTGCGATTGGCGATGCTTGCTTTCAGATAACTATAGAATTTCGTTGACCTAACAAACCTAACCGTTCGAAAGTCTTCTTTCAATTGTTTTCTTCTCTTGAATTGATTATTCCTCAACTTTCCTACCTTATGCATAAGGAAACTAGATCGTTCAGTAGTACTTGAGGGTGCCGCTGGCTGCGTTCACATGTTTCGAAAACATATATAGATTCATATGTGTGGTGCTTCGAAAAGAGCTCCGGAGCACTGGAGTGCTCGAGAGCACTTTTCGGGATTACTAAGCCCTAAGTCTCTTCGTAAGATGCTCGAAGTACTAAGCACCAAGCACTGATTAAAAAAAGTGCTCGGGAGCACGTGCTTAAGAGCACAAAAGTGCTTTGAGTGCTTTCACGAGCACTAAGCACATTGTTTTGGGACAGCTCTGGTCAAATTAGCACTTTCAGTCGACGTTGCCAGACGTTCACATCAAACCCACGAGTTGAGCACTCCCACTAAATCCATTCTATTTGTTGAAATCCTTGACCAAATTCCTACTTATTCAAGTGAATACAATTCAGCACGAGTGCGATGCCCACCAATGAGTTAACCGATTTGAAATTTGACCGCGGTCAAACAAAGGGGAAATTGACAAGGAAAAAACATTATTTCGATTCTAAAGAACTTAATTTGCGATTACGAAGGTTAGAACCCATTTTTGATGAGTTTTCGGACAATCAAACAAGAATTGAACGTTTAGATTTGGAATTATCGGGCCAGAGTCGAACAATCGTGAAGAATTCGAAAATTTGAGATCTTCACTAGAAGGGGCTGCTAGCAAAATAATCGAAGCAATCGAAGCATCAGCAGCTGATTATCAAATCTCGTGGCAATTACTCCTCGATCGTTTTGAAAATGAGCGGTTGATAATCTACAACCATGTAAAAACTATGTTCGACCAAATTCCGCCAGTAGAAGGACTCAACTGACAATGTAAATAAGCATCTTAGGCCATTGAAAACTTTGGGCAACCGATTGGTGAGTGGGATATCTAATAACGAGTAAATTAGATCCAGTGACTTCGAGAGAATGGGAGTCCTGTGAATTACCCCACGAACTTTCGACTTATGGCGATATAATAGACTTTTTGAAAAAGTGGTGTGAATTACTAGAAGAATTGTCAATAAACAGGAGAAATTCGAGAAAAAACAAGTAAATTTTCAAATTACGAGTCCAAAAGTTATCAGTCAAGCAAATGCAGTTGTGAACACAACATAAATTGGCTGTTATTTTTGAAAGAAGGCTCATACAATATATATGTACAATACATTTCTCAATTTGAGTACATCGGCTAGATGTTCAGAAACACAGAAACTCATGTTATGTTTTTATTATTTGAGGCCCAACCATCGAGCCGTAGAATGCAAGCTATCAAAATGTCGAAAATGTAGGAAGGCACATGACACCTTACTACATTTAGACAATAATGATACCGAACAAAACTCCGTTCAAGTGGAAAATATCGCACAATCGGATACGGGTGTAGTTAGTCAAGTTGGAAGCACAACTAGTGGTATAGTTCTCCCAATAACAATTGCAGAAGCATAAAAAAGACTTGCCACGAAATCCTGTGGGCAGCAGTGGCGGAGATAAATAATTTTATTTGGATATTTTGAAATTCTAAAAATACTTCATAAATAATGAAAAATGAAAAAATAAAATAAAGACAAGCTTTAATTTATACAAATACATTGAGAAAGAAAGATAATTTCTTTCATTGTTTGATGTAGGTTATTATTTTATTCTAAAACGTATTTCGATCGGCACACACCAAGACCATAGACGCTACTTGTTTTTTATCTTTCAGAGCTATTAAAACACAAATATAACGCGTGATTTATGACTTCCCGTCGTATAGACACACCTGCCAGCATTAATGTCCGACTCGATTGGCCCAGACGAATCGGTTGTAGAACAGACAGCCGTCACTCAAGTCCACGTTGACTATCGGCTCTTTTGATCTACTGTTTGCCGACGGCGAATGTTTACGAGTAGTACAGATTATTTTTCGTTCCGATTCTTGGCATATACGCTCGTGTTAGCGAGTTTTCATTTGCTCCCTATAGAAACAGCTTCTGCAATTGATATTGGATGGACTATTAAGTCGCGCAAGCTCTGCTCCAAAAACCCCTGTAGTACAAATAATGGGCGGCAATGGTTTATGTCAAGATTCCCGAGTATCTTTCGATAGCAGTGCACAAAATTATTTTGTGTCCCAGGCGTTTTGCGGGAAATTAAATTTACAATTGACAAAAACTAATTTCTCAATTTTAGGAGTAGGACAAGTCCGGACGAGCGTCAACTTCATCAAAAAAACAAAGCTTTATTTGCAATATAAAAGAGTTATGGCCGAATATGAATCGTTAGGTCACATGACTGAAATTGAGGAAGGTCAGTGGCACGACAGAAACAACTATAATTAAACGCACCATGCTGTAGTGAAAAATAAAAGTATAACAACTAAGGTTCGACTAGTTTCCGATGCCTCAATGAAAACTGATCAAGATGTATCCCTAAATGATGTACAATATAGCGGTCCAGTTATTCAAAACGACTTATTTTCAATTATTTCAAGATTTCGCAAACACCAATTTGTGATGACTTCAGACATTGCCAAAATGCACAGAATGATTCTAGTTCAGGGAGATCAACGATGCTTCCAATGTCTTTTTTGGAGGTCGGAACCCTCCAGTGATTGATTTGTTGAAAATATGAACAGGATATTCATAAAATCAGAAGTGGAATCATCTGCGACTGATATAGTTCAATGTCCAGCGTGGCTTTAGCCGGGGAAGTATTTGTTTTCTGTTAGAACTTCACAAAAAATAACTTCATTTTCATCGTGGATTTTTCAATTCACAGAAAAATATTTCCATTCAATATTCAATGGAGAATGTTCCGCTCCAGTGATCTTTAATGCTATGAAATGAATCGTTTAGTTTTTGGTACCGCTTCAGCACCTTACCTTGCTCAAAGATGTTTATTTCAGTTGGGGATTGATTCCAAAACAACTCATCTCGTTGCAAGCAATATAATTAAAAATGATTTCTATGTTGATGACTGCTCAACAGGTAGTGACGATAAAATCAGTTTCCTACAAATGCAGGAGAACTGTCTGAAATTATTTCCAACGGTGGCTTCGAGCTGCTCAAGTGGCTGTCAAACAGACAGGAATTAGACCAACAATTTCAAGTAAATGAGAATCTAGAATCATGCATATTGAACATTGGTGACAATGAGGCCAATAAAACTTCAGGCGTTATGTGGAATGCCAATCACTACGCGATTCAATCTTCCATTGCCGATTTGAATAATGGAAAACTATAGTTCAGAGAACAATTTTATCGCTTATATGCCAGGTTTTCGATCCACTGGGTTTGGTAGGACCGATCATGATCGTTGCCAAGTTATTCATCAGAACTTTATGGCAATAAAAAGTAGGATGAGATGTAAGTTTGACTCGAAGCTTACAAACCTTAGTGGATTGAATTTCGCAATAGCTCAGAGCGCCTCAATTTAG
This sequence comes from Gonioctena quinquepunctata, assembly GCA_018342105.1. NCBI lineage: Eukaryota > Metazoa > Arthropoda > Insecta > Coleoptera > Chrysomelidae > Gonioctena > Gonioctena quinquepunctata. Next base: position 161,356 of record JAFIRS010002529.1, read on the forward strand.
TTAAAATACCCAGACACGTAATTTCACCAAATTACATTACAATTGAATGTCATGGTTAAGCTGAAGCAAGCAGAGAAACATATGGAGCTTGCATATATATAATATGCCAAAACAACCTTGGAAGACATACATCTAGGCTATTGTGTGCAAAGTCCAAAGTGGCACATGTGAGACGAATATTTTGCCACGTTTGGAGTTGTGTAGCGCACTATTAGTGGCTCGATTATTACAAAGGGTTACGAATTCTATGCAAATCAAGTAAGATCAAACATATCTCTGGTCAGACTCTTCAATCACACTAGCATGGATACGAGGTTGTCCAAGCAAATGGAAAACTCTCATTGTCAGCAGGGTTACCGAGGTACAGAGTTTAACAGATTCAAATGATTGGTATCATATAAGGTCGGAACATAACCCAGCGGATTTGATTTCGAGAGGTATGAGCACTTTAGATTTGATAGAGTCTGGATTTTGGTGGACAAGGCCAAGTAGCTTCACAGAGAAAGTAATTTTTTGTTACTGAATCCATTCATGGACGATAAGCCATTATTGCGAGTTGGCGGTAGGATCCAATGATCAGAGGAAGCATATGAAAGAAAAACATTCAATAATTTTACCACTATAACACAAATTAACGAGATTAATTTCCACTCATGAACATCAACGACTACTCCATTGTGGTCCTACGATGTAACTTCTTTCCATTAGGGAACGTTTTTGGCCTTCAATTGTTTATGAATTCATCACTTGTTTTAGACTTGAACCACAATCGGAACCATATTCGATGGGTAATTTACCAGAAAGTAGGGTGAACCAATATCTACCTATCCGCAACACGGATATAGATCATGCTGGACGCTCAACAAGAGGAGAAAATTTTTGAATGCTGTGAATAGATCGACTGGCAGAAGAGGAAAACCATCAGATCTCTATTCGGCTCATGCAAAAATTTTTGTAGGCGCATGCGCAGAATTATCGCGGTTCTTTGACTCCGAAGCTGATGAAATAAGTGATTACTTATCAGCTGACAATATAGTGTGGCACTTCATCCCAGCCTATTCTCCAATTTTTAAGGTATGTGAAAAACTGGCATGAAAAGTGCTAAATAACACTTTTTTGGGAACGCCCATTTACATTTTGAGGGGTTTCAGTACCGTGTTAGTGCAGGTTGAATATGTTTTGAATTCCAGACCCATGTGTCCATCAACCTCACTTCCTGATCAATTAACCCCTCTTACCCCTGCTAATATTTGGGTGGGGAAGACTTTATCGGCAATAACAGTGATTCTCATTTCCCGAAAAATATGTTGAATCATCACCGGAGGTAACAAAATATTGTACAACAATGTTGGACTTGATGCCACCGGAAGTATTTTTCGGAATTACAGTCTAGAGTGGAATGGAAGTAAAACGCACCAAACCTCATCAAGGAAGGCCCATTGTCATAGTCAAGGAAAATAATGCACCTCCATTGAATTGGCATATGGGCGGGTTCTGCAACTACATCTAGGAGAAGACGGAATTGTACGAGTCGTCAACGGCAGTGTTATGAAACGTGCTGTGACAAGACTCTGTGTATTTCAATTTGAGAAAGAGAAGACTGGAAAGCAAGTTTCATAAACATTTCATTTTCCAAATTTAGTTATTGTTCATATTTGTTTCATTGTAGAATATTTTGAGTACGTTGAAGATGAAACATACGTACATGTTCCAAGGCGGTCGGCATGTTTACGCCATTGTGACAAGTCTACGCCACTTTAGTTTGTTTATCTCTATGAAAGACAGTTACCAGATGTGCTGGTGTGCAACAGGCAGAATGTTTCGACTAGGGTTGCAAGCTAGACATGTTCGCTTCAGTTCTTGTGAAAATCACAGTCATAAACTATTTTCAATTTCGAGTTCGAGTAGTGCTTATTACTAGGAAAGAAGCAATTCCATTCCATATCATACAGTCCACTCAAGATCCAACACCCCTTATATTTTGGGATATGTAAAGATTATAACATATTGATGCTTATTTGAAAGAAATGAGATTGTTTTGTTTTATTCTGTCTGTTAAATATTTCGTTTTATTTTCAGAATTCTAGCTAAGAATGACTTCAGAATACGTTTCACAGTTTTCTAGCATTAACAATTACCTGAAAAATTACAATAAAATGATCAAAAAAGAAGAGAATATATTGGAATACAACCATTGCAAAACAATGCAATTTGATGCTGATTTGATGATTATCCAAGGAGAACTACATGCTAGCATGAAAAATTAAACACGTAGGTTTCAGGTAATTTTCGGAGTTCACTTTTTTATCATGTTAATATTGTAGATCACTATGAGTGAATCAGCTGATATTACCTCTGCCAATTGTTCTTGCCCCAGGGAGATAAAATGACACCACATTGCCACACTGGCTCCGTCTTAACTATACATTATATCTAGTACACATGAAAAGTGTACTTGGAATGATTCAAAACCAAAAAGAAGTGCCCATAAAAGTGGCTGAATTACAACGAAACAATGACATAACCTCAACTATCTTAAATGAGCCATAAATATATTATAACCCTCATTTCTCTATAAAATATGATGAGAAATCCTAGATTTGGCCTCACTATGATGAAATAATAATATTTTCACCCTTATTTATAACACAATCACAAACAAAAAAACATAAATTCCTTATGGACATTTGCGTTTTCGAAGGAAAGGTTCGTAAGCTCCGCCCATCGTGTCTGACGTCACGACTTAGGTAGTCCATTGTAAAAGTGACTTTTGGATGAGCTATCATTCAACCTATATTACAATTGAAAAAAGTTATGTCGTTACCAATAATAACATAAATTGGAAACGTATCTCTGTTTAAGAATTTTTCCAGAACGTTTGTTCGATTGGATAATTGAATTAACTGCACACCCAGACGCCAAAGAATGGCATGGCCCTTATCGTTTCTCGATCTTCGTGGAATTTCCGATGTTGAAATTCGTCATAAGTTATTGGCACGTCACAATGGATGATGAAGTACAACTCATAGCTGTTTCTAATTTTCCCACTTTCTCCTAATGAAATGAATGACTAGTGATAAAATTATTTTGATGTACTCATTTCAAACTTGATCGTCACTTCACTCAATTATTCCCACGTTCCGAAGATGATATCACTTCAATTGGTTGTAATACTATGTCTTACATTGATCAAAATCAACGATGGTGCCAGAATTCTCGGCATATTCTTCGTACCATCAATAAGCCATCAAATCGCCTATCAGCCTATATGGAAGGAACTGTCTCAGAGGGGGCACAATGTCACTGTGATCTCAACAGACATCCTAGCTGACCCAAGTCTGACCAACCTGACCGAAATCGACGTGAGTTTTGTATATAAGACACTGGAGGAATCCGATGTACAGGGGAACATGGGCAAGGAAAATTCAGTGTTCAGAAATTTCTTATTCCTTCATGGATTATTTTCGAAAATTTTGCAGCAGCAAATAGAATATGAAGAAGTACAGAAATTGATAAAGGGTGAAGATGAATTTGATTTGCTTCTTGTTGAGTGTCTTCACCCCCTGGTGTTTAGTTTTGGAGCTAGATTCAAAGCACCCATTGTAGGTGAGTTGTTTTTCGTATGTTGTGTTGAAAACTTATGAAAAAACAAAGGAGGGAAGTATCGATGAGGTATGAGTATGATAAAATCCGAAAATATTGAGTGGATAGTATAGTTATAAATTGAGACCGGTTTTCAATTGGATGTTCCCTAATCCCAATGAAAACTTTTCACAAAGTTTAACGACATTACTTTTTTTTCAATTTGCATAAGGAAAAACTCCTTCTGAAGATCATTAAACAACCATATTTTTTCTATTTCGATGTCTTTCATGGGTGTAATGGAATGAATAAAATTACAAATCTCTGTTACACTCAAAGATCAGTGTATCAGCTATTGGCGGGTAGTGGACACCATTGCGAGCTTGGCCGAGGTCAATTTCAAATCCCTGTATCAAATAGACTCGACAAACATTATGACTTTCATATATCTAACCTTACGTATATAGGACAATCAAAAGGGATTTTTTCGTGACAAAAATAGTACCTGGAAACCGACCATGCCATCATACGTGCCATCCATGTTATGTTTTCTACTCGGAACCACGCGGAAAAGTATATATATATATATATATATATATATATATATATATATATATATATTATATATTTATAAATATATATATATATATATATATATATATATATATATATATATATATATATATATATATATATATAATATATATATATATATATATATAACCAAAATTGGTATGTGCGGTTTTTCGTGGTCGGTTTTTCTCCGTTATTGAATCCGATCGAGTCATGAAAGGACTCATTTCCTTTGCTTTTTGATTCTTTACGATTGGCCTACCAGGAGCATCGAAATTTCTTCATTAGTCATCTTTTGCTCTTAAATGTTTATAACAAATTAAGCAATGATATTTGCGAGTAGAAAAGATAACAGGATAATACAACGGACCGTCTTTCGTATCATGGAATAGTCGGTTTCCTGTTACTATTTTTGTCACAGAATCAGTCGTTCTCTGCTCTATTGATTGGCCTTATAGTGTTTCCTTCGAATATGCAGACTTTCCAGATGCATTCTAAGTTACTAACAAATTCACTTCGAGGCAATATTATTACTATTATTTCATTATTTATCCAGAATGATATGACAGACTGAATTTTGAAGATCCATAAAAATTAAATTTAAAATCATCATTCGATCATTTAGATACAAACATACAATACATACCGTGCCCTTGGACCGCGTTTATCTTTTTCTACAGACTCATCGTGGTTATCTTGTTTACATTATAGTATCCTTGCATAATATCCACTAATCTGATGACTGGAATAAATGAAAACAAACAACTACATTATATAATTTTGTGCCGAAATAAGCTCTCCTCTAGCTAACCTTATACAGGGTGATTCAAAAGAACTTTGACAAACTTCAGGAGGTTAATCCTCACAATATTCCAATATGAATTGTCCAATTGAATAAATGTCCGGAAACGCTTCATTTCCAAGATAGAGGGTGTTAAAGTTTTATTTTTATTTTCGTTTTTTTTATAACTTTCGAAATACTGACCTCAATCAAACGAAAATTGGTATTGAGAGGTTCTTTGAGGTGTCGAATTCGAACCTGATGTTATTATTGCTCTTACTCGAAAGGGGCACAACCTACTCTTCTTTTTATTTTTTGAAGATCCATAACTTTTTTAAGCGTACTTCTAGCACATTCTTTACTGAGGAAATCAATTTTTCTATCATATTTACGTAAAAAAGCTACCCCTGTTATAAGTCGTTATGAGCAACCGTTTACTAGATATTTGGACTTGAAAATTTCTAAGTCGATTATTTTTTGATAATCGATGCGTTTTGAAGTTATTACCATTATTTTGCATTTTTCACAAGAATGCTTAGGAAATGAATTTGACGATGAAGTATTTTGAGTTTTTTGTAGGGGGCGCCACCTATTCTATTTATTTTTAGTCGTTTGAAATAGTTATTTTTGTATCAAGGGTGCATAATCTGTATATGTTTTAATGAAATTTGCAAGAAATATCAACATTTTATTTAAGAAATTTTGAATATGTAGAATGAAATGGAATAAAAGAAACTAAATTTTATCTAGATAAATTGTTCAAAGTGTACACCTTCAGTGAAGATACAGGCATTCAGTCTTCTAGTAAAAAATTATTGGTGTATTGCTTATTGTTTCACAGGCTCTACTATTCGGTTTCTCAGATCTTCCTCGTTCGCTACTGGAATTTTATAAACTAGTGACTTCAGATGTCCCCAAAAATATAAATCTTGCAGGTTTAGGCAGTGTTAAGGAATTCCCTGGCTACATAAACCACATGCGGATGCGAATTTCTGATGGTACATTCTGGAGTAGTCCCGGCAATTCATTTTCTAAAAAGTCTCTGTAAGTTGCGCCATTCAGTCAGAACGAAAGAAAGAAAGGACCTATCAAGTAATAATCAATTATTGCCGCCCATACATTCACACAAAATTGATACTGATGAAGTCTTTCACTAATTGCGTGCGGATTTTCCAGAGCCCAAAAATGGTTGTTATGGAAGTTTGTGATAGCATTTCGGGAAAAGTTTGCCCCGTCCGTGAAGAGCACATATCTTGAAAATTGGGGATTTCCAGCCAATTGTCTCAAAAACCACTGACACATGGTTATGCGTTGGGGAAAGTCTTTTGGCAAAAGAGCTTGTACCCTTTGAATATGGTATGGATAAAATTGTTGATCGTGGATAATTCTCCAAACTGTCGGCTGACTAGAATTGAGAGCTTCAGCAATTATTCTTGTACTTGTTTCTGGATTCTCCTCGAGAGCGTTCAAAACACCTTTTTCCAATTCTGGGGTTCGGACTGCTCGTGGTCCTCCAATAATTCTGCTAAACGACGGTGGAGACTGGTGAATGTTGGAGCTGAAGGCAGTACTCGATTAGGAAATCGCTCCTGGTAACTGAGTCTTGCTTCGCGCGCATTGCCATCCGCAAGGCCATAAACGAGATGGATATCGGCTAAATAAGCATTATTGTTTGAATAATCAATTTTTTTCAAAATTTGTGTTTCAAAACTTACAGAAACATCAACAAAACAACAAAACGTTTAACTGTCACATAATTTGTAATTACCAAAACTACTTACTCAAACGTCAAATTCATTCCCCAAGCATTCTTGTGAAGAATGCAAAATAATGGTAATGACTTCAACACGCATCGATTATTAAGAATGTTATGTTCTTCATTGGCGCGCATACGGGTAATTATATCAATTTCTTTTATGGAAAAATGGTACACCACTGAAATATTTCAAATTGAAAATCAATTCTGAATTCCTTGTTCAATTTGTGACAAAAAAACTCTCCTATCTTTTTTTTATGGGGCGCCGTTTTTATGCAGAGAAAAACATCTCAACGCGTATTTTTTATTTTTTTTTATATATTATCAAGAACTTTCCAATACAATAACGTTGAACCAGAACAATAACAGAAAATAACAGTACTAAATAAATAGGCGCAAAGCTACAACAAATGTTCAAAATGACAAATTTAACTCTTCGCCTCATTGATTGTCGTATTCGCGCAAATATTCCTGTTGTATTTCTTATTGTCTCACAGCCGGCTATAATTCGATTCCTCAGGTCTTCAACATTTTTGACAGGAGTGGAATAAACTAATGACTCAAGAAAACCCCAAATGCAAAAATCTGGAGGATTTCAATCCGTAGATCGAGCAAGCCAAAATCCCGTACCTCCCCTACCTATCCAACGATTGGGATATACTGTATAAGTGATAACGTACAGTAATGCTAAAATGGACAGGTACACCATCATGCATGAACCAGAAGTGTTGTCTCAGCTGTAGAGAAATTTCTTCAAGAAGAACAGGTAACTCTTCCTGGAGGAAATGGAGGTGAGAATCACCTGTTAGTCGTTGTAGAAGGAAATATAGACCGATTAAATGATCATCAAATACTCCATGCCATACATTTACTGGAAACTGATGCTGAAAATGAGCTCCAAAGATTCCATGTGGATTTTCCTCAGCCCAGAAGTGATTGTTATGGAAATTTCGTATACACTGTCGTCCAAAATTAGCCTCGTCAGTAAACAAATCGCTATTGAAAAAATTAGGAATTTGAGCGATTTGAGGAAGAATCCAATGGCAGGAAACTATCCACGGAAAAAAGTCTCTAGGTAGTAGAGCTTGCACACGATGAATATGAAACGGATACAATTGCTGTTCTTTAAGAATTTCAAATACGGTGAAGTGGTTTACATTCAGTATGTTGGCAATTTTTCGAGTACTTGTTTCAGGGCGGTCGCAATAAACTCGAGAACTTCTTCTTCTAGTTGTACAGTTCGTACTTTTCGAGGGAGCCCGCAGTCAGCCGTTTGTTCCTTAAATGTACCATTTTCGCGCAAACATTGGTCAAGACGAGCAAATATTGTGTAATGTAGTATCCTACGTCCTGGATACAACTCGGCGTACAATCGTCGAGCTTGCCGACCATTTCAATTACTTCGACCATAGACAAAATGCATGTCTGACAATTCCGAATTCGTATAATTTTCCATTCTTTTCGATAAAAGAAAAATTAATTACTTATTATCATTAATGTTATACCAAACTAAAAGCTTAAAAATGAAAAAGCGCCAATTTGACATTTCGTTGAAATATTCGTATTTAACAGAATGTTGACAGTAGCCTACTAGCATCGCTACTAGATAATGTATTAAAGTAATGACAAATACGCGTTAAGAGGTTTTATTTTTTTGCATGAAAACGGCGCCCAATACAAAAAAGGCAAGAGAGATTTTTTGTCACAAATTGAACGAGGAATTCAAAAATGATTTTCAATTTAAAATTATTCAGTGGCGTACCATTTTTGTCTTCGAAAAATTGAGATCATTACCCGTATGCGCGCCAATAATCAACATAAAATGTTTAATTGCATGTCAAAAAATGCGCAATAAATACTCCTCAAAACTCACCAAATTTCATTTGCATATTTCGACCGGTTTCAGAGCACTAAATTAATAGTCAGTTTTTAAGAAAAATTTTAACACCCCGTATCTCGGAAAACGATGCATTTGCGGACGAAAGTTATATGGCAAACTGTCATTATTTTTTCATGCAGAATCACCCTCTGATGTTCGTCGCACTTATTCACTAACACCCTGTATATACAGTGCGGTCCATTATTGAATTCATTTTGAGCGTTTCTCTGTATTTGTTCAAAAAACACGAAACAGGTCGATTTCTATTATTAATTTGACAATTTACAGTATGAAAATATTACCCCCTTCTCGCACCCCCTCTGAATTATGAGCTTCTCCTCAGAAATTTAGAATTTGAAGAGGGGTCGTGTCGCACCTTGTTCAGAATGGATTTTCATTCCCTGTTCAGAAATATTAGGTTTTTCAAATTTGGTGCATTCAAAACTGATAACATTTATTTTGAAAATGCAAAAATGTTATACTTTACGTAGAATGAAAGGAATAATGTCTCATAATGTTCAGACAACATTTTTCAATTTATTTTACCGTTGAATGAAATGTTCGAAATGACCACCATTCACTTCTTGACAATAAGCAAGTCCATCTTGGAATTCTCGTACAACATTTTGTAGGATCTCAGGGGTTATGTTGTTAATTTCTTCCGTTATCCTTACTCTTAAATCTGCAATATTGTCTGGTCTATTGAAATATACTTTCGATTTCAAATAACCCTATGAGAAGTAATCGAGAGGAGTCAAATCGGGCGATATAGGCGGCCATTCAATCGTTCCACCTATTGGGAAGAACTTCGTTCAAATGATATCTAACAATACGCTTGTAATGCGGTGGGACTCCGTCATGGTACCAGATTGATATATCTATTGCAAGTGGATCATTAGCATAAAAAAAGTATTTTCAATGTGGGCTGTGAAAAATTCATGAAAAATCACCATTAACTGTACCTTCAAAAAAAATGAGGGCCAATAATTTTGTTGTTGATGATACCAGCCCAAACGTTAACTTTTTTAGAATATTGTGGGTGAGCCTCACACATCTAATGAGGATTTTATCTGCTCCAATATCTACAGTTTTGTCTGTTAACCGTTCCATTTAAATAAAAAGTATACTCAACCGAAAATTTTTGTTTATGAACTTCAAATCTGCTTTCATTCTGTCCATCATCAGTTCACAGAATTGTTGCCTTCTATCAGGATCATCCTCATTTAACTCCTGAACCAACTGAACTCTAGAATAATGGTATTTTTCCTCATGTAAAGTTCTCAATATCAATGATTAACTTACATCATTGTCGGCGGCAAGTTGTCTATTTGTCATATGCGGATTTTCCTCAATCGCTAACTGTACATCTTACTTTTTTTCCTCATCCAATTGAGCATTTCGACGTGGTTTTTGAATAGTTTTTACATGTCCAGTTTAACGAAATTTTGTTTCTATTTTGCTAATTTTAGAATGTGAGACGTGTTGACCAGGGTATTTATTATTGAACATTTCACAAACTTCCTTTCGAGTTTTTGTTGTATTACCGCATCCAATCATAATTAAAATGTCTATACTTTGAATTTCGGATAAATGAGCCATAGTTGAATCAAATACACACACTAATTTTTTTCAATATGCTGACGTGAGTCATAAACTTATAAATATCAAAGTAACAGTAGTCTACTAGATTGACATTACATTATTTATGTAGATTTTGTGAATAATTTGTTGGTGTCTTGAACGACTTTTTCCTAACGTTTAGCAAAACAGATAAGAAAATACCTGATCACTTCTTATGTGGTCTTTTGTAATAGAAAGTATATTTGTATAGACCAGATAGTAGTGCAGATTTAAGAGTAAGGATAACGGAAGAAATTAACAACATAACTCCTGAGGTCCTACAAAATGTTTTACGGGAATTCCAAGATCAACTTGCTTATAGTCAAGAGGTGAATAGTGGTCATTTCGAACATTTAATTCAATTGTAAAATGAATCGAAAAATACTTCCTAAACATTATGTGACATTATTTCCTTCATTCTAAGTGAAGTGACAAATTTTTACATTTTCAAAATAAATTTTGTCAGTTATGATTGCTTCAACTTTGAAAAACAAATATTGCTGAACAGAGCATGAAAATCCCTTTCGAACAAGGTACCACACGATTCCCGTTCTCATTCGAAATTTTTGAAGAGGTACTCATAATTCAGAGGGGTGCAAGAACGAAGTAATATTTTCATACTGTAAATTGTCAAATTGCAAGTAGAAATCGACTTGTATCAGGTCTTTTCAAACAAATACATAATAACGCTAAAAATTGATTTATTCCATTCCTATGGACCTATGGACCCATATATATATATATATATATATATATATATATATATATATATATATACTTCTCATATTGCTTCTCAGAAGTCCTCTCCCCCCCCTCTTATTTTTGGAACGATTATACATCAATTACTTCAGAATCATCCTGAAATCAGCTCAACAAGACTTCGGCTTCCTGTTCCTTATGAAAGTTCGCATAACAACGTCTCACTATTTATAAAGTTTGGATTCAACCCCCTCTAGAATACTCTTCGCATGTGTGAGAGGGTCGGCACTCAAGCATACACTGGAGTTGTTGGTTTTCATTCAGAAATGATCCATCCGTTTGGTTGATGATGGTTTATTGACTAACTCTCCAACTCTACAAGATCTCAGAAAGGAGTGTGATACTTTCATGGCAGATGGTTACATCTGTTATTATTCCAGCAGTTTCTGTCTGACGAACTCGACCGACTCAGTCAATCCATCCACAACCCAGATTTCAAGCTAAATACTTACCGAAACCCTTTTCATTGGCACCTGTATTCGCTTAACTCTCAACCTATAGCGCATGCGCTAATTAGGAGGTGGAATATATAACATACAGTGCTTCTCAGAAGTCCCCTCCCCCCCTCTTATTTTTGGAACGATTATACATGAACAAGTGAAATTTGGAAACTGAATATTAAAGGTTGTAAACTTCCCTACTAGGGATGATAGATGACGAAATCGTCAAAGATGACGTCACAAGGCCATTGTGACAGATTATTTCAACTGGAACCCTACGGCATGCGACACCTCTTTCATAAGGTATCGAAAAAACCTATTCAATGATACTTATTTCGTTTGAGTTTATGGAGTTTTGATGGCTCATTAGTAAACATCAAAATTTTAATTCGATTCAGTATGATATTAATTACAGATTTTAGAATCAGTATCTACTCAAAGAAATTGCTCGACGTGACCTCCATCTACTTCCTGACAGTGAAATATCCTATTTTTAAACTCTTCTCGTACTTTTGCAAATGTGTCTGCGGAAACAGCCTCACATTCTGCAACAATACGTTGTTTTAAAACGTCAATATTGTCAGGTTCAGTGGCGTAAACCTTCGATTCAAGGTACCCCCACAGAAAAAAAATCGGAAGGAGTGAGGTCCGGTGATCGAGCTGGCCATTCCGTTGAACCTCGTCGTCCAATCCATCTACCACGATACTCCTCAGCCAAATACCGTCTTACTGCACCATAATAGTGTGGAGCAGCACCATCCTGTTGGAATGTTATTTCCAAATTGCCGAATTTATCTGGATTATTTTCCAAAATTTCAAGGATTAACGGTTCTATTGCGTTTTGCAACAGCTCCAGATAAACCTCACCAGATAAATAGGTATTTAAAAAAAGAGGACCAACGATGTGGTTTCCCAGGATACCTGCCCAAACATTCACCTTCTGGGAAAAATGGATATGTGTTTCACGAAACAGGTGAGGATTTGCGTCACTCCAATACCTCACATTCTGTGTATTTACATTTCCATTTAGATAGAAAGTACTTTCGTCACTAAAACAAATTGTTCTAGCATAGTCTGGCTGTTGGTTGATTTCAATTTCCATATTTTCACAGAATTCTAGTCTCGGTCTGGGTCGTCGTCTGAGAGTTGATGAACCATTTTTAAATTGTATGGATGAAATTTGTTTTTTTTTCAACACCCTGTGTACTGTACTACTTTGACTGACTCCACAGGTAGATGCAACGTGAGTTGTTGAAGAAGTAGGATTAACTATTACTTCTACCAGTATATACATTTTTTTCTCATCAGAAATTTGTGGTCTGCCAGATCGTTTCGCATCATTAATACTACCCGTTGTTTCAAACTTACGAAGAAACTCCCTCCAATAAGTCCTCGAAACGGGGCGATCAGGAAACCTCTCATTAAAAATGCGTTCTGCTGCATGAATATTTTGTCCAGTTTCACCAAGAATTAGGATCGCTGCTACACTACCACCTAAAGCACGTACCATTTCGCTTCTTGAAGCACTCAAACGTTTGGCTCACAACAGTATAACAAATTATCAAAATGTACAGAAATATTAAAAAAACCAAGAGCTGCTAAAACAGTTGAACGTTCGATCAACAATACACAAATTGTTGAATTTACAAAAACTTAGACAATTACAAAAACGTCGAATTAGGGAGACTAACAAAAACGTCAGCTCATTTGACAACTATCCAGAGGCTGATCTTGAATTTGGGTTTTTAGTATTACCTGATTTAATTCATCACAGCTTTGCGTATTTCAAAAGTGAGTTGCCAAAACTGCCATAAACACAAACAAAATTAGTATCATTGAATAGGTGTTTTCGATACCTTTTAAAAGAAGTGTCGCTTGCCGTAAGGTTCCATTCAAAATTATTGGTCACACTGGCCTTGTGACGTCATCTTTGACAATATTGTCATCTATCATCACTAGTAGGAGAGTTTACAACCTTCAATATTCAGTTTCCAAATTTCACTTGTTCATGTATAATCGTTCCAAAAATAAGAGGGGGGGAAAGGACTTTTGAGAAGCACTGTTCTGACAACCATAGTGAATCCCTATGAACCCTGAGATGAACCATAATTTCCAATGTTCATTCATATCGACTTGCAGAAGTTTCTGTTTATTCGCAACTTCTATGCTTTCATATATGTTCCCCGTTTTTCCTTTCGTTATCGAGAAGGGATCAGCGGCAGAAACTACTTTTGTTTAAGATAAACATCCTGTACCGAGTCAAACATTATTTGAGCCAATACGAAAAAACAGTTGCTTACCACATAAATAGCACTGAACGATTTTCAAATTGGTCAATACCACAAAATTGTATATGTTTGTGAAAAACCAAATCTTCTGAAGATGTAAGGAATGACGTTCCTCATGTGTTACTTCTACTCTCTTATTTATATAATGAAAATAAATCTCGATTCTTCGTAGGCGCAAAACGTGAGAACGGGTGGAACGATTTTCCTCTTTTTTCAATGGTAATAATAGCCCGAGGATGGTTGAAACAAAAAACAAACAAGAATTGCCTGGAAATTGGAAAATTCTGGTATATAATGGGATAACTGGACAATGGGATAACTGGAATACGGAATAACGAAGAAAACCGGAAAACGGGATAATGAGAAAACGGATAACTCAATAAAAGAATTACGAGATAAAGGGAAAACAGGATAACAAAATAACTGGAAGCGAGCAAAGTCAGAGGCATAACCTTGATGCAAAAACACACAGAAAACATAGGAAAAAACTTCTACGTGGACAAGAGTTTTCAGGAAAAAAAAGGAATGTGGAAATGTACGATATTTTTTTAATTTATTTCCAAAGTTATGAAAGAATCCTTCCTGACAAGGTGCAAGTGGCTTACTCTTAGTGCAAGTGTCGTAGTTCAATTAGTTACGTGGATAGAATTCCCAAAAACTTTAATGCCCTAAAGAATTAAGTTGGTTTCATTGAGTTGAAATCTGGACGCCTTCTACAGTTGAAAATGATTCACTCAACTCATTCTCTATCAATTCCAGTAGATGAACTCACTCCACAAGAAACATTCTACAAAACACACAATAAAACCCTGAACCTTCAAAATATATCTTTAACTCCTGGCAAAGAAAAATATAAGTAAATCTCATCAACTGCATGAACTTCGATGGGTTACATCATTGCTCTAATTCATCTGATCTTCACCAATTCAGCCTTATGTTCATATACCAACCTATAATGGAACCAAGTATTATCAAAACAGAAATATAGATGGAATTGATTTCGTCAACGGAACAACACTGTTCATTTTGAAAGATAAGTACCATGTGAAGTGGAATGAATAGAAAAATCGAATTAAACGGTTTTCTTCACATTAAGGATTCAATATAAAATTGAACCAGAAAATGGTAGATCTCAGGTGAAAAACAACTACTTTCCTGGCAAATACCACGCAGAACGTTGGATGATATTCACCTGAAAATCCATGCATACTTCCATATAATATCGATGGACATTGAATGCAAATGTTTCTTTCTGATAAGCTCGATTATGTTCAATTTATGTCGTGTTCACCTAACAATCCGCATACCGGTTTCAGGCTTCTTGGCCCTCATCAGTACGGAGTAGTCAACCAGCCAAAGGTCCAAAGAACTCTGGCTGAAGTGAGACACAACGTAAACAAACCATCATCGAGCTTGTAACACCTATAGGTGCGCCGGAAAAGATAAACTTTAACTGGCGGTACCTAGTGACAGAAAAAAACACTCCGAAAATCTTCCACTTCGATAGGTTTCTGAATAAAAGATTCCTTCTCAGTAGGAGGAGGAGGAGGAGTAGAAGGAGCAAGCCCGTCTTGCCACTCCTACTGAGAAGGAATCTTTTATTCAGAAACCTATCGAGGTGGGAGATTTTCGGAGTGTTTCTTTCTGTTACTAGGTACCGCCAGTTAAAGTTTATCTTTTCCGGCGCACCTATAGCTGTTACAAGCTCAATGATGGTTTGTTTACGTTGTCATCAGCCAAGTTCTTGAACCTGGCTGGTTGATATCTGACTGATGACCAAAACACCATAGCGGATGATAGATGAACACAACATAAATTAAACATAATCGAGCTTATCGAAAGAAATTTCCATTGATATTATATGGAAGTACATGATTTTCAGTGAATATCATTCAACGTTCTGCGTATTTCCGAAATATTTTCACCTAGATCTACCATTTCTGATTCAATTATATTGAATCCTTTATGTGAAAACCGTTATCGATTTTCTACTGTTCATTTGTCAATTAATCATATGACCATCAACAGGACTGATTCAACCTTGATACCATAACTTCCATGTTTCATAAAATCACTGGAAAAATGTCAGTTACAATGATTCAGTTTCAACCAAACTTCAAGGAAGTAGAAACATATTCGATTGAGCTGGTGTTATTGTTTGCATGTATTTTGATAGCTGCACCCCCAGTAACTGAAACGATCCACCATAAAAAACTCATGAATATACATTTCCATAATCTGACGAATATTTTATTGAGACCAATATTTTCAAAAAATCATCCTCATCAACCTTGCCTGGATCAGACCTGTGCTATGCTCGTGAAAGCACTCAAAGCACTCTTGTGCTCGTGAGCACTATGCTCTCGAGCACTATTTTGAACCAGTGCTTAGTGCTTCGAGCACGAAAAGGCTTAGTGCTTAGTAATCCCGAAAAATACTCCCGATCACTTCAGTGGTCCGAAGCCCTTACCTATGAAATTATAAATGTTTTCGAAACATGAAAACGCAGACAGCGGCACCCCCAAGAACTACTGAACGCGTCTGTGTTCTTGTATTATGCTTATTCGAGAGATTACAGTGTTGATATGAGTATTGTTTTTAATGTTTTGCTTTTCGAAGTGAGTTTAGAGCTCAACTATTTTTCTCTGAATGCAGAAACTTAATGAATAGACTTTCTACGCACGATGATATTCTATTAGGAAACCTTCAGAACAGTTATGAGTAAGAAATTAATATTCGTATGAATCTATGTGACTGAGAGGTCTTCTACCTAGACCATTAGTTAAAGTGGCAACAATTCCAATTATGTTTTTCCATGATTTTGGCGGAGCTCTATGTGCTGAACTCTCTGCGGGCACGTACTGGGACACTTTTGAGGAACTCTTTCCCGAGGGTCCATGCGATTTTTGACGAACATGGAAATGCCACACAGTCTCACCCATTTGAAAATTGCTCATAGACTAGGAGGAATCGGCGCATGAGTACCGAAAACTATTCCACCTCAATTTTTTTATACGATCCTCTTCAAATTGCCCTACTGATGATATAAATGCATGTTGCCATGGGGCAACCCCGTGCCATATTGTTTAAACCGAAATTGTTAAAAAAATTGCAAGAAATTGTTATTTTTCAACCGGACAACTTTTTTTATATTCTTTCACGATGAAGTTAATATTTTTAGAGATATGAATTTTTAAAGGTTCGACAAATCCCAAATTTGGGTACTTTTGACCCATGAAAAATATATAAAAAAAAATATAAATAATATTTTTTTAAATTCTTTATAATAGTTAATGATATTCTTGTTTTTTTATTGTATATTTTGCGCGCTCACATGTATGCGTCGCTTACCTTTAAGTATCGCTATCTCTCTCTGACTCATGCGCTGCATCGGCCTCTCTGTGTCCTGAATTATTATTTATCATTTATCTTAAAAACTATTGACTTTATCAAGATTGTTATGGAAAGCAATGTTATTATTAATGAAATTGTCTACAATTTGTTTCAGTTTTTTTTTTCTGGAATCAATTTTACAAAAGTTTTTCAAGCAAGAATCGGAACATGTAATTCAAATAACTTTTTTATCAGTTTATATTACTTTTTTGTTATTATCATAGTAATTTATGCATTTATATTAACAATAATGAGATATAATGGTATTTGAACATTTTTTGGAATCACAAATATATACAAATAATAAAAAGATTTTGGTACGCACTTAAATGTTTTGAAAAAACATTCAAATGAATTGAAAAATAATACAATAAAAAATTGTTGTTTCATTATTCCATACTTCCACATCTATAACCTCCGTTTGGAGAAGCTATTCAATGTAATTACTTTCTGTTTTGATAACAAAAAAGTAATATAAACTGATAAAAAAGTAATTTTAATTACATGTTCCGATTCATGCTGAAATAACTTTTGTAAAATTGTTTCCAGAAAAAAATTTGTAAAAAACAAATTCTAGGCAATTTTATTAATAATAACATTGCTCTAGCCAACAATCTTGATGAAGTTGATAGTTTTTGAGATGAATGATAAATGATAATTCAGGACACAGAGAGGCCGATGCAGCGCATGAGTCAGAGAGAGACGGCGAAAGGTAAGCGACGCATACTTGTGAGCGCGCGAAATTAACAATAAAAAAACAGGTATAAACAATGAATTTTTTTCAAATATCTATTGAGAATATTATTAACTATTGTATAAGGAATTAAAAAAATATATTATTAATCTTTTTTTTTAAATATATTTTTCATGGGTCAAAAGAACCCGAATTTGAGATTTTTCGAACCTTTAAAAATTCATATTTCTAAAAATATTAACTTTATCGTGAAAAGTCATGAGACTTTTTTAATTTTTATTTCAATAAAGAATATAAAAAATTTTTGTCCGGTTGAAAAATAACAATTCCTTGCAACAATTTCGGTTTGAACGATATGGCACGGGGTTGCCCCATGGCAACATACATTTATATCATCAGTAGGGCAATTTGAAGAGGATCGCATGAAAAAATTTTAGTGGAATAGTTTTCGGTACTCATGCGCCGATTCCTCCTAGTCTATTAGTGCTTTTTAAGTCCAATTACTTTCTGAAAGTGCTTAGTAATCGCTCGGCACAGCTCTGGCCTAGATATCGATTCACCCCTACTGAATGCAGTCTCTCATGAGTCTTTTTTCTTTCTTTTTTTAAACTTGACAAAACTTGACAATTCGGCCTATACTAAAACAATCGATTATTTCAGCCTTATCATCTCTTCAGGTATTCATGTATACCCACGATATATTCGGCAACCCAACACATCCAGTACTGCGCCCCGATATGATGATGGCTTTGTTTGGTGAAATTACCTTAACAGATAGAATGAGGACTTTCATATATAGCATTGGCTCCCGAATGCTCTACTACTGGCAGATATTGCCCGAAGCGCATCATGTTGCACGGAGATATTTTGGGAAGGATATGCCATATTTGGGAAATATTATTCGAAATACATCTCTCCTGTTGGTAAACACCAACCCCATCATGCATCTACCGATGCCGAATGTACAAGATAGTATTGAAATCGGACAGCTTCATATCAGAAAGAAGAAGAAGCTTCCAGAGGTGAGTTTTCCATCCAACAAATTATATTTCGGTCGATAGTACGGACTTTTTGGTCGACTCAACCTATAGATGAGATAGAACCCCGTCCATACTAACTGACAATTGAGACGTAGTTTTTTTCTCATTATCCTTCTCAGTTCGGAGATCGACTCTGGTTATAACACTGATCAACAGTGACTTTGTTGCGCTTGATATGAGAATGATGATTTTACGTTGACAATTATGGAACTATGAATAATTTTGCAATATTTGCTTAAGTTTATTGGATTATCATTATTTGTATATACCGCTGTTTCAAGTACTATACAGTATCGGAAAGTACTTATCTTGGGTCTGGTGGTTTCATGAGAGCGTGAGGAATAGCTTGCTATATGTTGAGAGAGCATTAAAATTTCTCCTCGACTCGCTCGAGGAAGGGATATCGACGTCACGACACAGAGATAGGAGAGTCAGGGCGGTTAGGTCAGGACGTCAGTATCATACCAGCAGCAGTCGGGAGAATGTGTGCGCCGCAATGAAGAAGAATTTTTGACGATAATTTCACATCAGATAATTTGAACAGATTAAACTGAGTCATTGATTCAATTTAATCTGTCGGACGACATGTGGATCAAAATATCTTTGGTGCCATGGTGGCCGCGAAAACAAAAGAAAATTCTTAAACATAAACAAAAGCGAACGATATTTCTGTAAGAATAGAAACAAAAACTTATTTCTAACAGAAAAACAATTATTTCTTGAATGGAGAAAAAAAAATATTTACAAGAAAAGACAAACCAAATGAAATATTTTGTGTATCATTTTAATAAATGTTCGAACAATCCACCATGTTGGGCCAAACAATAGCCGAATCTATTGTACAATTCTGTTCTGGTAGCCGCAAGGATAACTGGTGTTACCTGAGCACACAACTGAATAATTTTTGCCCTCAGTTCATCTGAGTTGTTGGCACGTTCGAACTCATGCCGATAAACCTTCAATTTAAGCATGCCCCAGAAATACCCAGATTGTACCTCGCGTACAGATAAACCGATCGGGAAATAATTGATTCAAAAATGTTACCACCGTGCCTGCATTGTGAGCAGCACAACCATCTTGTTGAAACCACACGTCGTTAAAGTCAATCGGAAGAGCGCGAACTGCAGGAATAATTCGATTTTGCAAAAGTTGCAAATATTTTGCTGCATTTGAATTCCCTTCAATGAGAAAATGGGCCCATGACGTGATCGCCTGAAAGTCCCGTCCACACATTTGATTTTCTAGGGTACTGAGTCCTCACAGCAATACTCAAATGTTTATTTTTACGAGACCAATAACGTATTACGGATGGGTTGTGTTTTCGATGAATTAAGAAGGATGATTCATCGGTGAAGAACACCTTTTTTAGAAGGTCATCATTCACACGAAATGCCCTATTGCATTTTTCGATCATCGTTTCACAAAACTTCATACGTCTGAAATGGTCTCCAGGCAAAAGTTCTTGTGTGATCTTGACTTTGGAACAATGATAACTGTTTCTCTTCAAAATATTCCTTACAGTTCTTCCATCCAAATTCACTTCGTCGGCGATCTGTCTACTCGAACAAGGTGTCGTTGCTGCCAATGCACACACTTGTGTTTCTCTTATTTCCCGTTCCTCGGGTATTTGTCTAGGATGCGGTGGTGGATTTGTGAGACAACATTTTTTGCAATGTGCTGCCTCACACCCAAAATTCTGAAATTTATTAATAATTGGAAGGACAGTCGCTTCCGTAGGTACAGGTCTATCTGAAAAAGCCACTATGAATAGATTTCTAGTATATTGTACAGAATTACCCCCAAAGTACCTCTTAACGATCTGTACTTTCTCTGCGGTTGTGTAAATAGGCGGCATGTTTCAAGAGGTAATAATTGTCACGGTCTTTTGTTTTCGCAACCACGGCTCGGCAAGAATGAGTCGAGTCGCTGTGCACTGTGCGCTGTGTCGCATTGCCACGTGGTCAGCTAATGTGTCGGGTGGGGTAACAGGAGGGGCGCACAGCAGTGCGTCTCTCCTGTTCATGTGGTATTATCATATCATTGCGTTCCTTGTTGCTCGTGTAGATTTCTGTCTATACCCCAGATAAATTGTTTCCGATACTGTATACGTGAGCGCTCGGTGGACCCCCGTTAGGTACGAAGTCTTTTTCTCTTTCGATCTCTTTTTGATGCAGAGCATATGATTTCACTATTGTCTCTATGTTTATATAAATAGTGAATATCAAACACTCGAATCACATGCACATTAAACGTATGTAAACAGTTAATACTTGTATCAAGTTATATAATTTTTTTAATTTACTCTCCTAAGTTTCTATTACAAATACTTGCTGCACGTTCCATTTTTCGCATCTTCAGTGCAAAATTGCAATGATGACAATATACCTAACTCACGTATGATTCAAAATGAAATAAAATAACAAATTCATTTTCTACGTTGCTCCGAAATCTTACATGCGCAATTGAAATATTCATCTCCACAACGCTCATGTGCTACAAATACACGGATAATTTGAGAGACCATACGGAGCTGCCGTAAAACGAGGGACTACCAAGTCATAGGTCCGGGGTTAAATCCTCAACACGACCATATATTTTTTTCATATTTATTTATATTTTTTGTATGCTGTGAGTACTAACATTTCAAGCACATTCAATTAGGTTTGGAGATACAGATTGTTTATATTTGTATATTTTCGTCACGTAAGTTAAAAGCGTTATGCTTCCTCCATGGTTCCAAATGATCCAATAAATCTTTTAATATCGAGGTAGCAGAATATGTTGCCATCAATCTCATGTATCCACCATTTTGTGTTTTTTTTCTCAATATTTTTCCCTTTGAAAATTGACATTTTCTTTTCCACCATATTTAATTGTCATTATACCATGCAAAACTATACCTATATATCTTTTTTCAAAACTCCTCCGCCTCAGTAAAAGGTAATTCATTCCTGATAATACTATTGTTTATGTGAAGTTATCCACACTCTCCTAGCAACGATTTCTGACGTGTAGTCTGTCGAAATCGGGATAGAGTGAAATTCGTGTGAGTCGTTGCCAGACTTCCGCGTAATTCCTACCCACGCTTTTTACACGTTTTTCAGGATATCTCATTCATGAATGCACAATCTTCCGTAAGTTTTTTGTCCACTGATAGGCGCTCAATCATCTTATCAATACGTATAAGGTATCAAAACAATTTAGAATGCTTTTCAGATGTTTTCCCCCACACATTTTCCCTTAATCATGAATCTTCCATATAAAACAGGTATGTATGTATTCAATGCATACAGGGAGTCATAATAATTTGTAGAGCTCTGAGAGAATACAAAAAGAATCCTTTTTTCATAAATTTTTCGCTATATCTCCTTTTTTTCTGCATGATCGTTGATGATTCTTTCAAGGTAATACTCGTCATGATATTTCCGAGACATACAGGGTGTCAAAACAATTTGTAATGCCGTAGGGAAAAATGATTCCAGCCACGGTTTTCAAATATTCAAATATCTCCGTTATTACTGCATGATCGATGATGATTTTTCTACCAAAATGTTCGTAATAATGTTATCTACCCATACAAGGTCTCAATTCGTAGTGCCGTAGGTAAAAGGGATACAAAATACATTTTTTCATACATTTTTTGGTATATTTCCGTTATTTCTGCATGATCGTTGATGATTCTTCCAAGGGAATAGTCATCACAAAATATTTTCGATATATATATATATATATATATATATATATATATATATATATATATATATATATATATATATATATATATTTATATCTAGAGATGTACACGGTCATTGTGAATCCCATGTAGCATATGAACGAGACGCAGTTTAGCCCGGAGTAACCTTGTTAGTCCCGATATCGGGCTCAACAAAGTATCACCCTGTATCTCTCCACTGGGTGATCAGAATTGAATGCAGGTCATTTCCCCACGTTTTAGATCGGGACACAGAATATACCATTTCCATAACCAACATACGCGATGTAGTTCTTTGGTTCGAACTGTAGGGGGCGCTTTTCGTATATAGGAATATACACTGCAGAATTATATACTTCGTTGTAGAGCCCACAAACTTTTGTAGCGTTCTGTAGCCCTACATTTGACAACATCGCAATCGCTGCCTTCGTGAATGTAATATACATGAATTACTGGATCTCTGATCTGTCCTAGCGCAAGGAGTAGTTCGACGATTTATACTTCGAAAAAAGTGTAATTTGAAGGTGTGTCGAGTGAACCCATTCGTAGACTAATATTTCAATATGAAAAAATATTTTTGTTCATTTTTTAGATTAAGGAATTTGAGTTTGAGATAGTTACAATATTTGAAGATATATTCACCAATTATTCTTCTCAAGGGGAATTTTGTGCGATAAATCATCTACATAAAGAATGGTTGGAAAAAACTACAAAATAACCAATATTGGCTAAAAGGCCTTATTCTTCAGTTTTCACCGTGGATTTAATTTATGTGCATCAAACAATGAAAATACATTCCCACTGATGAAGACCATATAGGGGAGACGGTCCACCAAGTTAGGCAAATCTAATTTTCAATTGAGGAGCGATATCATGATTTCATCGTGAAGATTGGATATCGAGATTCTCAACAATTTTTCGAGTCAAAGGTACTTTTTTGTTGACTTACAATTAAAAATGTATAAGACTTTTCGTGTTTTGTTTGGTCATCAAATCCACGTACAGTAATTGAAAAAAAAGGGGGAATAAAATAACAGTTCACCTATACGACATAGTTGACCACCTGAAATCATCACATTAACTGCAAGCACAGATGAGTGTTGAGGAAAAAGATTCTGCATTGTACACAGGGAATACTCTCATTAGTTCTGAATTGCGGAAAAATACATGCATATCAACTTCCGGTTCAGAAATTTCCATTTTCGATCTTAGAAAGCTGCAACATCGACAAGATTGAAGGAATATTTCGACAATATTCATCTTTTTTTTGGTAACTTGAAGATCTGGTTGAATGTTTAGTGGAACCATATGGCTACCATTGAAAGAATTATTTGTTCTCTGAAAAATCTGATTTTGTTATGCTTGATGAAGATTATTTCTAGTTTTATTTAGATAATCTAAATGATTAATATCGGAATGGTGCTTGGAGATCGATTTTGAATAAATGACGAATAATTCAAATTCACAATACAAAGTAAAATATATTTCGTCCAATTGAATTGAAACATGCAGAAATATATGATGGAAAAAATCATCTCGGAGAAGCTAGTTTCAGGTACAACTGGATATAATAAAATCGAGCTTCTCAAGAAAGTTGGCAATTGTTTTTTTTTGTGCATGTTTTTCGACATTGAATATATTTTGCCATAAAAACTAATTATCATTTCCATGTAAAACTGTCTAGAACTGTAGTCAAAGATGAATAATCAACGGCAAATTTTATGTGAGCAGCAGTTCGAAAGTGATATTTGTTTTTCTTTTCGAAAGTTTTTTTTTTTTTAGTGTTGATATATATGAAATATTGAACAGAAATTCATTATCCACGTTTTTTCTATGTTACTTCCGAAATAATACATATAACTCCGAAATTTCAGAATGAAATATCAATTTCATGAATATATGATATATTAAATTTGTTGTTTCTTCTCTTGCTGCTAAAGAAGCAATCGACTATACAATAAGCCTGAACAAAAAATTGGATGAGAGATTCGTCTTCTTATTTTTACTCCATATTTGACCCTGAAATGAAGTGACATTATGTTTCCATGAAGTTCTGATCGGTGCTTTTTCATGAATTATTCATAAAAATGGAGTATATTATGCCGAATAGGATTCTATCATTCAGAATACTTTCCGAAAACTCGGACCTAAAACAGTTATACGTATGTTTCTTTGTAGAAGAGAAAAATATAAAAAGTTGAATATTTCAGTTTCTGATAAAGGTTCACAGATTTTTTTTATTCTCAAATTTCTCGGAGAATTTTTTATCTATTGATATTTTATTGCAAAATTTTGGAGATAAATATTCGTTTGAGAGTAAAAATAGAAAAAACAGTTTTGGTTCAATATTTTCTCTTCAGAATAATTTTCCGAATGATAATGGAAAAACTCAATGAAAAAAATGATTATAATGTGCGTCCAATTAAGTCAGCACCATATGGGAAACTTTTGTATTATTTGTTTTACGAAAAAAACTTATTCCTGATAAAAAGTTCTGCATGGCCTATAACTCCAAATGAAATGATCAGATATTAATGTTTTGCATTTGTATACGAGGTTTGTCGAAAAAGGTAAATTTGGCTCAAGAGTAAAGTATCTTTATTTTTCACAATATCGACAATCTTTTCTGAAAAAACTTTATCCTTATTGAAAACTACGGTCAGATATACATCTACCATGAAAAAACAGATTTTGATATTTACACTCTTCTCTGTATTAGCATTGATAAGTTGTGTCAACACATTTAATCCATGATGCACTGACAAATTCTGTGTAGTATAAATTCATAAACACGTTGACATTTGATCTAGGATGCACTGAAAAAACAAATGAATTTTTTATAGCAAACGTCAAAACGCTAGTTAGAATTCATTACTCTATTACCCGTTGCTTACAAAAACTCCTTCATTGACTTTGAGAATTTGACTCTATTGTTAGATCATTTAATATTTGTTTCTTACTTGAACTCTCCTGAATGGGTTCATTCCTGGAGTAAATGAAAAAAAAAAAAACAATTAGCACAGATAATTTTCGGACAAAAACAAAAATGATTTTCTTATCATATCTTCTTCAAGAAGAATTTTTGATGATTAGACACTAATGGAAATGGTGGTTTTTGGTGGTGGCACTATCTTCTTGCAAATTCAAATTTTGTTGTTGTTCAAATCCGCGAAATAAGGTAGTCACCTGAATTATGAAAACACTGTATTGAATTTAACATTAAAAAATAATTCAGAATGAAATAAAATATATAATGAAAATAAATCAGATATGTTATGAAATAAGAATATTTATTCATAATATGGAATTTATATGGTGAGAAAAGTTGATATTCATTCCATAAATGAGAAATGGAGAATGTATATTTGTTTCTTTGAAGTAACTCATTTTTGTTCATAACAGTTGTACACATATGCTTTGACGGTTATCCAACTTTTCCCCTTGAAAAGTCCTTTGTTTTGCGTTATCAGCTACTCAATCTCATGTTTCTTCGGAGCTTTTTTATGATCAATACAATATTTGAAAAAAAGCAATAGTTTTGGTTTTTTGCTCTTCTGTTCATCTTGTTCATTTTATTTCCTTTCTTCTGGTCGGTTCTCTCGGAGTGTCGACTGAATGATGAAGGAAGAGAAATGAGTAAAAATAACATGTTTTTTTTTAATCTACGTTTTTAAAACGGACCAAAAAAATCATTTCTTTCAGTCCTATGCAGATTCCTAACCTCATACAGATTGTCCTGAAAATTTGTTTTTATGAATTTTTAATAGTTATTAATATACTTAATTAATATACTAGGATTCAAAACTAAAAACGTGGGGCACATGCAAAAAATAATTGATGCATAAATATTTCTCTTGAATCTCTTACAATTTTATTGCAATGCAAATGATATGAACTGTTCTGTTACTTTTCTCAACGACATTTACTCCCCATTACTCCCTACACTCCACGCATCTATTGCATGCGCCCCACGTTTTTTCCTTTCAAATCTTAAAAGTTTTTTCATAACTAACAGATGAAAAGGAAAGTGAAATTTTTCGAAAAATAGTTACGGTGATGAAGTAAGGTACATAAAACTGTGCCCTGATTCGCACTTCCATCACATACACTGCCATTTGAAATATTTATATGTTATATATGTTCCACAAAAATCTTGATATCCGAGAACACTCTAACGAATTCTTAGAACCCATGGTAAGTTTACATTAAAAAGGAGTGATATCAGTGCAAAAGCATTTTTTACAAAACCTCATGATTTTCTATTGATTTTTCTCTCCAAGGCAGAACAGCTACTACGCTGTGTTTGGAAATGTGTATTGTATGAATTGATATAGTCGTGTTCCGACTATTACAAAATATTGCCATATATTTGCTCTTGATAATCAGTCTCAGAATTGTTGGCTCGTGGACAGTATGAAAAATAATGTTTACTATAGATTCTGAACACTGTAATTTCCTACCGAGATAGAGATTGATGAATTTCTCGTTTTGATTTCAAGATTCTTGGCTGGTTATGAAAATCAATATTTTTCCTACCTTTTTCAATTGTGTGATCTTGAGTAACCCTTGACCAATGTGGCCATTCCGCAACAATAAATTCGAGAATATAGAAATTCATTCAGCTATTTTTGGTTTGGAAGATAAAAATGTATATTCTCATGGAACTGCTTGCTACTTGGGAGGGTTTATCCACCCAACGAATCTGTCTGTGTATTATTCTTTCACACTTCGTTCCCGCCCAAGATGTCTGCCCACACTTCTCCAACATTCTACCGTCTGTTCATTGCATTCTCGGATTTTCATTG
This sequence comes from Gonioctena quinquepunctata, assembly GCA_018342105.1. Lineage (NCBI taxonomy): Eukaryota > Metazoa > Arthropoda > Insecta > Coleoptera > Chrysomelidae > Gonioctena > Gonioctena quinquepunctata. Next base: position 188,678 of record JAFIRS010002529.1, read on the forward strand.
AGAAAAACTGCTCGGAATAGACTTTGACCGCGTAGAATGTGCATTTTTTCTTATGTTTTTCTTTGTGTTTTCCATCTAGTTTATGCCTGTGGCTTTGCCCGCTTCCGTTATCCCGTTTCACGTTATCCCGTTTCTTTTGATCCCGTTATCTCGTTTCCAGTTATCCCGGTATTCCGTTATCTTGTTTGGGTGGCCTAATTGATTTGGCAGCGAAAGTAAGTATTTATGTTTTTCTATTAATTTTTCTCTCCAAGGTGTAACCGCTAATAATAATGAAAATCAATATTTTTCCCTTCTGTGAATTGTGTGATATTGAGTAACCTTTGACCAATGTGGCCATTCCAAAGTTATCTTTGATCAATCTTTCTTTTCAACAATTAATTTGAGAATATCTAAATTCATTCAGCTATTTTAAGAGTTTCGAAGATAAAAATATATTTTATCATAGAACTACTGTGCTATTCGTGTTTATCCACCTATAGACCCCGAACACTGGAATATGTTTTTCTCCATTCCAATTTTGATGATCCTAACTTGAAAAGTAACGAATCCCTCATAGAAATTTCCAACCCATTCAACCCTTATGTAGTTGTTGCATTTCCAAAAACACTGAAACACGTATTTATGTATTTGTAACCTAATATACTAATTTTCATGAATTCAACTTGAAATAATATTTCCAATTTTAATTATATCTTTGTCATCATAAGAATACGCTGTCAAACAAAATTTCAGCTCTTTGGTCTGGGCGTTCATTCTAAGTGAATCAGTCAGTCAGTCAGGACACATATATATAGATATGTACTTTTTTTTTATTTACCCTCCTTATATATCTCCACCCTCGTTTGTTCAAACTGTTAATCAAATGGAAAGACTGCCCAGTGCTCACATGGAGTAGAAAAATAGGATATCAAATAGTGGCACTAGTTTTCCCTCAACCCACTTTATAACTGGGACGGCCTGTTAGAAAACTGACAAGGTTTATATGAATAACTTCATAATTCTCACATACTTTCTCCATATACTAGAATTTTTCTGATTCAGAATTATATTCTCCTGTAGCTGAAAAAGTCGATATCTCACCCGATGTTTTATGGTGTGAGACTACTGATCGAAATTTGAAATATTTCTTCGTTTCTCTGCAGATATAACCATATAACCGGGATCATTTTCATTTTTGGTATAACTCGTCTTGCAGCTACTCAGGTCGGAAAATTTAACTTCGTCACCTGAACCTGACGAAAAATCCTAATTTTTGAGGCTATCGGGTTTCTCTTAGGATAATCAATCTGATAATACAGAAAAAAATATATTCATCAACTTCAAAGTGAGTCGCGTATTATTGAACATAAACATTATAGTGAATATAAATTATGTACTCACCTTTTTGCCTTTTCTTAAGTTATAATTTTGAAGTGCCATCGCCACTATCTGTTTTCTTCTGCTGGAAATTTCTGCAAATCACCGCACGCTCACGCTCATTGATGTGAAATCGCTAATAGATATTTCGTACGGAAAAACGCGCGAGGCAGAAGAGGCAACGCCGCCGGGACACACAGAGGCCGTTTGAATATAGGCAATATACGTTTGGGATTCACAGCGTAGTGAAAGAATGATTGGCTCTACAAGGTTCCAAAGGAGTATACATTTTTTTTAAATATTGAGAATTGTTACCCCTCTTAGTGTGCTTTGACAGAAAATGTTGGAATTATGTCATTGCAATGGAATATACTCTTCGCCCATTCTGGAAAGTGCGGGTTCAAGAACGACCCGTTCATTCAATGGGCTTCACAAGCTACCGTGTACAACTATATATATATATATATATATATATATATATATATATATATATATATATATATATATATATATATATATATATATATATATATGGTGTATGTTTAGATAACATCGTAACGAACATTTTGGTAGAAAATTCATCAACGATCTTGCAGTAATAACGGCGATATTTGAATATTTGGAAACCGTGGCTGGAATCAATTTGTTCCCTATGGCACAAATGGTTTTGACCCCTGTATATATCGGAAATTTTATTTTGAGTATTTCCTTGAAAGAATCATCAACGATAATGCAGAAATAACGGAGAAATACCAAAAAATTTATGAAAATAATTATTTTTTATTCCTTCTCCTACGGCACTACAAATTGAGTTGACACCTCGTATGGATAGATAACATTATAACGAACATTTTGGTAGAAAAACATCAACGATCATGCGGTAATAACGGAGATATTTGAATATTTGGAAACCGTGGCTGGAATCGTTTTTTCCCTTCGGCACTACAAATGGTTTTGCACCCAAATATTTCCTTGAGAGAATCATCAACGATCATGCAGAAATAACGGAGACATACCAAAAAATTTAAGAAAAAAGTATTATTTTTATTTTCCTCTAAAAATTATTCCGACTGTATGTATTTTTTTTTAAGTTAAACATTTATTGATTTTTATATTTGGGTTTTCGAAAATTGTGTATAGAATTGAAATGGAATATATAAATAAAAAAAACATCGAATATTATGTATAACCAGACAGTTATTAACTGGTATAAGATTATACATGGTTCTAGAATAATTTGTAATAGAATCGAATTTATTGGAAAATAATAACATATCAACGTAATAACAAATATTCAGACATTAATAGAATTAAATAATGAAAAAAAATTAATAATATATTTGAAATTAATGAACATAGGATAATAATAAAAAGAAGAAATGGAGGTTGTAAAATGAATGGAATCAGTTATTTCTTTGTGATAGAATGTATATTTTCACTTTAATTTTGAATTGAAATATATTGTTACATTTTTTTAGTCATCTTGAATTTTGAGATTGCCTCATATGTAAATTTTTTCTGACCTATTGTAGAATTAATAGCTTCAAGATGGAACCAGTCACATGGTCTAGTGTGGTAAGTATGAGTTTCGGAGTTTCTTGTTAATATGAAATTAGATTTCACCCTTTTATTATCAATATAATAAGCAATTTTCAGAGTGTTGATTGTATAGTGTTCCTCTAAAGAAAATGTATTCGTTCTATCGAACAGTTGATTTGTTGGTATATCATACATACATACATGTTTTTTATGAAAGATTCAGGATTAATGGAAAATGTGTGGACGAAAACCTATAAAAATCATTCTAAATTGTTTTGGTACCTTATACGTATTGATGAGATGATTGAGCGCATATCAGTGGAAGAAAAAAATACCGAGGATTGTGCATTTAATAATGAGATATCCTGAAGAATGTGTAAAAAGCGTGGGTGGAAATTAGCACCTAAACTTCCGCATATCCCGATTTCGACAGTCTACACCTCAGAAACCGTGGCTAGGAAAGTGTGGATAACTTCACAAAAATCAGTTTGGATGGTTTCGTATATATAATAGAGAGAGAGAGAAAGTCTCATGGAGGATGCATAATGCTTATTTATCACGTGACGATTTCTACGAGTCAACACCTACCGCAAGCCGCGTGAAGGAACTTCGTTCCAAAAAGCAAGTTCGTTTTTGGATATGACGAGTTCATTGAAAATTAATTAATAAAAAAACCTTTTTAAAAACAAGCTTTTATTCAAATACCCTAAAAAGTACAAAATAATTACTTTGAATGTGTGACGTAGGTTATTCCGTGAGTTATAGATTAAGAGCATGTCGCGCAAAGTTTGAATCTATAACTCACGGAATAACCTACGTCACTCATCCAAAGCGATTATTTTGTACTTCTCAGGGTATTTGAATAATAGCTTGTTTCTCAAAAGTTTTTTTATCAATTATTTTATTTCCGTTCCGTTATTCAAAAATGGCAACCGTGAAGACATAGTTAACTATAGACCTATCTCTACCATTACAAATTTCTCAAAAATTTTCGAAAAATTACTGAAATTTCGCCTTTGTAAATTTCTGGACAAACATAAGGTTATATCGTGTAACCAATTCGGCTTTAGAGAAGGTGTGTCTACCCAGGATGCTATTCTGCAACTTACCACTCAAATGTACTCCGCCCTAGATAATAGTCAACCATCCCTTTGTGTATTCATAGATCTGTCAAAAGCTTTTGACACTGTGAGCCATACGTAGGCGTAAAAAGCATATGCTTAGATATCTTCAAAAACTACCTCTCTGATAGACCTCAGTCTGTTAAAGTTGATGATAAGCTGAGCATAGAACAGAAAATAGAATATGGCGTACCACAAGGCACAGTCCTTGGTCCAATTTTATTTAATGTATACATCAATAGCTTGTTTGATTCTCACAGCTGTGGTAAGATAACCACATATGCGGATGACACGGCTATATTTTATAGCGACAAAGACTGGATAACATTGAAATCCACAGCCGAAAATGACTTGAAAAGCATAAGGTCTTGGTTCAATAGCAGACTTACCAATAAAAAAAATTTTTCCAACTATAATACGCTCCATGTCTCAGATGACTTCATTATTGAGTCAACTAACAAAATCAAATATCTCGGTATAGTCTTGGATAATCACCTCAAATGGAACTTCCACATCAAATATTTAAATAAAAAACTACAATTTCTGATATATAAATTTTACAATCTGAGGAATATACTGAATAACAGTGAACTGAAGATGATATATTACGCACTAGCTCAATCTCACATTTCGTATGGAATTATTATCTGGGGCGCTGCTGGTAAAACTTCAATTAACAGTCTCATAATAGTTCAGAAAAAACTCATAAAAATACTATTTAGCAGAGACAGAACTTACTCCTCAAACAACCTCTACAGAGAAACTGGATTTTTCGACCCCAGACAATTATTTCTACTTTCTAGTAATATACAACAACACAAACTCCGAACAGAATTGAAAATAAATTATCATACCCACAATACTCGCAATAGGAATTCCAACTACTTACCACCTAAGATCAATAAAACAATTGGCCAAAGAAACTTCTCGTTCCTAGGTCCTAAACTGTACAGACTCTTACCGTCATTTATACGCGAAATCACAAATGTTCATCGTTATAAGAAAGAAGTGAAAAGCTACATACTCACACTACCTCGAGAAATTATCCATCAAATGATAGACAACCCAGGTACACAATGATAAGAATTAGGTTTTATTCATATCGCCTACCTGAGCATGATCCTTTTTTAAATCTAATAAGTACTTCATAATAACCGTACACTGACAATCGTACTATGTTAAATCCAAGTTCATACCTAACTATTGACCTTTAAAGATCTTCGTATGCCACATTGCAATGCGACAATCATCGTAATTGAATTCAAGTTTTAACTTAAAAGTAATTGCATAATTGCAACTGTGTTATATTCTACTTCTGTGTTCTACAGATATATACTATCTCTCAATGCCAATGATAATATTCCTCTAACATCCCTCTCATCCTACTCTGAACCACCACATTTGCCCCATCTTATTAACTTATTCACTCATAAACTGTTTTTGTATAATTATTGTACTTCCTTATCTAATGTAAATACAATTCCCAAAAATATTGTCACCGCACTCTCAGTCGACACTCATAAAATTCAAGAGTGTACTTATTATATAATATATATTAGTCTCAATTGTTCTATTGCTCTTGAAACATATAAGAATGTATTTAAAAGTGTATTCTATTATATAAACTATACTAGACCCTACTGTATAAGATATATTCAAATGTATTAATTTAATTTAATTTAGTTTCAACCCGAACAAGAATTTTTAAATTATTTTTGGGTATCTCATTCATTGTACAATCTCTCTATGTATTACTATGAAAATTGTCCTCTGTACAATAAAATTACTACTACTACTACTACTTACTACTACTACTATTTTGTGCTTCTTAGTAAGTACGCCTTAATCTATGCCTTTTTGTTAAAGTCGTTTTTATGAGGCTTTTTTCCTTTAAGTTCTGAGCTATCTAGTTTTTCAACGAGGAGACCATCTGAAGATTAACTCGTCCGTCATCTGCCGTCAGCTGCCATCTTCAATTTATGAATTTTGACAAAAAATCAATAATCTTTGACTAAATTCATCATCTCCGACCTCAAAAACACCTTATACCCACATACCAATTTTGAATCGAATCGGACCATAATTACAGAACTCTTCGACCCCAAATCCCCCACATACCAATTTTGAATAGAATCGGACCATAATCACAAAAATCTTCGGACATCTTGAAGCCGCGATTTTGAATTTATGAATTTAATCAGAAAATTCATAATCTTCGACCCTGAAAACCCCCACATACCAATTTTGAATCGAATCGGACCATAAACACAAATCTCGTCCGCCATCTTGGAGCCGCCATTTTGTTTTCTTCTCCAACTGATGCATAATGTATTGTCACGGGAACTATGAACTCCTGCCGAATTTCGCGTAAATCGAACAACTAGAAGTGGGTCAAATTCAACTTGCAAGATTTGATGACAAACATCGGGACAGGTGAAACTAAATGAAAGCTTGTAAAAAAAATATAATAGCTTCTTCATTATCATTGAAGTGAAAAAGGTAGAAAATTATATTAGATTTCGAAGGAACGCCTTTCATTAAACTTTTTTTGGGGGAATCTTGGGAACAATTTTTTTGTAGGGACCGGCAGTAATCTGCCACCATGTGACGATCCCCCCTACCACGATATCTTTCTATCATTATTTTCATATCCTGGTGAAAGCGTTCTCCCTGTTCAAGCTTCAGCTCCCACCATGCCATGACTTTTATTAAGTTCGCATATTTCATCATTGTTCCAATAGGACGATTGTCGAAAATTCCAGCCCTCAGCTCTTCCATGCTCAGCTTAGGAGATATTTTCGACTATATTTAAAGCACAATTTACATTTCCGGTGATGTATCTCTGCTCGAGTGTCCCCGAGGAACATACATACTTTTAGAATAGGACATTTTTAAATCAACACAAGTAGGCAATTCTGATATATTTTATTATAATTCTATATTCATCTTCTGGTATAGTTGAATGTGCAATTGCAATGGAGTGGGAGTAGTAGGCTTGTGTGCAAGGGGCAGAACCAAAAGTCAAATTTTGTATTTCGTGCAATTTAATATTTTTAGTCGCTGAGCGCTATCAACCTATAAGGTCTATTCAGTGCTTGCCTGTAAAGTTGAATGATAGATGTTTGAATGTTATTTCAACTATTTGTCAAACCATCACTCACTTCCAGGCAAGAACAGGTATTCATAAAATACCGACATTCACGAAGTTGGAATGGTTAAAATGTATAAAATTGTAAGCAGTGTAAATCTCATAATCTTAAAATGAAAAATAAAACAACCGCCAGCGTTTTTCAATTTGTCAAAACTAAAATTCACACAGATCAGATGAATTTTGAAAAACAAATAGGTGATAAGAGGAATGAAAAGACGAATGAAGTGTTCCACGGTTCAAGTTGAAGTGCACAGAAGTTACCCAACTGTCAATTTCTGAACTAACCTAGATTTGTTTCAATGTATACAACCTTACTTCATTGGTCTGTGAAGTGGAATGGAAAATCCTTTCAGAGTTTCTTTTATATTCAGACAGAGATTGTTCTTGAGTTATTCATTTTCTATATCTATATGTAAGTCCTCAAGGAAATCTAGTCTATTGTAGTTTTTCGATATGACCTTATGTTGAATCTGGGAATTGATACTGGGACTGAAGTTATGCTAGTTAACCTTCAAGTGATGACCAAAAGAGAAACGGTTGATGCTCATTTATGCGAACATTCAGTGGTCTACATGTTTTTCCGACATATGTTGCATTACAATCACCACATTTCAATTTGTAGATTCCGCTTTTTAATTCAAATACAAATATACATCATTTTCCAGTTATTAACAAATATGTATCAAATATATTTATCATATATCTGTTGTATGAAAAATTCATTTAGTTTCCAGAATAAGAAAAGAAATATTGTTTTCATTTGTTGAACCTGTCGGTTTTATCGATGACGATGTACCTCTGATTGTAGTTTGTGTAGCTCCTAGCTAGACTTCACGTAGTTGATTGGCTCGCAATCAGGGGGTACTTATAGCTGCTGGGCGACCGATCAGGTGGACACAGGCATCAGCTTCTGGTCCATTGAATGTGTTCTTAGCAATATAACATGAAAAACAATATTGCCTGTGTCAGAATTTGATATACAAGAATTCAACTTAAAATTTGAAATTTTTCAATGCACTCCTCAACGCATAGTTATTACAAATGAGTGTAATCTCATCAAGAGATTATTGCTTAGAATTAATTGAGCATACGAATCAGCTTGTGCTGAGATTTGTCAGTAATATCCAATACTGAAATTGAAGAATAATTTTATGGTTTAATCAAAATTGATGTCTGTTCTATATAAAGAAGAGATAATTTATTCTGATCTTGAAGACTATACTTTACAAAGGATAAAAAAACAGAATTATACGAAAATGACTTCAATTTCAATGATATTCAAGAGGAAGCATATGAGAACAATGTTTGACCAATCGTCAAATGCCTCTTCAGAAAGTTTTCTATAAAATCAAAGAATATTCCAAATTCCAAGAACTCAATATATACATAAATATATATACGTGATCACATCACCTACATCAAAATCACAGCTCGGTGATAATTATCACCAAATATGGAACCATACCAAAGATTGATTTGTTGAAAATATAAACAGGATGTTCATAAAATCAGATGTGGCATCATCTGCGACTGAAAGATAAACTTTAGTCACTATCTTCCATCGGCAAGATAACCTCTTGTGGGGTATTCATGTTGAAAAGGGAAACATTCTCAATTGAATATCGATAGAAATATTTTTCTGTGAATTGAAAAATCCACGATAAAAATGAAGTTATTTTTTGTGAATGTCTAACAGAAAACAACTACTTCCCCGGCTAAAGCCACGCTGGACATTGAACTACGTCTGATAGATATTCTGAAAAGGCCCTAACTCAAAAGAAAAAATCTGAAATTGAAAATTTGCATTTTCATTCAGATAGTTATTTGATTTTCTATTCCAGTCTTAATTAAGAACTCATAAAGATGAATGAGGCAAAGAAATGATTCTAACTTTTTCCATCTTTGCAAAGTGAGATTGCTTCTTGAAAATGTCTTTCCCATTTCTTCCGGTCTTCCTGATGATCGTGGAAGCGTGAAATAGATTTTCGTCGACAAAAATGTATTGAAGACCTAGTGAATGCGATGTCTCTCCTGCGTCAATGTTACGAATGATTTCTGGTGAGTACTCTCTTTTGGAAAACATTCTTCTTTGCCTCATTCATCTTTATGAGTTCTTAATTAAGACTGGAATAGAAAATCAAATAACTATCTGAATGAAAATGCAAATTTTCAATTTCAGATTTTTTCTTTTAAGTTAGGGCCTTTTCAGAATATCTATCAGATGTAGTTCAATGTCCAGCGTGGCTTTAGCCGGGGAAGTAGTTGTTTTCTGTTAGACATTCACAAAAAATAACTCCATTTAATCGTGGATTTTTCAATTCACAGAAAATCTTTCTATCAATATTCAATTGAGAATGTTTCCTTTTCAACATGAATACCCACAAGAGGTTATCTTGACGATGGAAGATAGTGACTAAAGATTATCTTTCAGTCGCAGATGATTCCACATCTGATTTATGAACATCCTGTTTATATTTTCAACAAATCAATCTATCATACCCCATGACGGGTTTTAATGTCAGAAAACACTAATTATCAAAGTGTCTCGCCTAAAGAAATGATTCTAACTTTTGCCATCTTTGCAAAGTGAGATTGCTTCTAGAAAATGTCTTTCCCATTTCTTCCGGTCTTCCTGATGATCGTGGAAGCGTGAAATAGATTTTCGTCGACAAAAATGTATTGAAGACATAGTTAGAGGCGAGGTCTCTCCTGAGTCAATGTTACGAATGATTTCTGGTGAGTACTCTCTTTGGAAAACATTCTTCTTTGCCTCATTCATCTTCATGAGTTCCTAATTAAGACTGGAATGAAAATCAAATAACTATCTGAATGAAAATGCAAATTTTCAATTTCAGATTTTTTCTTTTGAGTTAGGGCCTTTTCAGAATATCTATCAGATGTAGTTCAATGTCCAGCGTGGCTTTAGCCGGGGAAGTAGTTGTTTTCTGTTAGACATTCACAAAAAATAACTTCATTTTAATCGTGGATTTTTCAATTCACAAAAAATCTTTCTATCAATATTCAATTGAGAATGTTTCCCTTTTCAACATACCAAAGATATATTCAAATATAAATATCATGAAAAATATATATTATTCAACTATATCATACCAAATACAGTGTAAGTGATATCATATATTTGTGAAACCCTCACTGAATCCCAATAAAGCATTGTCAGAGGAAGCAATCTAATCAGATGAAATTGAACATTGATATCTCAATTCAATCTGATATTTCACATGTGGCATCCATGATTCTAACTTAACTCCTTGAAAAATAAATAGTGAACGCCACTGTAATATGATTGATCAGATTTATATCATAACCGTTGCTATGAGCTTCATTGGTACAGGTATGTTGATGATTCTCTGGTGTTCATAAGTGGAGCTTCTGATACAGCTCTTCAGCTTCTGGATGAAATTAATGAAATACACCCAAACATGGCATTCTCATTAGAAATTGAATCAGATAATAAACTGAACTATTTAGACATCACAATGCATAAAAACAATAAAAATTTGCAGTTCGGTATCTATAGAAAACCAACACATATTGATCATATCATACATAGCTCTTCAAATCACCCCCACCAATTTGAAATGGCAGCTTTGAATTGCATACCCTGATATCAAGACAACGAAAATAGTACATTCAGTATCTAGTAGTGAAAGCAATACATTCCTAGACGACAATGTGAATTGTTGGCCGAGGCCAACAAGCATTGAAGTCTGGGAATGTGCTTTTACTACGAGGAACACATACTATTTTTTTTGAAATCGCAATCAACATTATCATAAATTAAGGAATTTTTATAAATGCATAACAATTTTTGATTACCATCTTATTGCCTGTGAAATCGTTTCCTAGGCAATCAGTGTTTGTTTATTGTTGTGACAAAACTCAGAGATTCACCACTTATTTTGGTTTAATACATATTTATCGCAAAAAAATATTTTGAAAAGTATTCAAAATGGACAGTGACGACGATGTCCAGGTGTGCGTGACACCACCAGAGTAAGTAAATGCTGCTGAAAATGTCATCTTAAATTTATTGCCAAATGAATCCAAGGCAAAATATGAATACGCTTACAAACGTTCCATGGATTATTGCCAAGAAAAAAAGACGACTTCCCGATGTGAAGATGTCATGATTTCATACTTTTCCGGTTTATCTACGAAGTTGAATGCATCTACGTTATGGTAAAATTACTCCATGCTGAGAGCTCCACTTAGTAAAAAAAAGATATTGATATTACAAATATTCGAAATTACGTGCTATCCTTGAACGTCAAAGTGACAACTATAAACCAAAGAAGTCAAAAGTTTTGTCAGATGAACAATTTGAAACGTTCATTTCTCAAGCGCCAGACTATATATTCTCAATAAAAAAGGTACGTTCAGAATGTAAGAATTTTTAAATTATTTATAGATATTTATGTAGTGTTTACTTTTCAGGTTGCCTCGATATTTGATGTTGCCGGTGCATGTCGCCGTCATAAACGATACCAATTAAATTTTGATTACATAGAATATTTCGGATCTGAGCTTTTGTTTGAAATACCCGATAATAAAACGAACAAACCAAGATCATTTGTGATAAAGGAAACTTATATGCCATTTCATAGAACATATGTTGCACTTCGCCAGAAAATTTTGGAAGTTTCCGCTTTTTCTCTGAATATTCAAATGGAAAAAATTGCAGGCAAGTAGTGGGAATACATCAGTTTTACAGAATGCCTCAAATTGTCGCAACATTTCAAAATTTGCCATACGCACATGAATACACAGGAGATTGTTTCCGTCGGTCCTCTGCGACAATTTTGGTTAAAGCTGGGGCAGATTTAGTTGCTTTGGAGAGGCATGGGGGATAGAAATCCTTTACCGTTGCTGAAGGATATATAGAGGGATCTTTAACAAATAAGGTAGACATAGCAGATAAAATATTTAGAGGGGGAAGTGACAAAGAGAAATCTGCTTATACTATTAGTATTATTGCCGAAGAAGAAAACAGCAATAACGTCGCTGACTATTCAGGTAACATAACAGATAAATTTCGAAGGGGAAGTGACAAAGAGAATGACTTTTCAGGTAGAGTTCAGCCAATGTTCAATAATTGTACAAACTGCAACATAACTATAAATATACAAAAATAGTTATAATAAACGTTCCATTTGTGTAATAATATATTCAATAAATGTTCTCAATGTGAGTTGGTTGTTTGCGTGTATTCATTCACTTTCTGAAATGTATATAAAAAACCGGTAGGGACCAATTTTGACGGCCTAGGCTCGCAACAATTTTACCGGACCGTTTCGGTAAATTTCGTTGCTTGGCAACGGACTAAAATACCAGATTAGCGTATTTTGGGGTCTGAAGTTGATCCGAGAAAATAGGCATTCCTGAGCGATTTCCGAAAAAATACATTTTAATACTGTTCTCGAACAATAACAGTGCTCAAAAACTTGCAAAGTGTATAAAAAGTAGGGAAGAAAATGTTAAAATGTCTTTCAGAACCATCAACATTTGATCACAGAAAATAAAATTGAGAAATTATCGAAAAGCGGTATCTACAAATTGAAATGTGGTGATTGTAATGCAACATATGTCGGTAGAACTTGTAGACCTTCGAATGTCCGCAAAAATGAACACCTAAACAAATATGAACAACCCTCTCTTGGTCATCACCTGAAGGTTAACAGGCAAAACTCCAGTCCCAAAATCAATTTCAAAATTTTACATGAGGTCACATCGAATAACTACAATAGACTAGATTTTCTTGAGGACTTACATATAGAAAATGAATTACTCAACCATAATCTCTGTCTGAATGTGAAAGAAAATCCGAACAGATCTTTCATTCAACTCCACAGACGTTTGAAGTAAGGTTGAATACATTGAAATAAGTTAGTTCAGAAATTGACAGTTGGCTGACTTCTGTGCACTTCATTTCTCTTAACTTTGAGAATGTCTATATTTTATGGGTTCCCCTGTTCTTGCCCGACGAGTAAGTGATACTTTGACAATAAGTTGAAATAATATTCAAACATCGTTCACTTATTTTGCAGGCACTCACTGAAGATGACCTCATAGGTTGAAAGCGCTCTACGATTAAAAAAAAAAAAATTGCACGAAAAACAAAATTAGACTTTTGGTTTAATGGGGATGGATGCGTATCGGTTAGTATTGTCTAATTGAAGACATTTTGGACGTCTTTTGGAGTTATCAATGAATAGTGACAAATCAGTGGGTTTTGATTCAGATAAACCCATGTCCCAAAACAATTCACGATACTGTTACAATAGACAAGCTCTTCATCTTCGTTAAAATGAGGTTAAATATTTTTTGGAACGTAGTTCCTTATCGCGCGTTGCGAAAGAGGGCTAGACAGAATTAATTAAGACCAAAAGTTGTAACAAGACTTTCGCTATGGTTGTAAGCCGTGCGGCGTGCGCGTGTTTCTCTGTCTGTCTCTCTCTCTCTCTCTCTCTCTCTCATAGAAAGCAAGCCAGTTATTTTCGTTTCGTCTTCTATTTCACATTGAACAGTGTGGTGTCGCGACGATTATTTTTGTTGAGTGTATACAGGTTTTTTGTACATAATAAATAATGAAAAATAATAACAATAATGAATCCTGACCGTGTTTCTGCACAAGTTCTGGATATTGCTGATGGAGTTAGGTAAGTAGAGATTTTATACAGACAATAATAAATGCTTATGTATTTTTAGCAAGTACGCATTATAACTTCTCTTTACTAATGTGCTAACCAAGTCATACGCGTTATAATCTCTCCATTATTGTGTGTTTAGCAAGTGTACGCGTCATAACTTCAATAAATTCAAAAGCAAATTATATTTTAATATTACAATATCAATGCGTATGTATTTAGCAAGCCGTGCGTGTTCTAACCTATACGCTGTTGTGTTTACGAAGTCGAGAGAGTATATATATATATATATATATATATATATATATATATATATATATACACACTCTGTTGTGTTTAAGTCCCGCGCATCTATGACGTGTACGAAAAAATAGACAGACAGAGTGCATATATATATATAAATATATATATATATACATATATATATATAAATATATATATATATATATATATATATATATTAAAAAATATTATTATAAAAAAAAAAAAAAAAAATTTATTACAATTCCTTCAATAATTAATCGAAAGGAACTTCGTCCCTTGACACCTCTCAAGTTTTTTTTTCCTTGTTTTATATGGTTTCACTTCTTGTTACGATAAATCGTTTTTAATAGTTATGACTTCTGTTTTATCAGATCTTGTATCAAATCGCATGGTTTATTTTGAGAAAACAACTAAATTAAATAAATAAATTTTCATACGAAATGTTACGATATGAACGGTTCGACATAAAACAATGAGAAAAAAAAAACTTATTGAATGATTAATACTAATTTTTGGCAAAGAAGACATTGTGATTGCCCGATAGATGGCGCATCAACTTGCAAATTTCAAATAGCATGGGAATTCAAGTTTATGCTTCCTATACATTTCATTACATTGATAACTTTGTGACATTTTGTTGATAAATAGTCGATGTGTGATTTCCGGGTGAGTTTCTGGTCAAATATATTCGTCTCTGCCCTAACGGAAACTTCTTGGTCTTGTGAAAGGAGTTCAGTTTCAGGATATGGAGATCTCAACCTGGAAAACATCGTTGAAAAGATAGTTCAATTCTTTTTTCAACCATCCTATTTCTTTTGAGTTTCTTCCAAACGACTTTTCACAAAAGGCATTTGAAATGTCAAATATGAGTGCTGATCTGAATGGTACCGTTACCTCAATAACTTTTGAACGGTTTGATGTGAAACAATGAGATATGAAATTTATTGAATGGTATTACCGGTCCTACTTTTTGAGGAAATATACATCACAATTACTCGACAGAAGGGGCTGGGGGCACATCAACTTGCAAATTTCGAAAGAGTATTTGTTTGAAAATATGAACAGGATGTTCATAAAATCAGTCGTGGAATCATCTGCGACTGTGGGGTATTCATGTTGAAAAGATAAACTTGCCCAATTGAATATTGGATAGAAATATTTTTCTGTGAATTGAAAAATCCAGGATAAAAATTAATTTACTTTTTGTGAATGTCTAACAGAAAACTACTACACTCCCGTCTGAAGCCACGCTGGATATTGAACTACATCTGATAGATATTCTGAAATAAGCCTGAATAAAAAAAAACAAATATAAAATTTGCATTTTTATTTGGTTCTCTAGCCCAGTCTCAATTAAGGACTGATATAGATGGCTGAGGCAAAGAACGTGTTTTCTGTTAGACATTCACAAAAAGTATTTTCATTTTCAATTCACAGAAAAATCTTTCTATTCAATATTTAATTGAGAATGCTTCCCCTTTCAGCATAGAGGTCGATTTGCAACATCGTTGCAAAGGTATTTCAATGTTTCTATCAACTACGGTTGTTCTACGGAATCACAATTGCGAGTGCGGCTTCACCACTCACTGTTAATTTTTTTTACGTTTCGACATAGAATAACAGGGCCAAAACTATTTTGAATGGTATCACCGATACTACTCTTTGAAATAGAAGACATTGGGATTCCTCGATTTTTCCATAATATGCATTTGAAATTTTGTTATACTTGACATTTCAAATGCATAATGTGAAAAAACGTATAAACGAAATTAAAAAAAAACTAGATTGTTGAAAACAGAATTAAGTTACGTTTTCAACAATGTGCCACTTGAGCCACCATGCTATTTGAAATTTTTCAGTTGACGTGCTTTCCCGCGCCATCTATCGGGCACTCACAATGTCTTTCATTTCAAAAAGTAGTTTTTGATTTCATTCAATATTTTTTTTTCATTGTTGTACGTCAAACCGTTCAAAAGTTAATAGGTTAAGGGGTGGAGCGGACTATTAAAAGGCGCACTGTATAAAAAATATTGTTGGGAACTTCCAGACATACTGCACGGCATAAGAACGGCAGCCAATCTGGACTTCCAGGCCATAACATAAGAACTGGTGCCAATTTGGTACTCTTTATTCCTAAATTATGTATTCCCAATCATGAAAATCTGCAGAGATAGCAAGAGCAACATTTGTTTTACTTGTTGAGCTGTGAGATCATTCGAGTTGTAGTAATTGTAACTTCTGAGATGTGGTCATTGGATAATCATACTGTCTGTCATATTGTGAATAATAACGTCATTATATACTTATTGCAGGATATCAAGAATTATCTGGATTCGTCTACAAATGGGGTTGTATATTTTAGTCTAGGAAGCAATGTGAAATCTGTGAATATGTCCAAGGAGAAAATAGAAATCATTAAACAAGCCCTGTCAGAACTGCCTTTCAACGTTATATGGAAATGGGAAGCAGACACCTTACCAGGAAAACCTGGAAATGTCCTGATAAAAAAATGGCTGCCTCAACAAGATATTTTGGGTATGTTTCATGATTCCATATTCAATATATGTGTCTCGGAATTCCTTCCAAACAGTATTTCTCATCCACGATTCTACAAAATTCGAAAATCTCTGATCATGAAAGATATATGATTATTTTTATCTTATTAAAATGAATTCCACAGTATTCAAAATATGCGTTTTGGATAATTGTTATATGGAAGAGTCCAATGAATTTCTTCTTACATATTTCAAAAGGTGATTTCACGAAAAAAAAAATATATTTTTTTTCTGAATTAATGAATAAATGAATGTTTTGAATTCGGCATTGAGTTGAATGTATTATTTGACAACTTAAAAAGATTGTGCATTATCATATTATGACAGAATTCAGCTAGGTATGAGAAATATATTTTTGTATATAGCTGACGAATGATAACGAATATGCAAGTACTGTTTGGAATGTAAATAAAATTGAGTTCAGAGCTTTTTTAAACTTATTGGAAAACTCAACATGGTATAGGTAATGTTCAGTAATTATAGTTCTCACGTATTCACAGCAAAGGTTTGCAAGAGCTTCCGAGATGTGGTCGAATTTACGAATCCTCAGGATGTAGCGATGCTAAGAGTTTTGTATTATAATTTCTCTAGGGATGATCCGTAGACAGAGTATTTATAATTATGCGTTAATGATTGCAACACCCCTTACTTTTGAACCCCAGATTTTGAATTATATGATTCAAATTTAACAAGGTGAAATCACTTTGCCGATAGGCTGCTCAGATGGATACGGTTAGGCCGTGAGTAAGGTTCAATTAATGACTTTTCCTAGTTAATCAAATTTGGCCACTAAAAAAAATTATACATTAATTAACTTGACTAGTTCAAGAGTTGGGCGCCAGACTTGCTAAAGACAA